>OZ018306.1:8463518-8698851 GCA_963969485.1 Nomada goodeniana | reverse complement strand
GAGTAGATTTGTTAAACCTATCTTTACCCCGTAACCCTTGCATACTAGTAACAACGTACTCACTGATACAACTTTGCCGCTCGAATAGTATCAAATATTAATTTAGAGTTACGAGACAAACTAACATTTCCTGCGACTCCCCGATTTCGTACCAGGTTCGTTCGCACGCCTTATCCAACAAAGTAACTACAAATACTCCAACCCAGTGGCTCCCTGATTTCGCATCAGGTTCGTCCGTACGTTTTCCAACCTCCGAACAGCTCCCCGGCTCCGCGCTGGGTTCTTCTGTGAATAAGCCAAATTCCTAGCAGCTCCCCGATTTCGCATCGGGTTCATCCACGACGTTCATCGACGATTCACCCTCCTGCGGTTCCCTGATTTCGCATCAGGTTCGTCCGCGCTTGACTCTATTTCTGAGGCTCCCCTATTTCGCATCGGGTTCATCCGTGCACCATACTAACAAATTCTCAACCGTATTCCTTGCGTTAGACCAACCTCGCCGGTCTACGCGTTGCCCACAGCCCTGGCTCGTAACAACTGTTTAAAGTCGTATCGATTGCAGAAGTCTTTAGCGACTACGGTGAAGTTATGCTAGGAGGTTGGCTTATTCACAGACGAACCCGGCGCGGAGCCGGGGAGCTGTTCGGAGGTTGGCAAACGTACGGACGAACCTGAGGCGAAATCAGGGAGCCGTAGGATACAGACGAACCTGGTGCGAAACCAGGGAGCTGTAGGATGGGTTAGGTTTCGTGGACGAACCCGATGCGAAATCGGGGAGCCACTGGGTTGGAGTATTTGTAGTTATTTTGTTTGGATAAGGCGTGCGAACGAACCTGATGCGAAATCAGGGAGTCGCAGGAAATGTTAGTTTGTCTCGTAACTTTTAAATTAATATTCGATACAACTCGAGCGGTTAAGTTGTATCTGGGGGAAAGTTACTACCGATATAAAGGATTACGGGGTAAATATAGGTTTAACGAATCTACTCGATTTAATGGTGAACAAATTATAAATATATATTCAAATCAGTCGTTGGTACAAATGTAATTGTCGCGATGAAATAATATAAAGTATGTGAGTTACCTAAGTATTTGCACGGTGTTGACGCACTGGCGATGAGGGGTCTCAGAGCCGCTTTAAGAGTATTCCGAAAGAACTTCAACCGGACTAGCGGATTCTAACGGCTTAATCTATGATTCGAAAGGTGCGCTAAGCCCAATCTCACTAGATATAACTGACTCTGTACGAGCGTAGCACGGCGTGACGTTACGCGTGACTATGTAACTCTGAACCGACGAGGGTAGAAACCAAAGGGTTTATATACCCCCGAAATACACGGAAACGCATTAGAACTTTCCATATAAGGAAATTTAGGAATCTTCGTTGGACCACGCCCGTCTTGCTCATAATGCAGCTGGTCGCACATGTGCTCAGGACCCCTTTTTCTGTTTATGATAACCGAAAGAGTTTTAAGGCGTTTTCCCATCACAGACGCGAGCTCGAAAACGCGTTGAGAGCGACGTATGGAATATTCTTCATACGTAACAGTTCCATGAAGGGTATACAACTGATTATTTAAGGGCACAGTCGTACGTTAATTTCATTGCTCGAAAACGCAATTCTACGAATTAATAACATTACGCAGTAAATCACTTTAAAACTTTTGTCAATCCAAATACGGGCGTGCACGCTCAGAATATACAGGGTGCTCCGTCACTATGGGAACGCCCTAAAATGGGAGCTTACTGCGGTGACTGTGAACAATTTTTCCATTACCAAAATGTTGGTTAAAGCTTCAGTTTTGAGTTATTAACGAAAAACACTGGTCAATCAAGTGCGGGGCTCTCAAGCGCACTCGGTCGTGATCGTGAACCACCGCATTGGCACAGCGCGCTTGGCACAGCTGATTGCGTGCGGCATATGTTACATCGCCTTAATTAAGAATTTTGTGGAATTATTCGTTATTCATGAATAACAAATAAACTAATAAGTCGTTTAATAACTCGTTTCGGTACTTTTATTTGTTACCTGAAAGTAATAAAGTGTTTTATTACTTATGAAAAAGATGATTGGGTAATTAATGTTAGAAAAGAGTAGCTAACTAAACTTACCCATTCGTCCAGGAATTAATCTGCGATCTATACCAATTTGATTTGCACTTGTTTCCACACGCGCGCGCACACGCACACGACATTAACGAACGTAGGCGTTGTTGTAGCGCCAACGGTCATGACCCGTCATAGGTCTTATCGTGGTCAACCGATCACGCTGTACGCAGAAGACGGTATCAAGGGCCGATGCCGCCCTGTGTAGCCTGTTTCTGCCGCCGATTCTCCGCTAACCGTGGAAACCAGAAATCGCCCCTTCATGCCGTATTCTGCGTGTAGCGTGATCTGTTGGCGACGAGAAGACCTCTTACGCGCCATGACCATTGTCACTACAATGACGCCTAAGTTCGGTAATGTGCGTTGTGTGTGCATGTGGAAACAAACCGCGAGTGTTTGCGAAATCGATCAGATTTGTATAAACCGTTTCGGGAAGTTCACCGAAACATTTTGGAATTTATTGCTGTAATTGTTTTATGGTAGGTTCGAAGGCTTTTCGTCACCAGAAAGGCACGTAATCCAACTCAGGAAGACCCTTCGAGGAAAGAGTGAATGGTTTCGGCGAATGCACGTGGAGTCTTGGGTCCATGGTGGCCCGTGGTGTTCCAGTAACACGTGGAAAGGGTGTGTACGTCGGTGTGTATCGTTAGGAATGAGAACGAACGGGGGATAGAATGAGAGGGAAGCTGTAAGTGAAAGAATATATGAAGTTGATGATGCCTGCGCGAATCGGAGGCGAAGTACAACGAAGTAGAGCTAAAGAACTGGAGAATTAACTGGGAGAATTTAAGCAGAGTCGAGTTGATGTTTGTGCTGGAGAGACATTCTGAGACGTTTAAATTAATATATCCGTGAGTGTATAATAAACTTAGTTAGCGGTACGCAGGTTGTCTTGTTATACTCTGCCTCTATTCCGGGCGCTTCTAAATCTCACACGTCTGATTATCGAATTCTTAAGCGATATTTGAAAGAGTAAGCATTTTTATGAGAGTGATCGGCAATCTGTAAAGGCAAGTTCATATTTGTTACCTAGTCCTATTGCTGACACACGTTACTTCTGTTTATATAACGAGGTTCGGTGTGGGGCCCATTTGTTTATCCTGCCAAGTGCTCTAGTAGAGGTTTGGGAACAAATGTGGAGTATGTCTTGATACCTCATATTGTTACTTGTTACTTTTTCGGCCGTTCCATGAGCTGTCGCTATAGAGACCTTCTCCAAAAGAGGTAGTTGAGTCGTTCTTGAATAGTTATAGCTTTCTTTAAATTTGTATTTTTTCTGGCTAGCTTTGTCCAGATTAGTTTGATTAAACTTGATGATTCTAGTATAAGAATAATTTCTAAGCCGTATATAATAAATCTTCATTATTTATAAAAATATAAAAATATTTCACGGAGAACTTTTTGTAGATATATTGGGGCATTGATTTTTACATGTCTGTCGATCAATATGAATGGCGATAATTGTATTAAAAAAGAAAAAGTGTGGTGTTGGTTGAAAGTGCATGGCTCTTTGCCATGTGTTCTTTTATTCTAATTCTTACTATATGAGCCCTGCACTCAGATAGGTGAAAGTCTAAAAATTACTCCGAAAAAATAACATTAGTTTCGACGGCGTCATAAACCTGACTGAAGGCCGAACTCGGCTCGCACTCACACTGAGGCCTACGTCGCCAATGGGGTCTGGTCTATCTCATAGGCATAGGCTCAAGGTGCCCTATCTCCCAAGTCTAAACAGTCAAGTAACCAAGTAACCAAGTAACAAGTAACGATGTGTGGAAACAAGACACACTCCACATTTGTTCCCAAACCTCTTGCAGACCACGTGACTAGGTGCAGATTCCGCTAACAGTGCAAGGTGCGGTAACAATTGTGGACCCGCTTTAACGGTGCATAACAAAAACCAAATTGTGGAGTTGAGTTATGAGATATGAGTTATGATGAAGTTATGAAAGAAGAGATATGAGTTATGATTATGAAAAACAAACGAGAAATTACATATACACTATGTCAACATATGTTGAAAACTACCAATATTTATTCTGCCAAATCGTTAACCTTCTCATTAAAGACTTCTATGCTGCGTTTATAATATGCTATGACAAAATTCAGTTGTTATCGAATTGTAACCAAAGTCGATTATCTTTTGCCACAAAATGCATCCAAATTTAGAGAGCGAAGAACGACACCATGTTACAATATCGACATGTAAGTATTATATGGAGGACACAAGTCACGAAACTTTGTAGAGCAATCAAGCCTCGTCAGCGACTGATTTTCAATAAAGAGATCATGGTAGAGCACAGAGACCAATATCTGTGATGGACCTGCTCGATGCGCGGTCCGCCATAAAAATTTCATGATTTGCGGCTAACAGTAAGACAAAAAGGGCGAGCAAGGTGGTTGCCAGTTCGTAGAGCAGTACAGCACTGTAGCGGTAAGGAACAGCAAACAGTAAAAAGGTAAGCAGAGAGACAGGAAAACGGAACGCCAGCTAAAAGTACAGATATGAAAAAAAGGATTCGGAAAAGGAAGAAAAAAAAGAGTACATGAAAAAGGCTGACAGTAAAAAATAATAGCGGCGTTCAAGTGAAAAGGGATACGGAGGAGGTCGATGCAATGTGGAATGCGAAGGAATTTGGTCGCTCGAAAATCAAAGGCTGACCACAAAGTACCGTACAATACACAAAGCTTAGACGGGGAAGAGGGAAAGGAGAACTCAACCGTCGGTCGGTCGGTTGGTCGATCGTTCAGTTGGTCTCTTTTACCCTTTAGCGAAGCACAATGACCGGCCATTTGGGAATTCTTGGACCGTGCTGCCACCGCCCACATGGTTTAACCTCTTTCTGACTTCTCTACATCGACGACTCACCCTTCGAGCCACTGCTCTGAGGAACCTGACGAAGTGGAAAGGGTAGAAAGTGCGTTTACAATCCAGACTTCAAACTTCGCGTGTAGCCATAGACACGCTCCTGTTCATGTCTTTCCTGTGATAAAGTAGGCTACATATAGCTTCTTCTCATGTTTCGATTAGTTATCCCATCATACTCAGCATATTCGTCCATGTCGCTTATTCAATATTCTGATAGACAAGTACAGAAATTTAATAATGCGCTGATGCAATTAATCCTAATTCAGGAGGTTACAATTATAGCTTACAGTTCAAGTGTTTATAATTGAGAGTTTTTTATCAATGATATATTTTATTTGAACGGGTGTAGGCCTAATATACATTATGTAATAATAATTATGAAAACTGACTATGAAATCGAGGAAATAAGCAAATTAAGTCTTGCCCTCTGTACCCCAGTCAGGTTTTATCTTTGCAAATGAGTAGGGAGTTTTTAACTGGTAGTGAGGACTTGTGGCTCTTGGAGGAGAAAACTTCGTTGTGATTAAAACAATCTAAATTTTTTATAAATTCTCTTATGCTTCTGCACTTAATTTAGGTGGATTTCCATTAAATCGTACAAATAAGTATCGATAACCAACTAAAGCCACCCAACTATTAAATACAGTGGCGCACATTAAACATTGGCTACGAACTATTTTAATATATGACAATAGAATAATCGCACGCGCAATTGAGGCCACTTTTAGCAACAAAGAAGTACAGCGTGATAAAGCATTCGAATATTTCTAAATAACATAAACGTAAGAACGTAAGAACTCCCGGAAATAGGAGGTAGCTGAGGTGATTCTGAACTACTTTCCCATTGACAGGAATGTTGTTTGAAGCTTCGGTTTTGAGTTACTAACGAAAAATACTGGCCAATCATAGCATTCGAACGCGTGGCTCTCAACCGCGCCCAGCACAACTGACTGTAGCGTATCGAGGAAGCGCGCGGAAAATGTTACATCGTCTTAATTAAGAATAGTGTGCAATTATTCGTTATTCGTGAATAAAAAATAAGCTAATAAGTCGTTTAATTACCATGTTTGATACGTTTATTCATTATCCGAAAGGAATAACGTGCTCTATTACGTATTAAAAAAATATTCTTTTTAACAGTACGTTTCCAGGTAGATAGATGATGTTTTAAGAAAAGCGATTTGCATAACTAACTTACCGTTCACGAATTACCCTGCTTAACATTGTGTAAATCCTGACCTACGCAACGCTCAACAGCTGATATTACGGCCGGGTTAGTATCCTTGCACGATCATCTCTGGTTAACAGCTACACAGTTACGCGTAGATTCACGTCGTGTAACGCTCGTACAGAGTAAGTTGCATTCAGTGAGATTAGGCTTAGGGCGCTATTCAGATGACAAGTTAACCTGTTAGAATCCGGTTGAAGTTCTTTTCGGTCAATATCATGCAGCTTTAGGTAATAATTCACACACAACATAAACTCGCCACAATTACATTTGTACAAATAACTGATTTAATTATAGAACTGATTTGTATTTCCATCAACACTTATGATAACGTAATAAAATAAAATAAAATATACCATGAACGTGTCTGACGGAGAATCATTCAGTGTGTTTAGCGTGTTGTTAGCGATCGCAACGTATGTAGAATAAGTGCAGTTGAACGTGGTCCAATTAAAGACGGGAATACAGATATGTAGATTCCGTGCTCGTGCACATTAGATAAACGCCGATCTTCAATTAATTTCAGTACGGCCGCTCGAAGTCACATACACATACTTATTTAAAATCATAAAAATATTAAAACAGCTGAATTCCTTTTTCGTAACGACAGAGAGACTTATACGAATCGAATATTTATTATAGTTTTGAGAAGTAGATATGGTCAAAAATGGCCTGCTACTTGCAGTTTTTCAAAATGTATAGAAATACATATAACATAAGGTTATCCGCGGTCATTAAATATCAAACACACGAATTTCAATTTAGAGATGTAGTTCGAAGTGTTGTCTCCCGACATCGATGCAAACTTGTCGCTATACCCAGAACTGCTGATTCGACTTCATCTGTCGAATGTTCAATTTCATTGTGTGCGAATATTAAAATTTGCGAGACACCTGCACGACATACTTTTCACGTGCAATTCATGCTTCTGCAATTTCGCTTCGCATTTGGTGTTGGCCCCCACAAAGGAACGAATACGGCGCAAGCATATGTAGCAATTAAGTAAATTAAAATAATAAAAACTAGAATGGAGACAAGAGACTTCCGCACACACTTCTGGTCACTCCTATACTGCCCATTCTCTGCACAGCCAATTGTTTTCATTCGTCCATTGTTTTGTCATTTGCACACAAACATTCCTTTTGATTTCACCATACCCGTTATTCCCTCATATGTGTTTCTAGCGAGATTTTCCTCAATAAAATCAAAACCAACGATTTCATTGTTCATAAGTCAACCCCAGATTTTGTCACTTGCGGTGGCTAATTGGCTTCGATCACAATGATAATTGTTATTGTGATATGATTTAATGTTATTTAAAAAAAATTAATTTCAGAACTAATTCCCCCTTTTAAGTAGAAAAAAGAACCACTATTGTAGAGTCATAAATTTGACCCTGCCTCGGGCTCAGAGACCAGCGTTGAAAAGGGCCTTGCTTAGGTTAAAATAGCGTGTGCGTGTGGATCCGTCTTGGTTGCCAGCGAAATTTTCCAGATGCATGCGATGCAGCCGACATTGGGGAGTGAAAGTTTAGCCTAAGAAAAATTAACTTTTAGGGACAGTCCAGAGCGAACTGTGACCGAGGAAATTCTGACCTGCGAGGTGCGCTCTTGAGCCTTTATTTTGTGTGCGTAGTGAAGTGTATTCTAATTATCAGTTTCTATTTTAGGATTACTCCGCAGTTTATAGTTATAGGGTGATTTTGAAGGACTTTCCCATTTACATCAATGTTCATTGCTGCTTCGTTTCTTAGTTATTAACGAAAAACGATTTGCATAACTACTGTTAGAAAGAGCTAGTTAAACTTACCCATTCGGCCACGAATTAACCTGCTTAACATTGTGCGTATAATAATCTTTGATTGTATCGATCTTGCTGGAAGACAATAAACTTTATTGGTTCCAACAACATTAACAGTTTGGAACTAGATTTAGTGACGACAGTAACGTTATGTCCATGAAATGCGAGTTCAGGTTCAGATGTTTATAGAAGTTCATGGTAGAAAGGCTCAACAGTCTTACGGACCTCCGTATTTTAATATGTATATCTTACAAATAAACTTTTTTATTTACCTATTACGTAGAGCCTTGTTTGTTAGGGGTAGAATTTATGGACAATAATATGTACGTGCATTTTAAAAAATAGTAATTTTGCTTCCACAGTTTATTGGACGCTTCCACAGACGACGCTTCGAATCTTCCGTGATACTCGATGGTATTTCACCGCTACCAGAGACATTCAAACAAGTATGCATATGTTTGAAGGGAATTAATACACTCGGCCAGTTACTATCAACTATCTGATCAAAATCAATTACAACCAAGTATATAAATCGCGGTGTACATGAAAGAATCAACGGCAGGAACGGTATAGCAGTTCGCTACCTCTTGAATGATTTGTTACCGGGACGCTTTGGGAACCTTGGCATAGTGTCTTCCTCGCTTTTGTCTTCATCTCCTTTCGCAGCTGTCGCCGCACTCCAAAGCCCATTACCCCGTCAGAACTATGGGGGAGGCTGTCGTCTATATACAACGCGGGGGAAAGTTTTCTCGTATCTTTTCAACTTTCGGCCGCGGGGAAGCAATATCCATTGAGTTCGTGCACCGTGATACAAAAGGACACCGTTACGACCGATATTGGTTGCTGCTGCTTGAAAGCATCCAGAAATTCGTTGCTTTATGACACCTGTCAATCCCGATTCTTCGATTTTACCTCTATCATCCTAAGATAACACTGTTCGACAAATTTCAACTTTTTTTTTTGTAACCTTCAATCAGAGTTTCTTGTAGACTTCAATGTGCTGAATACGAACCTGCAATCCGTTTTTCTCCAGAACGTACCATTTTTGAAAAAATCAATTTGGACAAAAATGGAAGTTACAAAATCATTTTTGTATTGAATATACAAGCGAAATAGTTTGGTAAAACACGCGGCGGCAGTAGTGACACTCACGAGGGAAGACTCTCAACTGGTCGACTCGGATTTTAATGTCCTTTTGCAGGTTGATAATACACAGGCTCCTTATGGTCTACGTAAAATATTAGGTGTAGTTATTCAGAAACTTTAAAGATATTAACAATTAAAGTTACATACCTTCTATGTGAGGCCATATCTTATATAAATAGAGAAGATTTCTCGAGAAGATTGGTAGCCAAGTGAGATGGTGTATGGCTTGTGCCGTAGAGGTCCCGGGTTCGATTTCCGGTTAATTGGCATTTTTTTTATTTGTGGTTTCATTTTGGCGACACTGTGGACGTTTCTGGATGATGGTTGTTATACATGCAATTGAAACACAGGAAAGTGCGACACCGTGCACACACAATAAACGTTTCGCTAGGCTTCAAAAACTACACTGATTCCTACAGGACTAGCTATGCATGTTGGAGCGACTTCGAAAACTCTTGAGTTTGTATATATTAAGACAAAATAATAAAGATCGCAGTGTGGGGAGGTGAGCCTATGCGTGAAATTAGAAACGTACTCCACTTTATCTCCAATCTGATCATAAACAGTGTGGACCTACAACTACAACGCTACAACTGCAACACTACCACGCATTGTAAAGAAATACTGTTTCATAGTTATTAACATTTGAAAAGAACTAGTTATCATTCAGAAACGTGCACAGTGTCGCTAAAATGAAACCACAAATAAAAAAAGAATGTCAATTAACCGGAAATCGAACCCGGGACCTCTACGGCACAAGCCATACACCATCTCACTTGGCTACCAATCTTCTCGAGAAATCTTCTCTATTTATATAAGATATGGCCTCACATAGAAGGTATGTAACTTTAATTGTTAATATCTTTAAAGTTTCCGAATAACTACACCTAATATTTTACGTAGACCATCAGGAGCCTGTGTATTATCAACCTGCAAAAGGACATTAAAATCCGAGTCGACCAGTTGAGAATCTTCCCTCGTCAGCAGAAGTACTGCGCGTCTAGTGATTTCGGTATGCCGAGTGATAAGCGGGGAGCTGCCGCCACGTGTTTTGCCAAACTGTTTCGCCTTGATATTGAAAAAAAAAAAATTTTATAAATTCCTTTGCAGAAAGGTGTGCTCTATCGCGTGGCATAGTTAGATTTTCTCCTGGACCCGTAGTTTTTGAAATAAATTGAAAGATATCGGCCAAAATGGGCGTATTTTCGGTGTCCTTTTCACTTCGATTTCGCTTTCGCTTTCACTTCGATTCACTTCGAAACATTTAAACACGTTTAAATGTTTATAATCTAATTACGAATTATATCATTTTATTAGTGAAACTTCACAGAATCATTTGGCCCCAAGCGCAACTGTATAACTATTACCGCAAAAGTACAAAACACTTCCAATGTTGAAAATTTGCGGTTTTTTTTCAAAATTGATTTTTTCAAAAACGGTGCGGTCTGGAGAAAACCGGATTGCAGATTCGTATTCAGCACATTCAAGTCTACAAGAAACGCATATTGAAACCTACAAAATCAGACCCGTGTTGAACAGTGTAACCGAACCAGTAAATAACTCTTCTGCGCCAACTATTTTCGTTACAGATTGGAACTACTATATTGCTAAATTTTATGCATCGCTTAATTAAAAAAACGTTCATAACGCATTGCCACAAATTGTAAATAAAAAAAAACAATATTCACAGCACGTATTACCTCGAAAAACTTTGGAGGGACCTAATTTTTGAAATGGAGCAAATTGTCGTGCAGTTCGTATAATAGTACGACTTTACTTTTTAGACAAAAATGGTTTAGATGAGGATTTATCTATTTGGTGACATGCATTGTACGTTTATCAAATAGCGAAGTGACATCCGAGTAACTATGCAGGCCTATATTTGAGCCGACATAGCAACGATGTTGAAAGTAAAGCGAATCTAACAAGAAAAAATATGGTGTGTTATTTGAGAGATTGAAGAAGAAAGACGCACTAACGGTCTGCTTAATGTTGAAAAAATGTTTCTCCATTACTTGTATAAGAGTTCTTAAGTCGTAAGGGGAAAGAATGCCGACCTTTCTTTAAGGGCCAATAAATTCGTTAACGCTCTCGTGGCCGAAATCTCGTGGATCACGCTGCACGCAGAACACACATAGACAGCACGCATAAGGGATTCCTTCAAGAACTATAGTTCATCACCACCAGTTACCAAGTCAAGAGCATTGTAAATACAATATCTATAATAAAGTAATACTTGTGTTTTAAAAAACAAGTTCTCTTCATCTTCGCCTTTGGCAACAGTTATTAAACGACTCGTGTATTAAGTGGTTATTCATGAGTAACGAATAATTCCACATTATTCTTGATTTAAGACGATGTAACACGCTGTGCCAATTCGTTGGTCTACGACCACCACCGAACGAAGTTGAGAGCCATGCGCTTGAGCGCGCGCTCCACGGGTGTCCTCATTGGCTAGTGTTTTTCGTTAATAATTCAAAAACGAAGCTTCGACCAAGATTTTGGTCCAGGAGAAAGTTGTTGATAATCACCCCAGCTACCTCCCATTTCCGGATACTCCACTAGTTACAGTGCACCTTGCATATAAAGGGATCACCATTTAATGTTCACCATTAAATCGAGTAGATTCGTTGAAACCTATCTTTAACCCGTAATCCTTATAATGTTAGTAGTGTAGGAGCCAGGACTGTTAGCGGCTTATAATACGTGCAAACATGTTTGTTTCGGCAGAGGACGTGCGTACAGTTCGCACACCGGTGTCACTGACCTGTGCCACAACAAATCATAGGCACAGGTAATAGGTGAACGACCGCCGAAACAAACATGTTAAAGAGAGAGAGAGTGTGTATGAGCGAGTGCGTGTGTTACCTTTAGGTATATAAGGCCGCGAGCGAAAAGTAAGAGGGATTCACCAGAGAGAGTAACTGCGAGTAACAGCGAGAAACTGTGTAAAAACCGTATTCGTCTTCAATAAAACTTTTACCACACCGTAACTTACATGGGATTATCTCAGCTAAACCAGCTGAAACAACTAAATCCCTACAGTATCCACGATACCACTGATAGGACTGCACCTCTCGAGTTGTATCAAACTTTAATTTAGAGTTACGAGAAAAACTAACACTTCCTGCGACTCCCTGATTTCGCATCAGATTCGTTCGCGCATCTAACCAACAAACTTATAAGAACATTCCTTGGGTAATATTACTCTGGCCAGCCTTGGCGTTGCCCACAGCCCTGGCTCGGAGCAATGGTATAAGGGCAGATAAGAAGTTCGATATTTACTTATAGCGAACAGACTAATAGGCGTCATCTCGCATTCACGTTAAAAGTTCACGCATTTGTACTTTGTACTGTAAGAAATGACTTCATATAGTAGGTCGTTGAATTCGTCTCCACAGGTGCCACAGTATCACGAATAGAAATATATATAGAGGCTGATTTAACGAAAACTACCTTGTATTTGAAATCTCCTCCAGTGACTTTTTCTTGTTTTATAGTAGCTTCAGTCTATTGTTCGTACTCTACTGTTATTCGTTAAACGGAACATTTTGTATATCATGACCTTTAAGCTTGTTTATGTGAATGAATAAATTTTGAGGACCAATGGAATTAGCTTAATATTTTTCTCCGCGGAACTGACTGTTAATATAAAAATGTAGTAACAAAGGTGGCAAACTAGACAATTATCAGGACAGTATACAGTATTTCTTCAAACAACTTTAAAAACGATATGAAATATCAGAATATTTAGAACCTCTACAAAAGAAATGCAATGAAATTCAAACCAGATTAAAACACAATTAGTTATTTAGATGATTCTAAAACTTGCTGGATAAACTATCGGGCTACAATTTCTGCGAGTATCCTGATAATGACATTACGCATTACATAAAGTTTTGTCGTCTCGGGTGACTATTCCAATGCGAAGACAGAGATGCATAGAGTGAATTTTAAAAAAAGAAAGGTATAGACTGTTGGGAGTGGGGATTGGGCAACTCGCTGCTGTGAAATGCCATAGACTAAATACGATCCTCGCCGCGATTGTAAATCAATTAGTACGCATTGTAAATAAATCACCGTTTTACAACTCTGTCGTGCTGCACCATACGACATTCCTATAAAATTTATAGTCCGTTGTCGGGGAAATCACTTCGATTTCGGTGGTATGGTACGGCAACATATATACAGTAGATATGCAAAATGACACCAATATATGACTCTTCATTCTTTAATGTAATATATCCTTTCTACATTTTAGTAGCGCAGTATTATCCTTGGTTTGTAGTATAGGAACCACTTTCGAAATATAACGCTTATAGAGCTACCATGCCAATGTGACATCTTTTGTTTTAACAAACTTCAATGTTCCAAATATAGAGACTATGTTCTGCTCATTCCGGTTGAAACCACAAGTCAGAATAGCAAAGACTCCTATATACAATTTTGTTTCCGTTACCATTTGTTCTATTTAGACTCACATTTGGTACTTCATGGCAAGTAAGGGTGCTTGTCACCTAGTACACTATTCTAATTAATATAAAAAAGAAGACAGACATCTGTATTAGCATGGTAATATCAGTATCTTTCTTAAAATTAAAAATACCTGTTTTGTAGGGGATCATGAGGAAATTTATTTAAATATCTAACGATTAAAACGAAAATACTTAATCATAAAGTATAACAACCACCTTCGGTCTCCCCAATATAATTATATCTTGTTAATTTGTATATATTTTGTACATGTTTGTACAGATATATGTATTATTCCTGAATATTTATTAATGTTTTTGAAACATAATAAATTGAACACTAACAAACTTCGTTTTTTAATTATATGTAATAAATGCCTTACAATACAAATAAAGATACAATGTGGTCTGAAATATGTATATCTTGTTCGGTCTCATTTTAACCCTCCGACAGTGATGCCGGAGTGACTTGTTTGGAGACCGATACGCACACAGTGACGGAGCTGTTTGTGTTAGGCGCTACCAGGCGATTTTAGCAGTACCTCAAAATTGGAAAAACCCTGAAATCGGCTGGCTGAATGGAAACAGATGTGCAGCGAGGGATTATTCTTGCGACGACCAGCGATTTGAGCGAACCTCTCTTCGTATTCCTTTACAGTTTCCGTTTTACTTGAGTCTTATACATTGCCAAAGAATCTTTTTTGTCGTTATTTCTTTGTTGTTTTTATTAACACAATGTCTGTGATACGAACAAACGAGCAAGTTCGTTTTGGTGATTTTCCGGAAGGCGCCCACAATTTTGTAGAATCATGGAATGAATTACAAGATGTATTCCATGTAGCTATACAACTTTATAATCAATATAATGTTCATTACAGTTTACGAAATTATTTTTTTTTCCTATACGTTTTCCTATACGTAGTAAAGAAAAAAATACCTGAACGCAAAGTGAATAGAATACAATGTATCCATGAGGGTCTAGGGACGAGCAACCGTCTCTGGTTAGTACAATATCGGTGAGGGTTTGGGGGCTCGGGAATATGTGGTAGTGAAATATCGGTGTGAGTCAAAATGACTCCACGTTCGCTGCACAAGTAACCGCTGTCGGAGGGTTAATCGGAAGAATTTCAACGATATGTTTAAAAAAATTGGAAGTCGAAAAAACTGAAAATAAAAAAGTTAAGCTGTCGTTTGTATTATAGCACCGTGTTGCATTTGTGTAATCACACTGATACGGTGGCATTCAAATTTCTCGGCGGCCGCGGCCATCGTTCTATCCTTGTTTATTCCTTTACAACCTAGCGAAACCGACAAAAGCGAGCCGCGAACTTCGAGAAATTGGGGTCCGTTCTACTGACACTGTCTCAAACCATTTACACATTGATCAACAGTATATCATATACTGTATATCTGTCCCTATTTCAAATTGGCATGGCACTGCCCTGCTCGGTCCGGCGAGCAGTAGAGCTTTGTAGTTCGTTTAGTGGGGTGAGAAATCTCCACACCACTTTTTTCATTTAGCTCTGAACGCATTCTACAAAGTGCAGTATACAGGGTGATTCACCTGACTTTTGACCAGTTTGTTATATGATAAAAGGTTTCAAACAAAAGTCGTATGGAATCGAAAGGACTATACAATGCAACAATTTGTTTGATGGTATTTTATTTTTTCCCAAAATATAAAGGTCGTCTTCAGTTCTCTCATCGTAATGTGTAAAATTTGAGTTTGCAATTAGAAAGAGGGTTCGATTTTGAGTAAAAAACTATTTTTATGGGTCCAAAACTAATAAAAAATACTAATAATACAAGTATGTTGTCAAAGGGTTGCAATTAAACGCAAAGGAATCAAAGGTGTTAATTTTCCGTACAGGAAGAGGAACGAAAAAGAGAGAAGAATGGAGCTTCTAGGGGAATAGTCTGGAAGAAGTAAACGAATTCAAATACCTGGGGTATAATTTCCAGAAAAACGGGGGTAGAGAGATGCATATAAGGCAAGTCACAAAGAAAGCAGGAGTATCATGGCGCAAATATGCGAAATAGGGCAAAGAATGTTCAAGGACAATTTTGAAGTAAGAATGAAAATATTCAGAAGCATAGTGAAATGTATCCTGCTGTGCCCGGCAGAAATCTGGGAATGAATGGAAGCAGAAGAAGTAGAGAAAATACAGGAGAAATACATAAAGTGGACGTTAGGTCTGGACTTCAACATACCATTATATCTAATTTTGGAGGAAACAAAAGCGGACAAAGTAAGGATAGAAACGGGGAAAAGAAGGGAAATAAATCTATTTGCTACTAGGTTTACTACTTTATACGACTAGAACAGCGTTTCCTTCGTTCACGTCCTGGGCAAGTGAAAAGAAAACGACCTCGAACTGTGGATAACGATAACGTCGCTACTGATGTATTGGGACCAATTAACGTGGATTCTCATGCAAGCACTTTTTACTAGCCGGAGGCAAAGGGGCACGGCTGCGGAGCCGAAGATCGTTGTTTTATAGAGTTTGTTAGTTGCGGACAAACCAGTACCTACTTCATCACCGGGATCCACAGGATTGTTAGTAATGTAACTTCATAACTTATAATATCGATACACCTCGGGCGGTTAAGGTGTATCCAAGGTGTCCGAAAAGGTCCCCCCGAAGGGTCACGCCATCGCGACGTCGCGGAAGGGGCAGACTCAACTGTATTCATTCCCGATTTCCAAATAAGGGCATAATAGAAGAAAACGAAAGGAAATAATACTTCCTACGTAACACAGTAGACAAATTGCAAGAGCACGTGGAATTAGTCAAATAACTGTATTGAGCATTTTACTTTCCAAAAAATTCCACGCATACCACATAACATTGCATCAGGATTTGTACGGGGACGATTTCATCAAACGATTGAACTTCTGCAATTGGATTCTTCAGAAGATAGTTGAAGATGTTTCGTTTTTACCTACCGTCCTATTTTCTGATGAAGCAACATTTACAAATACTGGCATTGTAAAAAGGCATAACATGCGCTACTGGGAAGCTCAAAATCCGCATTGGATAAGAACAACGGCGTTTCAAAATCCATGGACCCTGAATATTTTGTCATTCGCCCGCACTTTTTCGAAGGACGTTTAACTGGGCAGGTTTATGTTAACTTCCTACACAATGTACTACCCCTGTTTTTACGCAATACGCGGCTTCGATGATACTACAGGATGCGTTGAGAGCCCAGTATACGGAGGTTGTAAATCTCCGTTTCGATTTCTATCGACACCGTTGCACGCGTATGACCCTACGACCTTTTACAGAGATAGGGGTGATAAATTGATTTGACTAATGAATCTTATTTTTGACTGAGTACGAATAGCTATATTGACGTTTTATTGCTAGCGCGTCATAAACGCCTTAACCATCTGCATGTCGAAGGTTGTTCTTTCGGCAGATTGTTAGCCGACTTTTTATTGGGTGGGTAATACATTCCGCGTGCTGGTTTCGAGGATTTGCCGCGGAACAACCCCAATTATGTGAAGAAGTACCTTTAAATAAAAGACGCGTTATGTGGCGGTGCGCTTCCGCACTATGCACTATGCTCTCGAACAGCAATGAATGAAATCTTTTACGAGAAGGTACTGTAGCCGGGCCGCCCCTTTCGCCAGATTTAACACCACTTGACTACTTTCTATGGGGTCATGTATATATATAAATTGTTCACCATTAAATCGAGTAGATTCGTCAAACCTATCTTTACTCCTTAATTCCTTATGTTGGTAGTAACGTTCCCACGAATACAACTTAACCGCTCGAGTTGTATTGAATATTAATTTAAAGTATTGAGACAAACTAACAAGTTTCTTGGTTAATATCAACATCGCCGGTCTAGGCAATTGCCCACAGCCTTGGCTCGTAACATACCATTCAACTTTTATCCATAACATTTTTTTCCATCTCATGTATTTTAAGAGATATACGCGAAAAAGTGGAAACCACAATTGACTTTCAGGTTAGTTTTCACACCCTTAAAGGGCGACTGGGCACGAATGAAGCATACCGTTATTCTTATCTTGAATCACTCTATAAACCTACAAAGTTTCATTCCAATCCGGGAGTAAGGGTTAGCGGTGTTCCCTTGTAAGTTACAAGTCAGTGGACCTTGGGAAGCGGCCCGCAATCTGAGCCAATCATACATACATACTATGCATAAAGAAATTGTAGTACTTTATCCTTGTACTCGTGTCGAAAATTACAGAAATAATCGGCTGATTTATTACAAACATGAAATACAGAAGTCTGAATGCATTGGTATGTTGTGCACACACTGATTTCATTGTTCTAAAATTTGGTACTAGTTTCTTCAGGCAGAGGACTTCGGGTGTGGTGGTAAACGTGCTCTGTAAACATAGATCGTAGAAGATCCTTCTGGCTAATCAGCTAGCGTTTTTATGTAGACGCGTGTACATAGGTGACGACGGGCGAATAGAGAGGAGGAATCGAAATTGACGTTGCCGTTGGTATTGCCGTTAATGCTAATGCTAGTGTCGATGCTAATAACGTTACCGTCGTCCTCCGCAGATCTGCACTCCCGAATGGACCCACAAGCAAACACGTCCTATCTCGAGCTCCCAAATTGATTATCGTTAGTTTATATGATCCCACAAACTAGCTTGACCGATTTCATATGTGCGAACACATATTTTTATAGTTTTCATATCCTGCTACTCGGTCGCGATTATATAGAAGCAACAAGGGGACAAAATTAATAATATTGAATATTAAACCAAATAAAGATGATAACACGTGGAAGTAGTGAAGTACAGATACAGAGCGCAAGGAATAAAAGCTATAGCCGGATACGAGGGTCAAATGTGCCTCTAATCCGAATTCAACTTGTGAGATGGCATTCGATAGCTTATCAAGAAAGACCAATTTGTGCCATGTTTCAACTCTGTAACTGAATTGGGAGGGTAGGTAGAGGAACAAAACAAAAATCTAGTTTTTGATGAATATCTCCCATTAAGAGCAGCATGGTTCTGCCAGCTTAAAGTTTCACGCTCGCTTCCACACGCACACGTACATGTTCTTTACTGTGGATAACATTGTAGTACCAACACTCGCGCTGCGACGCAGAACAACACAAGGGCCGATGCTGCCCGGCGTGATCGGTTTCTGTCGCCGCATTTCCACTAACTTTGGAGACAGTGTGTATGTGTATGTGTGTGTGAGAGCGTGTGTGCGTGTGTGTGTGTGTGTGTGGAAGCGAGTGCGGACGATTGAGCTGACTGAGCTCAAATACCTGATAGAAATAATATAATTACTTCTATTCGTTGTTAAGATTTACGAAAAGAATGCTTATTCGATGGAGGTTCTGGGGTAAGTGCCATGCCGTGGGGTTCGTCACAGTCCTCTTACCAAAAGGCATAGCCTTCCCCACTCCGTGGCAGATCCTCCAGGAAGTCCCTACTCTTTAGCAATATGACTTCAGGTCGCTTGCCATATTTAAACTCTCTCTCCCTCTCTCTTATATATATAATAAACAATCCCTCGACACTCGGTGGTTGGAAGAACCAGAGTGGTTGCCAGCCACCGCCTGCCGACAGGAAGTTTGGTTCCATTCATTCACTGCCAAGACGTGCCATAACATAGTCAATCCTTCGACATTCCCGAAACACTCTTCGACCACACGTAGGACTGTGTCCCCATCCAAAGGGTGCCCCCATCCGAAGTCCCCATCCGAAACCAGGGAGCTGTAGGATGGGTTAGGTTTCGTGGATGAACCCGATGCGAAATCGGGGAGCCACTGGGTTGGAGTATTTATAGTTACTTTGTTTGGATAAGGCGTGCGAACGAACCTGATGCGAAATCAGGGGGTCGCAGGAAATGTTAGTTTGTCTCGTAACTTTAAATTAATATTCGATACAACTCGAGCGGTTAAGTTGTATCTGTGGGAACGTTACTACCGATATAAAGGATTACGGGGTAAAGATAGATTTAACGAATCTACTCGATTTAATGGTGAACAAATTAAATATATATATTTGAGATCAGTCGTCAGTACAAATGTAATTGTCGCGATGAAATAATATTAAAGTGTGTAAGTTACCTAAGTATTTGCACGGTGTTGACGCACTGGCGATATGGGGTCTCAGAGTCGCTGTTTAGAGTATGCCAAAAGAACTTCAACCGGACTAGCGGATTCTAACGGGTTAATCTATGATTCGAAAGGTGCGCTAAGCCCAATCTCACTAGATATAACTGACTCTGTACGAGCGTGGCACGACGTGACGTTACGCGTGACTATGTAACTCTGAACCGACGAGGGTAGAAACCAAAGGGTTTATATACCCCCGAAATGTGCGGATAACGCATTAGAACTTTCCATATAAGGAAATTTAGGAGTCTTCGTTGGACCACGCCCGTCTTGCTCATAATGCAGCTGGTCGCACATGTGTTCAGGACCCCTTTTTCTGTTTATGATGACCGAAAGAATTTTAGGGCGTTTTCCCATCACAGACGCGAGCTCGAAAACGCGTTGAGAGCGACGTATGAAATATTCTTCATACGTAACATATCCAAAAATATCGCAACATTGTATAACATGCTTGGAACAAAAAATGCGTGCCACTTAGAAACACACATTTATATAGTACGCGTGCATTCACGATTATAGATACGTGCACCTGACACAGATACTTTTCAGACTCGAGCAAGTCGATTCGCATAGAGATTGGGTCGCGGCTGTTTATGCAAATTTAGTGCGGTGGTAAACGTAGTAACAGTAATTGACGTCGACGTTTTGTCGAAGAATTGAAATGAAATATGCCAAAATTGTATTGCGTAATGAAGTTTATAGAAAGATACCAATTTTGTGTTCATGACTCGAACAGCTATTATTCTTACGCGTACCTTCATGCCTGTTCACTAGGGTTGTTCTTATTTTCGACTTTTGAATTTTTTTCCCGGTACCCCCCAGCATAGTTCCAAGCACCCAACAGCACCTTTTCATGTGGATAAATTGTGTTTCAACAAAAACGATTTCGATAACTAATGTTAGAAAATGCGCATACGCACATTAAGTACAGTTTGTCCAGAGCTAAATGAAAAAAGTGGTGTGGGGGTTTCTCACCCCACTAAACGAACTACAAAGCTCAACCGTTTGTCGAACCCAGCAGGGCAGTGCCACGCCAACTTGAAATGGGTGCACTATTGAAAAAGGTTATGGGTGGAAGCAATAAATGATGACGAGGCCATTGAGTTTTAATAAACAATATTTAATTAGGCTAAGAGACGACACCTTCTCTTCTTTAAGGTTTTCTATAGACTAGCGGGATCTCGGTCAACGAACCGGCGATTTAGTTTCAATTGTTTTAGTAGCGATCGTATCGCCCTCTGCTTCTTAGAGCCGATATCAAGAATGTCCAAACGAATATTGCATTTATTTTTGTTCTTAGACTTTGAGCGCATACTCTATCCAGTTAATCCAATACGCCTCTTAAAAAATGAATCAAAGACATCCTCTCCCAGCCTTCTCTGGGTAACTATATCTGGACTAACATTTGTTGCAAGGATTAGGGAAACCCAGAGGAAAACCTAATCAGACAGAATTTGAGTGCATACTTGATCCAGTTACTCCAATATGCACATACATATAAAGAATATGATATTGTTACGCATTGTTGATCAATGCGTTAAGTGGTTTGGGACAGTGTCAGTAGAACAGACCCCAATTTCTCGAAGTTCGCGGCTCGCTTTTGCCGGTGTCGATAGGTTGTAAAGGAAAAAACTTAATATAAATACCACCGTGTCGGTGTGATTACACAGATGCAACAAGATGCCATAACAAAAACGACAGCTTAAGTTTTTTATTTTTCGTTTTTTCCACTACCAATTTTTTTAAACATATTGTTGAAATTCTTCCCGTTAAAATGAGACCAAACAAGATATATTTCAGACCACATTGTATCTTTATTTGTATTGTACGGCATTTATTACATATAATTAAAAAACGAAGTTTATTAGTGTTCAATTTATTATGTTTCAAAAACATTAATAAATATTCAGGAATAATACATATATCTGTACAAATATGTACAAAATATATATAAATTAACAACATATGATTATATCGGGGAAACCGAAGAAGTTATACTTTATAATTAAGTATTTTTGTTTTAATCGTTAGATATTTAAATAAATTTACTCATGATCACCTACAAAATATGTATTTCTAGTTTTAAAAAAGATACTGATGTTACAAATTCAAATGCAGATGTCTGTTTTCTTTTTTTTATTAATTAGAATAGTGTACAACGTAACAAGCATCCTTGATTGCCATGAAGTACAAAATGTGAGTCTAAATAGAATAAATAGTACCGGAAATAAAATTGTATATACAAGTCTCTGCTATTCTGGCTTGTGGCTTTGAACGGAATGAGCAGAACATTGCCACTATATTTGAAACATTAGAGTTTGTCAAAACAAAAGATGTCGCATTCGCATGGTAGCTCTATGGGGCTGCCAAGGATAATACTGCGCAAAGAGTTAAAATTCTATCAAATACTTTAAATATAAAACAAAATGTATAACTATACTAGTAACACGCTGGTTAAAAAAACGCAGAAATGGCACAATTCTCAACTCCACGGATCGTCTTACCAGTATCGGAAAACATCAAGGAGTGGGCAGAAGGATTCGGGTCGATGTTGCTGTTGGACGCTATCGCCGAACAAAATTGCAAGTACGGAAAATTTTGGGGGGTGAAGACGAGCCCACACTTGTCCGCGTGACTAACAAACTTTTAAACAACCGATCCTCTACTCCGCAGCCGCATCTCTGCCCTCGGCTCGTAAAATCATTAATAATATCGATGCTGGAATAAAACCATTAATCTCCCCTTCCGAACGAATACTCCTATAAAATACGTTTAAAAACAATAACATCCGTATTTGACCCAAGATTTTCCCTTTGGGGACAGATGCGCAAGATCCAGCGTTTCCCTACGGCCTAAATTTTAGACAGTAAATATATGCGAATGATACACTAAAAATGCGAGAATCATTCGTTGTTGCACGGAAAACAAAGTAGTATAAAATAATCGTAGTAGTAGTTAGTAGTATAAAATAATCAACCAAAGTGTTACCGTTGTAATGGAGGTCATATTGCCAAGCTCCGTTCAGTAAGAGATCCTGAAAGCAATAGTTTATCCCCCACTGCGAAAGACAAAGATGCAACTGAAAGAAGCATATCGATACATGGTATTGGAGGATGGAATACCTATGTGTGTGTGTGTGCGGGCGCATGTGTGAGACGTGTGTGCGTGTATGAGTGAGGCGTTGTGTGTGCCGCAAACTGCGTCAGAAACGTAAAACAAAAGACGCGATTGCCGAAGGAACGGCAGTCGAAAACAAGGTGTGAAGAGCGACGGATGAAGTGCAACGTTGTTGTAATAGTCTTGTAATCTAGTACTTCCATAATAAACTACTTGTTTTCCTAAAGTATTAAACATACTCTTCCGCAACGTACAGTGCAATAACTCTTTAAATGCGTTTTCCTCAAAATTACATTTTCGGAATTGGCGGGATCGATAAATCAAAAAATCATCAGCTCAAACTTATTGAAATTTTTCACACATATTTATAACAATATTACCTTCTATGGAAGTGTGAAATAAATTGATAATAAAAGTACTTTTTTATTGCAAAATGTAGCGGAAATTTCGTATTAAATTAGAAATTTTTGTTTAGAAGCGTGCCATTTCTTAAATTTTTAATATTTTTCACTTTTTCAAGGTCCACCGATAAATTCTGAATGTTGATATCGAAATACTATTTACTGGTTTGTCTCTGACCAATACAGCCAAAAATAAAGCATCTGTCGTTTCAGAAGACGCGCTACAAACTTCACGGAAGACTGTATGATTGCTCCGCCATTTTGAAATATTTCGAAGAAAAAAAAACGTTGCTGTGGGAGCTTTGGGTATCGGTTGATACAATGGTGGAAGAGGGAAGTGACGGAAAAAGAAAGGGAGGAAGAAGGTTGCGGCATGAAGTCGTAGGCCTGCTAGTGGACTTGTTAGACACAGTTAGTTAGACACAGGGATAGTAGGGAATGGTCGGAGGTTATATACATATGTGGTCACGGGGACCTATACAACCACCTTCGGGAGCCGGATCGTCTAGCTTGCGCTCTAGTATGTGGGAAGCGCCCCACAGTTATAAGAGGCAAAAGTTACGAGGGCCATTCAATAAGTAACGAGAGAAATTGATATAGTTCAATAACTGTTTACTCAATTAATACAATATTTTGCTACTTTTGAACATCATCCCCCCCCCCAACAGATACATTTCTCTCGTTGTTCCTATAATTTTCTGATGCCCCTAGTGTAGAATTCTATCGGTTGCTGTCGGAGCCACATTTGCACCTGAATCTTGACTTCTTCGTAGGGGCCGAATTTTTTGCCACGTAGAGCCTCCTTAAGGCCTTAATGTAAATTTAAATTTTACATTTAAAATATAAATGGCTGAAGTTGCAGGAACTGCCCGATTTCTTTCTGCCATCAGAGTCTGTGCCCACAGTCTGTTGTATTTCTGCCTTCAATTTGACAACAGGTTATGTCAGCAGAATCAAAACATCGCGCGTGAGTCATTTGTCATTTCCGTTACACGTTTCCGTAACACGATTTCGTAACGTTACATTTCTTCCCCAATTACCTCCCGCATAACATATTCTATGTTAAAAATGGCATTGAGCGCAATAAAGCCAGTCTAGAAATGACTAACCAAAACAATGTAATGCCCGCCCTCGCTGAAACTTTGATCAACGATAACCAAAATAAATTGCCACTTTTCTTTTACCCTCTACGCATTTTTGAAAACACCTCTTCTTAGTGGCAACATATCCCTGGCAATGGCGAATTATTAATAGTAATTACATGTTACGAGGCGAGGGCACGGCTACGGAGCCGAGAATCGGTTATTTAAAAGTTTGCTAATACGGACGAACCAGTGTTTGTTTTGTTACCGGAAACCAGATCTTATGTCAGAATTGGGAGACACTCGGAAGGTTACGGTTGTCGTGGACGAACCAGAGCTTATTTCAGAACTGGAAGCCACTAGGAAGTTCGTCGTGGACGAACCAGAGTTTATGTCAGAACTGTGAGCCACTAGGATTGTTAATAATGCAACCTCGTAACTTTTAATATGTCGATACACCTTGAGCGGTTAAACTGTATCTGTTTTCTGGGGCAGTACTGTAGATGATTGGTATAAGAATAAATTAATGTAATGCGTTTTATTTTGAAGTAAAAGCCTCTATTCTCAAGTCTTTGGTCTTTTTATTTCGTAGAGTACAGATTGTCGCGGAATCCACCTTCCTCAATATTTACGGAACGAGAAATTATAATTTAGATTTAAGTTACCTAACAATAGAGTTACGTAATTGTCCCTTTTTGCTATATTAAGGATATAGAAAAAAAGTGAACAGTTTAATTTGACTTTGGGTAACTGCACTCTTACTCTATTTTTGGATTTCGTTGACGCCAGTAGCACATGTTCGCCATGTCTCGTTAGTTATGGTTTCACATGTCTTTCTGAGTGTATGTACGATACATATGTACACTCCCGCTCATAATAAACGTTATTTTCTTCTGCTAAATTAATATTAAACATATATTCGCATGCACAGGAATGAAACTAGATACAATTCCAATAATTTGCATTATATAGCCACATATTGTTAAAAATGACACATGTCCGATGATGTGTGAGTGTTTACTGGTAATAACTGAAACTCTTCTATGTCGTCTCTACACTTCCACTATAAGTCAATGACTGCAGTTCGTTCTTTATTCTTGGGCCTACTGCTTTTCACACTTAGACCTGAACGATACCATCACCACTTGCATTGCTCCGGTGTTCCGCTGCGGGTTGATATTTTGGGTTCGACGCAATCTAATGATGCCTCCGTAGTATTATAATTTTTATTTAGTATCTGCTTTTTTATTACCTATACCTTTGTTATCGAAGGAATGATATCATGAATAAAGCGGGTATCCAGAGAAATAGGTATACATCATACAGAATTTGAAAATTATAGAGCTGAAGGAGAAATAGATTTGGCTATATATTGGTATCATTCTATCAATAAAAGTCAGCAAAAATTGCTAATATATAATAGCAATGGTTTTTGTAATTTAGCTCAGGAAGCCATCAAATCCCTCAAATTGCCATGTTCCGTGAACCAAGTGTCAAGAATAAATTCGGCACAAACAAAGCACTTATTTACACGATGTCCTTGGTAGATTCTCTATGTATGCCAACCAGTGTGTCAAGGCACATCTACGAGGAAGTATTGCATTTGTGGTTTCTTTAAAAATAAAGTACCGAAGATGACCGACGGATCTACGTCGTTTAAGAAAGGAATATTTCCTGTGTCCGTTGGCTCCTTACTAAAAATATATGTATTGCATAGCATTGCGGATTGGAAGAGTCCTCGACCTATCACGAAGTATATGCGGACTGTAAACTAGGATTGACTTCAATATCGAAAAATGGGACCGCGCCAAGCTGGGATTCGTGATTTATATTTGATCGAACTTGATGGTATATCCTAACGCGGTCAATCCTTGCGAGAGCGCCTTCACGAAGTCAGGTCTCCGGCAATAATTCGAGGAAGATCTCCTTGACGACGTTGACGGCTCCTTGGGGAATGGATCCCCGAGATAAATGGAAACTCGGAGCATTGGGACCATTTTCCTTCTTCATGCACAATTCGATAAAATGTCAGATCACTACATGGTGTTCCTTTTATCGTATTTATAAAAAAGTGTTGAGACTGTACTGCAAAATGACTTCCCCAGGTTATGAAGCAAACAAATATTGTTTGTAGCTCCGTTTTGATTCATTAACGAAAAACACTGGCCAATTAGAGCGTCAAGCGCGTGTCTCTTAACTACGCTCGGTCGTGGTCGTAAACCAACGCATTGGCACAGCCCGCTTGGCAAAGCTGGCTGCAGCATAGGTATCGGGAAAAGCGTGCCAAAAATATTACATTGTTGTAATTAAGCATGATGTGGAACTATTCGTTATGCATGACTAACAAATACACTAATAAGTCGTTTAATAAGTGTGTTCGATACTGTTATTCGTGATCCGAAAGGAATAAAGTGTTTTATTACTTGTCAACAAAATCTTTTATTAAGAGCATGTTTTCTGGGGGATAAATTATGTTTTAAAAAAACCATTTGGATAACTAATGTTAGGAAAAGTTAGAAAAACCTTACTCATTCGTCCACAAAGTGTTGACACATGGTTAATGCTGACCTTCCAAGGAAATCCTCAACGTAAAATGTAGGGATGATTGGACAGGATTTATTGTTTCTCACTCCGACCAACTCGCTCACTGAGAGACGAATGAATACAGTACTGCGTAACGAAAAGCTGTAGAAAGCTGTACACACAGGACACGGCATCAAAAACCGATGGCGCCCTGTGTGATCGGTTTCTGCCGCTGATTCACCGCTGAGCTTGGAGACGGTGTGTGTGCATGCACGTGGGCGTGTACGTGTTGAAACGAGTGCGCATATTTGCCGTCAGATTTTTATCGACCGCCGATCAGATGGCTAGTGGATTAATCTTAATTCGGGCGTGAGATCATAAGTAATAAAACACTTTATTCCTTTCAGATCGCGAATAAAAGTATCGAACACAATTATTAAACCACTTACTAGTTTATTTATTAGTCATGAATAACGAATAATTCCTCATTGTTCTTAATTTAAGATGATGTAACAAGTGCCAATTCGTTGTTTCACGATCACGGGTGCTCTGATTGGTCAATGTGTTTCGTTAATAATTCAAAAACGAAACTTAAAGCAACATTTTTGTAACGGAAAAAGTTGTTCAGAGTCACTTCAGCTATCCCACATTTTCGGGAGTTCCCCTAGTTACAAAATACCAGGTATAGGGCATGATTATTGCATACCCTTCAAGATTACTTACTCCGCTGATGCACTGACGAAATTCCAACTGTAAGTAGAATTATAGCTGCTTAGTACATTTGCCAACCATTGCCATACCATTCGCAACCTAATATTCCATCATATTTACATTGTGTTTACAAAACAAAACAATATTAAATATTGGCATTGGAAAAATAATGGAAACTGAAAAATATTTTTCTTGTTAGGACGTGCATCCGAAATTTTGAACAGCAGTGTTCGACCTTTGATTAACATCGGACAATGATCAAGAGATATTTTGTCTGCTTAGAACTCAATGCGAATGACGACCAACACTTGTGCATCTAAATGGCTTACGGGAGCGTGCATGCGTACCTTCTTTGTTGCACTATCCGATGCGACGCAACGTCCTCCTTTGGGATGCATTTGCAAATGTGCATTTGTACAATTGGCTTCACACGCACTCGCAATAATACAGAACGATATTCTTATGCGTGTTGTATGCTTTAAGCACAGCATTGTCCTAATGTTGGTCATGTTCGCGTCAACGCATGGGGAGACTGTTGCGTTTCGCTAATATGAACCGTATTACGCAGGGCGGTTTCGTTGTGCAATATGGGTGCGACATTAAACATGTTTATGTTGGGTTAGCTGCCTTGTATGCGCTAGTACAAGCCATCGCAAATATAATACAACAGGTAAACAAACAATGTCATGTTAATCACTGCCCTTATGGATCGGTACAAATTTAATGATTATTGTGGTTGCATATTCAAATGGTGCAATTGGCGATTGTGAACATTTATCAGAATTTAAACAGTATACCAAGTGCTTAAAGAGGAAAAAGAAACCAAATTTGTAAGGATACCGTTTCACATAATGAAGACAAATTTGAAACAATTTCATTCCGAGACTACTGAACGAAGATCAACAGGAGAGTGAAAATAACGGGGTAGAATCTTGCACGAAATGTATGCGTAAATAAGTCGAGTCCGCCATGCCTTATGACAGTAAATGTTAATGGGACTTAACACCTTAATGAAAAGAAAATGCTACTAATTTTAACAGGTACAAAGTATGCGAAAAAATGTATTGTACAATAATTTCATATGCAGAAATTACAATTTACACGGATCAGTTTAATTTTGCCTGTTATTATTGAGCAAATTCAAGTTGTTTTTTTAAATATTTCCGTTTAAGATAGCTTACGGCGTAATTGAAAAATATTATTTCAGTCATTTCTTTTTAATGTCTAAATGTTTTAAATGGGATCTTATAAATTTGTTCTGCCTATATTTTAGAGGCTGGGGCAATAAAACATATATTGCACTGAAGACAGTTTTATATCAGTCTGAGTTTTGCCTTTGATGAACCAAATAACTAATATCTAATGTAGGATTGAAGCGGTTCTCACTCGCCTCTCTTAACCACACAAAGCTAGTTTATTAACAATAATACTCTTATACACTATACTATACATTAATAATATGTATAAAATAATATTATAACGTCGATTGAACTCTCTTTTGAATTGAATTCTCTCTGCCAGCACGCATTCACTAAATCTGATGTACGCTCTTCCACATGCTCTGCCTTCGCATCACGTTTCCTTTGTTTCCGCATATGCACACGCAGAAGTTTCTCGCTCGGTTATATCCCTCATAACTCGGCCTTTCCCGCACAATCTTCGGTCTCCGAAGATGCGGCCAACATTTCACCGATACATCCGAACGGTTTCATATAGTCTACAGCGGTACTTGTCATGATAGGTCCTTCACCATCTGCGGTTCGTGTCACTTCATATAGATTGTTTCGCTTCATTTTCGTTATCGCATATGATCTTAATTATTTATGTTTTATTTTGAGTTTGAGGTCGAATTGCGTTGTTTTAATAAATACTGAGGGGGGTTGCGGTAGTCGACGGACCGTCGTACAGATGGTGGGAGGAGGTACGACGGGAAAAGAAAGAGGAGAAGGAGAAGTTGCGTTTCGTTCTAGGCCTGCTAGCGGACTCATCAGTAAGGCGTACTAGCAGGCCCTGCCTTAGACACAGGGATAGTAGGGAATGGTCGGAGGTTATATATATAGTCCCGCGGACCTATACAACCATCTTCGGGTCCCGGATCGTCGTGTTCATCGTGCTCGTCCCCTAGCGGTGTATGTGGGAAGTGCCCCCACAAGTCTATCGATATTTATTGAACAGCTAAAATTCGTTAGTTAAATTTACCGCCCCTACCTCCGTAAAAAGTCGTAGGGTCATACGCGTGCAACAGTGTCGATAAAAATCGAGACGGAGATTTACGACCTCCGTATACTAGGCTCCCAATGCATCCAATAGTATCATCGAAGCCGCGCATTACGTAAAAACACCTAGAAAACTTTTTATGTGTTTCTTATTTTTTGGATCAGGAAACTTCTCAGCCCGAATTTTATTGTCACCTGGGTAAACTTTTCCAGTTTCAATCTTATGTCTCAAATACTCTATTTGCGTTTTCAATCATTGGCATTTATCGCAATTAATATTTGTTGAGCCTTGAATGGGCCCTTTTTTTGGAGCATCGGAGATAGCGTTATGTTTAAGTGTTTATATCTATGCATCTATAACGTCGCTGTTCTCTGCCGGCGTCGCAGCCGAGTTTAGTCCGTCATGTGTATGTTACTCAAGAGTTGCGCCTAGAGCGTTAAGAACCGCAGTTCCGGGTATCGGAGCGTTCTTTGGGCGTGATCCTATTCCCACCATCAATTTTGCATTTAATCAATGGGCAGGGCTATTTGCACCTAGTCTTTTTCAAAGAAACCAATTGCTGGCGACTACGAGTTTTCTTGCAGGACTAACATGCGATCGAACGGCAGATCGGAATGAGATAATCCTGTAACTTCGACCATATTGTCACTAGACCATCTTTTCATACTTTAAAATATAGCCCACTATCAATCGTTTTTCGACAAGTGCAATTGTTCGGGCCCAAACCGTAGACTCATAAAGCCATCGAGTTCCTTAAAATATAATTATTTACGTGTCGGGTATAATTACTATATTCTACAGCCGCAAGCTATATGTATATCTATAAATTCATACATCGCCTTTTTTAGGATTAGTAGGTTTTATTGAAACTCACATCGTTTTATGGCTTTACAATCTGCGAACCTTTAGCTGCACATGTGGAGTCCGCGCACGGCACCCTCAGGTCAGTCACCACCTGAGTGTGACCGGTAATTAGGGGGGGGGGGGTAATTTCCACTTCTACCAGATTTTGGAATATCCCTTCCGTCACCTATTTACATCGACAAACCATCTGAACTAACCAATCAGCATATTACCAACAGCAACACGCCCATCCCCAGGTTTTTGTGTACTGGTGTACTTGTGTACAGGTTACAGGTACTGTGTCTTATTGCTTCTATAACTTTAATATTATAGGCTGTATACCGGGTATTTCTCCTAACTTGACCACCTTAAAAATATCGCTTATTTTGTATGATAGAAAAAATATCAGGGCGAGAAAATATTCTATTCAAAGGCGCCTATATGGCGATGGGCCGTTTTTTTCAATTTTCAAGATTAACCCCTTGGCCTATAACCACGAGTCTAACTCGTGGTAAAGAATTTGTGCCATAAGGGAAAACCACGAGTCGAACTCGTGGTTTTATACCAGTTCGGGTATACGGCTGAACAGTTGAATGGCACGGCGCGCGAACGACTTTCTTGTTTACTATAGCTCACGCAATCGGCAGATATTGGGTAGGCCAACGGGTTAAACTTAAGACTGTTTTAATAAAATTGAAATTCCTTCATTTACCGTGCCTGAACACATACTGAAGTTACTAACAAACATTTCATAATTTCCTCGCTAAAGGTTATGTGAAGGTCACCATATTGCACCTCGTTGGATTCGTTTTTTTATAAGCTATAAGACTGTTGTAGTGAAAATATGCAGTCACGTTTAAAAAAAATACGATGACCTTGAAAACTCGAAAAAATGAACTTGGGAAAAAAATTGGACCCATCGCCTTATTGGCGCCTTCGAAAAATCGTGTGAACGGAGCGACCCAATGATTCGGGTGGACATGACTGACTGTCACCAAGGAGTGGCTGCGGGGCGTATCCTAAATGAGTGAGAGCAAATGAGAAATAGAATGAAAGAGTAACTAAGAGTGAAAGATTATTTAGAGTGGATGATGCGGGCGCGAAGCAGAATAGAATAGTTTGGGAAGCAGAGTAGAGAGGAGCGTAGGTTTGAGAGAGTGCAGAGAGCAGAGAGCAGAGAGTAGAATTGAGTTTGAGAGTATCGCGAGTATAGTGCGAGAGTTGTGCCTTTGAGAGAATTGTCGTGTGTCGACTTCTCTAAATTAATAAAGTAATTAATGTTTGAAAGGGACCGGAGTCCCACTATCCTACCCGTTCTCTGTTTGTATTGTACGTGAAATTTGCCAAAAATAACTTCTACAATGCTACTAACGGGAAAATCCTTACTGAATGTTGCAAATGTATTTAATTATAAAATAAATTCGTGCCGTTTATCGACTGTGGGATATCATTCTGCTCGAGTGTGTTTTAGATGAATTAATCGATGATAATATTCGGCCTGCCTGCTGCGATTTAAAGGTTGCCAATACTAATTTTTGATAGGGTAATGAACAGAGTTTCTAAACAATCGAAGCTCCTCATCGAAGCAAAACATGGCACGACCTTTGTCACAGTCAGCACAAATTACTTGCGCGTTTATGACGCGCAAGTAATAAAACTGTTTCTGAGGAAGTCGTTTTATTCTATTTATTCAAAAAAAAGCAGCAAACACCACCTCAACAATTAATTGCACGCGTCATAAACGTGAGTTTCGAAAAGGGCCCCGCAGCTGGGACCCAGCAGGCACGACCAGGTCAAGCTCTAGGACTCTGGTGGAAATTCCGTGGCGTTGCCAAATAACCTGCAACTTTTAAGGACGCACCCTTAAGGAAACGCCCTTCGAGCGTTAAGGAAGGGTGCGAACACACCTTCAAAACACGCTGATTGGCAATTAGTCATTTTTCCTAATGTCTAACCACCGTGCCCAAAACATACTTCCGAGTGAATGTGATGAGGTACATTCAAAGTCAGTCCAAGAAAGGGTCTTAACCAGTACGCTGAAAAGGAGAAGCAGTATCCTCTCCTTCTTTAGTTGTCTGTCTTGTTCTCAAAAGTGCAAGTCAAAGTATATCATCTTGTTATACGTTAATTTGTCTTCACTCAGAAACAGGAGAAACCATTATGCTCTCCTACTTCCAAACATACGGGAAACATTATCCGCCATCAAGTTTGCTCACGTTATAGTACATTACACACGTCTGTACGATCCGTTTATCGTTACACAGTTATCATTCATTTCTCAACATTTATTAAATAGTTATCATTCGTTAGTTAAGGGAGAATTTATTCAATTTACCGGCCATATCTCCTGCGTGCGGCAAATGTTACATCGCCTCAATGTAGAATAATAAACAAATAAGCTAATAAGTCATTTAATAACCGTGCTCGATACGTTTATTCATTATCTGAAAGGAATAAAGTGTTTAATTACTTATGAAATAATTTTTTTTTTAACAGTATGTGTTCTGAGAGGTAAATTATGTTTTAAGAAAAACGATTTGCATAACTAATGTTAGAAAAAAGTAGTTAAACTTACCCATTCGGTCACGAATTAACCTGCTTAACATTGTGCAAATCTTGTTGCCAAATTCACTTGCCACTACGAAGTGTGGGGATATGTATTTGAAGACGAATAGCTTTTGTATACGTTTAAACATTTTATAATACATATTCCGCGTGTGTACGATTCATGTTGCTCGTTCGGTTAGCAGCTTGGCTCTGCTAACGTAAACGTTCCCACGGGCTTCCACACGCTCATGTTCCTTAATGTGGATAACATTGTAGTGCCAACGCACACGCTGCGACGCAGAACAACACAAGGGCCGATGCTGCTCTGTATGATCGGTTTCTGCGCCACATTTGCGCTGACTTTGAAGACAGTGTGTGTGCGTGTGCGCGGGGAAGTGAGTGTGAATGTTTGGCAACATTTGTTTGGTGAATGTTTGGTGAACAATAGGCAAAAATAATTTTTTTTTACTCGTGATCGCCTGGCGTCACCATTGCCCAATAAGCGCTTCGAGTCATGCCCCGTCGTGATTTCCAACCAATTAGACATTACCCCCCAAAAAGGGAGGAAAAAACCCTGCGACGAGCCTCGGGGAGGAAGCACTTGCTCTGTGGAAACAGAAGTCAGGCAACCGCTCTTGAGACAACACCAGTGTGCTACTGCAATTATTCTAAAACTCCGCACTTCAATTGTCAACCCTTTTTTCGTAATTTTGTTCGTGGAACGCCTGTACACAGTATTTGTACTGAAGCGTGAAATACACTTTTGGAAAACTACACATTGCAATCCATCATTCGTTCGGCACCACCTTCACGCTCAGCGCCGAGCGATTCCAGCGTGCAACCACCCAATCCGAAACAACAATGTTTGTAAACATAGAAAGGAGCACAGAGATGTTTCCCGGAATATTCGAGAGTAAGGTAGTGAAAACTGTCGAGCTGAAACTGGATCAAGTGCTCGCGGACTCAACCAATTTTCACACTTATTTTCCCCGAAAACAAAGATTCTTATGAACAAATCTTATTCTACATTTTCTATTCAGATTTTTACGTAGAATCAATCCCTGCTGAAGTTCCGGAACACACTGTCTATGAATTCTGTCGCGATCTCGTATGTACAGCATCTTCCATACTGTTGTCCAGCCGACAACCTCCTTCATATCCATTCTGCTCTGTCAAATTATAGATTTGTCTTTGCCATGTTACAATGCTACTTTTTTCGGAGTTCTTTTCGCACGTCTTATACAAACAAGGTAACTACTATAACCCAGTGGCTCCCTGATTTCGCATCGGGTTCGTCCTCGCTTATAGGTTTGAGTCAGCTCACTCTGTAAAAAAATAAGGCACCGCAGAGTATAGGAAATTCAGAAAGGAATGGGATCGTTCTAAAGTGGATATTTTTCTCCCCCTTTGAAGGTGTCTCAGGTAATTACCAGTGCCCTGTGGCAATCCATTTGCACGCCAAAATTTATTCTATATATATATATATATATATAAGAAACTATACCGCAAATTTCATACATTTCCAAGGAGGTCGGAAAATGGTATTTAGTTCGTGTTTTTACGGTTTCGGACCACTGTACGGCGGTTCCATTTCCCCTACAAGTAGCATAAAAATTTAACAGTTTCATAAAAAGTGCGTAAATTCTTTCAAGCAGATTGTTACTATTCTTAAAAAGATATTCACCAAGGCAGGATGTTGACCCCCCCCCCCCATTTTTATCGATTCCTGAAAATATTCTGAAGACCATCGGTCTACATTTTTTTCGATTGACGATATGTCGAAAGTAGCCTGTAGGCAACTGAGAATTATATTCTGTATTCTAGAGAGAAGTTTGAAAATATTGAAAAAAAATGCAGTATTTTAGTACTTGAATGGAACTCCTGCACCACCACCTCTAGCAATTTAATGTCCTTTAGTTTCTGTCGAACAAGATGTTTCAAACCTCAGTTCATTTTCCACAGTTTGGCAAGCATCAAAAACGTTGTGTGTCACCAGAAAACAAATGGTGCGTCTCGAAGATCGTAATTCTTGGCTCTGCTAGCTTAGACGTTCGCACTCGCTTCCACACGCACACGACATGTTCTTTAATGTGATAACAATGTAGTGCCAACGCTCGCGCTACGACGGAGTCAACACAAGGGCCGATGCTGCCTTGTGTGATCGGTATCTGCCGCCGATTTCCACTAAATTTGGAGACGGTGTGTGTGCATGTGGGTGATTTTGTACCACCCTGTATGCATACATATATCCAACATTAGTTTTTTATAACGATTCGACACAAACACGTAGGATATACCTATAGTATAATAAATTATTTTAGGATGGAAGGGTCTTTCAATAAATGTAGGCTCTCTGAAGTAAAGTAATAGTAATCTGTTTATTCCACTGTGGCTTCGACAAGACTGGGCCTCTCGAAAAAGGCTGTCCCTTCCCATGCCGAAACCGTACCACCCCTCCGACGCAATGGCGACTACATGGCACGTGATACCGTAAACAACGATAAGGGCCTTGCAGCGACACCCGATCCAGCCAATACTTACATTCTATACCATCTATATGCAAAATACCTATACTTCAAGTTATAGAAAGCAAGTTACAAGTGTGTTAAGTATAGGAAATGCGTCAGACTCAAAGTGAATTTCTAACGGACCAGTCAGTGGTGACACAGGTCCGCAGAAACTACAGCACGGATATTATGGCGTGCTTGCAATACTCGTCAGCAATAGCGAATGGTTACGAATACTGAGTTTAAGATTGTCCAAGATCGTAAAGCATGGACGGTACCAGGATGGTCCGCGCAATGCTTAAGTCTAATTCGTGGGTCAGTTTACGAAGTCTTGTAAGAACCGGAGCACTTATCCCGAAAATTAATGTAAGTTCAAGACTCGGCATGCAAGAAAGTTCAGGATCGAGGTTGTAAGGCTCATCACGGCTATAGTAAGCGATGGTACTCACGATCAATGCTCGGCTTGTCTTGAGGGTAGTCGGAATGGAACTGACTTCCTCGTCGAACGTGTGTCAAAACGTCGACTCAGAAGTAATCTTCTGCACCCTGATTGGATATTAGGAAAAATTACTAAATGCCAATCAGCGTTTTTGTAGGTGTAGCCGCACCCTTCCTTAGCGCCCGTAGCGCGTTTCTAAAACGAAAGGGTGTGTCTTCAAACATTGCCATCAATTTGGCAATGCAGCGGAATTTCCGCCAGGGTGTCCAAACTTGAGCTGCGAGATGTCTGTTGGGCCCAGCTCCGAGGCCCCTTTGGAAGTCCACGTCTATGATGCAAGCAATTGATTGTTAAGGTCATGGATAACCTGAAGGCGTGTAGCTCCTTGGCTAAAGATATAAAACGATTTCGTCAAAAACAGTCTTATTACTTGCGCGTCATAAAACGTGCTAGCCATATGCACGTGAAAGGTCTTTCCTTGTGCGTCCATGGATCTGTCGAGTAAGCCATCGAACAATGCTAGTTGCTTCAATTCGCGAAGCAGCAGTGCCATTAACTGGTCCTCGTTAATCCCTTGACCTGGGTCTGAGGACCGCGCGCGCGACTTCTCCTCGTACGGCCGATTTGTGGACGGACACCTATAGTTGGACGAATGTAGCTTCTACTAAAGGAGAAGCGAGGGCGTCCGAGTGATCACTGCTGTACGTAGGGTGCCGATAAAGATTCGAGAATATTTTTGTTTCTGTCAAAATGGCAAAAATGCAAACAATTACTACCTCCCATCCTACGTTGTGTAGCCTGCTTCCTCTTCGACCTGTATGCAATAGGTAAACATTGTCAGTTTGTTCAATCATTGTTCTCAATTTGGTTCACACAGAGATATGGTGAGCTTTATGTTACGCGTATGTGAATATGCTCCTCCACATTCAGTCATTGCAATGAAAGTGTTCTTGAATTTAAACTCAACGCGGTTAAACTCAATTCGTTCGATTTGTCTCCGCCTAACTGTTTCTTTTTTTATTTCTTTGCATAAGAGTACAAGTAGATGTAAAACGAAAGCACTGTCAGTTAGTTTTTGAAATTGAAAGTCCTACAAGGTGAATGGATTGAGCGCTTTAATGCATGCCAGTCTGAAGGTGACTAGTTTAAAGGTAGGTAATGCCAGTTCAAAATTCGAAAATTCAATGACGTTCTAAAACAAGACATTGTCCTTGAAACTTAATTGCCGCGCTTTGTATAAAATATTGCATTTATTATTCAAAAGTGAAAATCCGGAAACGAGAGACTAGCATGATGTAAAATCTACAAAAATACAACCTTTTTACATTCAGAACAGGATCTATGCTAAATCTACTGGGAGTATAATTAACATGCACCGTATTAGTTACGATTAGAAGTATTTTCAATAATTTGTCGGAATATTATTTGAATTATTTAAATCCACCGCCGAATTCTTTTTGATGCTGCGATGTTTGTTCCTAACTTGTGTTCCTTACTGTGCTCGGTACAGGACTGCATATTTCATTTGCAACCTGTTCTGGTGAAGATCTTTCCGTCCTCGATAATAGTCCAGACAGTAGGAGAATCTATTCTAAATAAACATTTTTGATAGAAAGAGGTTCCTTCATTTGATTAAATATACAATTTACATCTTTACCTAAATCATTGTATTTGTAATAACTGTATTCGTTGCGCAATTTGCAATTAACAACTTTTAATGCTGCTACACTATTGAACTATGTATGTAGGTATTAATTATGTATTGAATATCAACAGGGCAGATAATTACCAGCTCTGTAATATATAAATAGTATTGCAATGAATTGTGAAGCAGTGTGTATTCAATTTTTGGTGCAATTAATAATTAGTCATATGCATTAATGATAATTCAGTGATTCCATACACAGGTGAGATCTCTTCAATATTTTGAAATTACAAATTTCTAAAACAAATTGTGTAATATTACTCTAAGTAAAACTATCTTCTTCGCGTAATTGAAACCTTTCGTTGCGTGTCCCATTTTGATGCTCCCACTACAAAACAATACTTACAGGCGATACGGCCATAATAAAAAAATAGAGCTCGATTCTTTTTCTTCTTTCAGCATTGTGCGGTACTCTAATATAGTGCTTCACATAAGAACATTTACTAACTTAGTTCTTCAAAAAACAAGAGACCTTCCTTAAACAAAGGCGATTAGGTTGTGTGCTGCTATTTAGGGTAAGGAGCGTTGAAAAACTTTCTAAGCTTCGAGGTTTAACTCGAATAGCGCTGTGTTATATCTCTGAATCTGGCTCCGGGGCTCTAGCCGGATACAATCCTCCACAAGTAACGGAATGGAAGCACAACAGATGAAGGTGAAGATGCGCTCCGGGCCGGAGGCATGTAAAGTAATATACCAGTGTCGACAGTTGGGATACGAAAATACAAAGTCGCTGAGAATAGAAATACAGAGCGGGTATAATACTCTAGTTGTACGTATATCGACAATTCCGCACAATTTTCTACATGTGTTTTCTGCTTATTTACAGGGAATATATTTATGTACACTTTCTATCTTGATGTCACGCAAGATGTTCAGGGCATATGTAAGCATTTAAATCATTGAAAGATCTTTATCTATACGACAGAACCTATATATTTTTAAGAAATATATGTAGGATCGGGCGCCTCCATCAAAATACCACCGGTAAGAGAAACAAACGAACAATGAATAACGGGAAGGGGCCATGGCGTAGATGGACTGGGAGTCTACCTGTGCCCTCCGAAACGTAAGGACGTGTCCCCCGCACGGTGCCACGGCCCTTAACGGCATACTTAGCCTCAGTGTAGAAATAGCGAAAGTGAAAGTTCATTTTTATGTGAAACCTGTGCAGTTTTAGTTCAGCTATATATACAAACCGCATATCACCGGCCAACGCATCCAAATATACGGAATCACGGATTCCCCACAGGGGACCCCCTCGGCCACAGTGCGAGGCCCTCAAAGAACATGCGACACAAAGCGCATCCAGAAACTAATACTAATACTAATACTCCCCAAGAAAGCCAGATACACCTCTTAGAAATAATAGAAAACCTCAACAAAACAGTCGAAACGCTCTCCAACTAAATTGAAAGAAACCCTGGAAAAGAACAGAAAAGAAACGGGAAAAACCAAAGCTCCCCCAGCGGCACTTGACCACGCGGGCACGCATACCCCCACCCCGGCGGCCGAAACCCACGAGCCCCCCACTACCGGCCTAGACGGAAGCCGACACCCTGGCGAGCCAGGGCCATTCCTACCCTCCAAACGGCCGCACCCTGACGGAAAGCGACGCAACTATGCAAATCGACAAGGGCCCAGCTCCTCCAAAACAAGGACGCCAACCCCAACACCCCCACCACCGGAAGAAAAAAAGGAGGACTGGACACTGGCACCCTCCAAGCGTCCTCGACGCAGAAAAGGAGAAGCCAGCCAAGAAGGACGCGAATCCTCCACTGAAGCAACTCACCAAAACGCAGCCACGACCATCCAAACGAAAACACTACGCCAACTACCCCAACTAGGAACACCACCCCAGCAGGACCAAATCCCGGCACTCCCGAGAATATCGCCCTCCAAACCTCCAATAATAAACATCATGGAGAGCACCCAACAATTAACATACAGGAACCTAAAGGACACGCTAAGTATCAACTCTTTTAAAATAAAACACATAAACAGCAACAAACATTATATACAATTAGAAAATATGACAGACTACAACACTACGATTAACACACTCCGCGACAAAAAAATACGTTTTTTCACCTACACTCTGAAATCCATAAAACCCCAAACCCTCCTCGTAAAAGGGCTAGACTCAAGCTTCGACCTCGAAGAAGTACTCGGTGCCCTACAAAACCTCTACTTGAAAACGTGAATTTCACGAAGGTTTCAAACTTCAGCACGACTTCCGCCTCCACAAAAAACAAAAAACTCCCCTTCTTCATAGTACAAATTTCTCCAGAAAGCGACATAAACGCAATAACCCAAAATAAACTACTACTTCACCAAGTCATCTCGTGGGAGAGACTAATCAGGAAAGACCCTATAATGTGCGCTCGCTGCCAAAGAACAGGGCACACTTCAAAAAACTGCAACCCCGAATACAGATGCGTCAAATGCGCAGACAACCATAAATCCCGGACAGTGCAAACTCCCCTCCGACACGAAAATAGAAGCCTCTCGCATCTACTGCGTAAGATGTAGAGACTACGGCCACCCAGCATCTTATGAAGGTTGCCCAAAAATCAAGCAACTAAAACAAAGGCTCAAAGTCATCGCAGAATCAAAGGCCATTTCAAAAACCAACATCCTAAACAAATCCAAATCCTACCTCGACACCGCAATAAGAAAACTGAATATATCAGCCAAAAACCGAACCACATCCCCCAGCCTCTCGCGATCTCCCACCCCCCATCCATGGTCAACACCCCCCTCACCCCTAAGACCTCCCAGCCACCCCAAAACCCTTCCCAGCCCCCTATGAAAAACTCTTCATGGACCTCAAAAAAATGAAAACCTCATCGGTTCTAACGCCTCCAAAATAGAGAAACTCGATGACCTCTACTTCGACATCATCCCAGACCAAACAGAAATCGACACCGCCGACATCCCCAATGTATAACCCAAACCCATCCCAACTTAAAATAATATCGGCGAACATAAATTCAATCGCATCCAATGAAAGCAGGTTTTACCTGACCCAATTTCTAAAATCCGAAAACCCAGACATCACGCTCCTAAACGAAACTAAACTAAAAGCATACCATAACCCCAAATTCAAAAACTACCACATCATCCGAAACGACAGAAACAGTGCACACGGTGGTGGAGTAGCTCTCCTAGTCAAAAACTATATAAAATTCGAACCGGCACCTCTAAACCCCCCCTCCTCAATCATTGAATCGGTCGCCATAAAAATCATTTTCATTTTTACTCCAAAAAGAACTTCGAATGGTGTCATGCCTATACCTCTTTGAAATGTACTATTAATGCATTTTTGCACCTTATTTACGTGCTTGTACCATTGATCTGGATTGTTTAATGATAATTTAGTTAACACCGGTATTATTGTACGAATTGTTCTTTCTGCCTGTCCGTTCCCTCGCGGTATCCCTGTCGTAGTTCGCGTGCTTTCTATTCCCTCTATTTCGCAATATTGTTGAAAATCTGTCGATGTAAATGCGGTTCCTCTATCAGAAATTATACGGTCTGGGTTTCCAAAAATTTTTTGCCGACTATCTAACCTATTGATAACTTCTTTTGTATTGACTATCTTTGTGGGATATAACCAAGTGAATTTTGAAAAACCATCAATTACTACAAAAATGTATTTGTATGCTTTACCGGTCGTCGTCATAGGACCTACGTGATCGACGTGATATGTACTGAGCGGTCTGTCTCCTTTTGGAATTGGCATTAATTCGCCTTCTCTTTTTCCTAACTTTTTCTCTGATACTATACACGGAATACAACAACTGATAAATTTTCTTATTTTGTCTTCCAAATTTGGAATATAATATTCTGATTCGATGTTTTCTCTCATTTTCCGCACCCCGAAATGACCATTGTCGTGTGCTCTTCTTATTATTTCGATTTGCATACACGAAGGTATGGCGATTAAGTTTCTACCCTTTTTTCGTTTCATTAAAATATCGTTTTCTATAATATAATCCTCATTCGCTTCTTTTTCCAAAACATGTCTTATTGTTCGGAGTCTTTCTTCCTCTGCTTGTTTTTTCTTAATCATTATTAGTAACTTATCTTCTATTATTAATACTGGATATCTACTAAGTGCGTCTACATGTTTGAGACGTGTACCCTGGCGATGTTCTACACTGTAACTGAATTCGTCGAGGGTCAATGCCCAACGTGCGATTTTAGGAGATAGATCTTTTTTTACTAGTGTTTTCTTGAATGCTTCACAATCCGTGACGAGTTTGAATGGTACACCTAATAGGTAAACCCGAAACTTTTTTACTGCGTTCATTACGGCGAGTACTTCTAATTCGTATGAATGATACTTTCGTTCTGCGTCGGTCGTTTTCTTACTGTAATAGTACACGGGATGGAATGCGTTGTCGTTTATTGGCTTTTGTAGCAATACTGCACCAAAACCCTCCTGACTAGCGTCGGTGTGAAGTTCGGTTTCCGCTTTCGTATTATAGATTTGTAATACTGGTTTCGTGGACAACGTGTATTTTAAAGTTGAAAGTGCCTGTTTTTGCTCTTTACCCCAAATGAACTGTTGATTTTGTTTAATCATGTCTGATAGTGGTTTTGCGATCTTTGATAAATTTGCGGAAATATCCGCTTATGCCTAGAAAACTTTGTATGTATCTTTTATTTTTTGGATCAGGAAATTTTTCAACAGCCCGAACTTTATTGCCACCTGGGTAAACTTTACCATTTTCAATTTTATGTCCTAAATATTCTATTCGCCTTTTTAAAAATTGGCATTTATCCCAATTAATATTTAATCCGTTTCTAGCTGCTACCTTTAATATTTCGACTAATTTCTTGAACGCATCTTCATCATTTAATCCCGGTGTTATTATGTCGTCAACATAAATAAAAACTATTTTCCGTTGAATCAGATCTTTAAATATCTTATCGATGAATCTGAGGAGGGTTGCGGTAGTCGACGGTCCGTCGTACAGATGGTGGGAGGAGGTACGACGGGAAAAGAAATAGGAGAGGGACAAGTTGCGTTTCGTCCTACGCCTGCTACCGGACTCATCAGTAAGGCGTACTAGCAGGCCCTGCCTTAGACACAGGGATAGTAGGGAATGGTCGGAGGTTATATATATAGTTCCGCGGAGCTATACAACCACCTTCGGGAGCCGGATCGTCGTGTTCATCGTGCTCGTCCCCTAGCGGTGTATGTGGGAAGTGCCCCCACAAATCTTAAGAAACTTGTGGCGCTAATCGATAACCCAAATGGCGTTCTCAGAAATTCGTATTGCGCATTCGGTGTTACAAAGGCTGTGTATTTTATACTTTCTTCTGCGACTGGTACATGTAAATAGCTATTTTTGAAATCGATAACCGAAAATACGCGTGCATTCGTTAGTTCGTCTATTTTATCTTCGATAAGTGGCATTGGAAAATGGTCGCGCCTGATTTTTTTATTTAATTGTCTATAATCTATGCAAATTCTGTAAGTGCCGTTCTTTTTTGGTACTATGACTACTGGAGTTGCAAACTCGCTATTACTTGGTCTAATAATTCCGACCTTCAGCCAATCATCGATTTGTTGTGCTAATATTGCTTTCTCCTTAGGTGCTAAACGCCGCGGTCTCAGATTAACAGGGGTGTCATCGTTTAATATGATTTTTGTCTGTACCTTCGTGTTAACTTTTTCTGCTGGCTGATATTCGTTGATTATATTTTCTATTTTGTCTTTATATGTGTGTTTTACGTCTATTTCGCTTTTAACATTGTACATAATTTGTCTTAACCCTTTGAACACTTTACGGATGCTTTCCGTGTTGTTTCTTTCGTTCTCCCCGCTGACTTCTTCTTCGTCTCCGCCGTTGACTTCTTCTTCCTCCCTGGGAGCTTCGCCTTTTGTAGTTGCGACTTCTGGTACTGGTATTTTCCGTATGTTAACTATTTCGCCTTGATTCAGCCGTATGTCGACGTTTTTTAAGAAATCTTGGCCTAGTATTACGTCGTGTGGTATTGAATGTGTTAGAATGACGCCGAATTTTATGGTGTGCGTCTCCTCGTTTATATTCGCGTCGATATCAAAGACGCGGATGACCTCCGTCGTCGCGTTGCCGGCTCCTGTTATTTTCATTGGCGTTGGTGTTAGTGGTGGTTGGCCAATTTCTATGTATTATTTATTCTTTCGCATTAGCGAAATATCGCTTCCAGAATCAATTAATGCGCAACATTCTTTGTCGTTAATTTTTAGTAAATACGTTGCTCTGGGGTTTGATATAGAATGTATCTTTGCCAACTTACTGTTCTCTTTGTCTTTCACGTTACATCTATTGGCTATATGGCCGAAATTGTTACATTTAAAGCACTTTGGCCCTTTACCCTTGTTTGGACACGTCGTTGCATCATGTTCTAGTGATCCACATGTGTTGCAGTAAGATTCCTTTGCTTTGCTTGGCGTGTATTTTTTTTCTTTTGTATCCTTTCTCTCATTATAAACCCTCTTCTTTTCAGCTTTCTTCTTTATTTTATCGTATAGGTCAAGGTTGGTTTTTAGTTCTTGTACCGTACGTGAGTGGTATAATATAGACTTGTTATATTCTTTGTCTCGTATCCCGTTGATAATATATTCGATAAGGGCATTTTCTTCGATATTACCTTCACTAGCTATTTCACGCATTGCGTATATGTATTGCCGTCCTGTCTCATGTAGTAGTCTTTTTCGTTGATATAGCTGCGAATGTATTATGGCACTGTTTGTTTCGGTTTTGAATTCTTTTTTCAATCTTCTTCGTAATTCGTCCCACGAGACGATGCCCTTTTCCGTCGTTATGAACTGTTTTGCGGATCCTCGCAGCATTCGTTTTGCATAGATCAGCATTTGTAGATCAGTCCACTGCAATAATGTACTCATGTCTTCGAAATCTTGTATCCATTTTTTAATCGGTAATTTGTCGTCACCTGTAAAATGAGGCAAGGACTCTTCAACGTCCTTAATCGTGAACGGATTAGGTTGTGCCGTGTGCATTCTGCTCATTGCCCTTCTTTGTTTATACCTTTCCTTGATTTTTCTTAATTTTTGATAATGCTTCTCATCTTCTGATTCGTCTGAATCTTGTTCCTCACTTTCTAACGATTATTCTTCTTCCGTATCCTCCATTTCTTCTTCTATATGACGTTTCAACCTTTCTTTTAATTCTGCTTTTCTGCCATTGGTGTCTAGCTTCAATCCTGTTAACCTCTTACGCAATTCGACTACTTTCATAGTGTCGACGTCTTCAAGTCTCTGTTTCTTTTTTAGGACTGCTGCGTTTTCGGCGGCTACCATTGTTCTCTCGTTCTTGGAGGTTTCACCCTCCGTTGTCATATTCATTTCGTTGCCAATTTGTCTGTCTTTGCTCATCCCCGTTTCTGCTTTCTTGCTTACTCGTATTATCTTCTTCCCTTGATCGTCGGATCACTTTAGATTCACCGTGTTATTACTTAAAATCACTTTACTGTTCCCAGATGGTTCGGTCCTACTGATCACCACTCTCTTAGTTACTTTGATCACTTTCACTTAGATATCACTTTGTCGTGGTTATCTTGTAGTATGAACACATGAAACACCTTTTCACTTTTACACGTGGTTTAAATTTCCGACTATTGCTTCGATGTACGACTGTTACGAGTTTCACGAACGATCCCGTATGCGAAAAATTGTGGACGAGCTAATGCATATCCCGTATGTGAAAACCTGTGGACGAGCCCCCAAATGTAGGATTGAAGCTATTCTCCTGATTACCTTATGCTAATTTATTATGGACTATACACTTATACATTACACTATATGTTAATATGCTAATAATAATGGAAATTATAGAAATAATGATTGCATGAACAAGGCATCAATGTTCCGCCCGCTGTGCCGACTACGCCAGAACTGCTTCTTCTGCCCGCTCTTCCACGCGCTCTGCCTTCGCATCGCTTTCCTTTGTTTCGCATGCACACACGCACACACATGCATACATACACGCTTCTCGACCGTTTCCATCCCTCATATATATATGTGTGTGTGCGTCATATATATATATATATATAATTTGTCCACCATTAAATCGAGTAGATTCGTTAAACCTATCTTTACGCCGTAATCTTTGCATATTAGTAACAACGTTCCAGCAGATACAACTTTAACGCTCGAGTTGTATGAAATATTAATTTAGAGTTACGAGGCAGATTATCATTACCTAGTGACCTCCCGATTTCGCATCGGGTTCATTCACGACGTTTCACCTTCCTGCGGCTCACTGATTTCGCATCAAGGTCGCATCAAGTCGGTGCCCCCAACTAACAAACTTTCGACCCATATTCCTTGTGTATAATTATTCTATCCGGCCTCGGCGTTGTCCACAGTCTCGGTACCTAACACCCTCACAATAGCAGATAAAGGCAAAAAGTACTTGAAGAACTACAGTGTTATGTCAAAGTTTCATAAGGAAAGGATGAGAAATAAGTTTCATTGTTGCATTAGTGTTGTTTCACTGATACGCTGGGTTCTGTTTTGGCTTGGCTGCTAGGTATTTTATCTTTACTCGCTGTCCTTTCCTACGTTCGACGCTGTCGGCAAATTTCAAACAATGTAGGAAGTATTCTACTTAAGCGAACGTTCAGTCCCGAGGCTTTCGCGTTAATGGAGACATTACTGGACCTCTTTCCTCAGCTTCTTGGCTAGTTCCCTGTATAATATGTAGGCCTCCCACAATTTGCGCCCATCTTGGGACGGGTTCCGCCTTCGTGACAGAGTCGCTTCTTGCTGTTCTGCAGTTTCGGCTGTTGGCATCTCCGTTAAATCATTTTTCTACGTGAGACTGAATCAGTTTTCTGTCGTTCGCACTACGCTGAAGACGCAGAAAGCAATCGGGTTTTTACTTACTGCGCAAATATTGATATATGGTGTAAAATTCATAACTTATGAATTGATCCATTTCTGCGTTAGTGTGGTGCTGTGTGTGGTCATTCCATTGACACGGAATCAAAAACGGAAGGCGCAAATGCAAGGCACATTTTATGTGCAAAGCGTTGGTCCCAAAATAATTAGCTTTGTGAGAGGTAAGTTACGTTTGATGGTACAGATTTGTATGAAGTTACAGTTTGTGATGTAGTAGTAGCACGGTATTTTATTCATATTCTTTAAATACAGTAGAGACTCGTATTGGAATTAATAGAGAGGCAAAAGTGGCCGGATGTCCTTGTCCCTCACTTCCCACATACACCGCTAGGAGACGAGCACGACGATCCGGCTCCCGAAGGTGGTTGTATAAGTCAACGCAACTGTATACATAGCTTCCGACTATTCCTTTTTCTCTCGCTTCCTTCTTCCACCATCATACACGAAGCTCCCACATCCTTTTTCAAATGACTTTCAAATGATGATTTTTATGAACAACTGGCATAGCACTCATATTGGCATGTTTAAAACAGCGTGGATGTTTACCTTTTCCGATGATCCGATGATCCATCCGATTCCGATGATGGAAGTTGAATTGGTAGCATTCGCGCGAAGAAGCGCAGTAATGCGTTCTTTACTTAGTTTGCGACCGGCAGCCGACCATTCACAAGTGTACTGTATCATGTATTTAACATCGCTACGAATCGTTGTGCGGATAACAAAACATCCGGATGATAGAACGTCCGTATATTAGGGTATTCGGATAATAAGGGTACTGATACGAGAATCTCTACTGTATGTAGATATAACGACACCTATGCGAATTTTATGTCAGGCACAACGAGGTTTTACTCCTCCAAGATTCACCATGTCCCCACTACCAGTTAAAAATACCCTAGTTCTTCGCAAAGATAAAGGCTGGCTGGGGCATAGGGGCAAGGCACGCGTGGCTCGCGAGCCACCAGTTCGCTGGGGGCGGAACATTTAAATACGGGAAGAAGCTACACGTGGTTCGCGAACCGCCAGTTCATTGTCATTGGTTTTCACAGTGCCATAACTACCCCTGCATCATGAAATAGGGGGTACCTGGGATGATTCTAAACAACTTTCCCACTAACAGCAATGTTGTTTGCAGCCTCGTTCGTTAGTTATTAACGAAAAACACTGGCCAATGAGAGCGCTCGCAGGAAGCCCGCTCAGGCGCGTACTCTGCCGTGCTCGGTCGTGATGGGGGTATCGAGAGTGTCTGGTTGTCTGGAGGAGGTTTGTCTGGAGCAGCCTGGAGTACAGGTCTACTGCTCGATTTCCGCAGAAGGAGCGACAGACCACTCGATGTCGACACGGGAGGAGCGGCCTTCATAGCGTCTCTCCCTCGTTGGTCATCACGGGACCGCTCCCCTCCCCATTCTCCCCGGACAGGCTTTACCCGGGTGACCGGTGGTGGCACCATTGCCGGTTGTGGGAGGGCGGGGAGCGGCTTGCTCCCAGGTCGCCCACCCAGGACCACCAGTAACCTTGGTTCCAATGCCCTGAGCCTCCTAAGGAGTGTGCCTGTTTCTGCCAGTAGTGCACCTCCTCCATGCGGGCGCCAACCGAAGCGTGGGGTCCGATTACCGATCCCACGCTCCCGACCGTACTCGCGGCCACAGGCGCCAATCCTGACCTAGATAACGCTCAGCAGCTGAAGTTGCTGCCGAGTTAGTATGCTTGCACGATCACGTCACTGCACAGATGCAATAGTCGCGATATAATTATATTATGTGTAAAGTATTACCTAAGTTACTGGCGGATTCTAAAGGGTTTACTTGTGATCTGAAAGGTGCCCTAAGCCCAATCTAACTGAATGCAACCGATTCTATACGAAGGTGACATGATGTGTCACTCTGAACCGAAGATGATTGAAATGAAAGTTAAATATTATTTAAAAGGTAAAAATTACTAGGTCGAGAATAGTATAGTCTGATGCTTCCAGGATAAAGTCCGCCGCAGTAATGCTGCCGCTCAATCTTTACAGATCACATCATGTGTCCGATACTACACGATATTGAGAACGATGTGTCATAATCGAAAAATAATTGTGTTTACTTTGTAAAATTAGCTCGAGAATAGAAGAAAACGACTGAAGAGTTCCAACGCTCTGAGGTAAGTGCTGAGGGGTTCGTCCCAGTACCTTTACCAAAAGGCATTCTCTTACCCACTCCGTGGCCAGTTCCTAGAGGAATAGAATCCCTATTCGTTAACAATACGGCGTCGGGTCGCTTATCCACTCCGGACATTCTATCGCCATTTAAACAATCCATCCTTCGGCACTTGAAAAAATGGAGCAGTTCGAAAATTATTCGAGCGACGCGCGGTGCTCTGACGGCAGTTTCTTGAAAAAGTGGTCTTGAGAAGTGGAATCTAGTAACGCGTGCCATTCGTGTTGATTACCGTCCTGATCCGCAATGTAAATAAGCGCGGTGGACAACACAGTGTGTTCGGGAGTATGTTTTCGCGAGTTGAACCTTTAAGTATCGAGGCGTGGTCTCATAGATTATGCGTCCGGCTTGACCTAGACTACAAATTAAACCTTGTATTCCAAAGATAGTTAATCAAAATATATATAATATTGTTCGATCTATGTTCTTTTAATTTTTGCACAGTAAGTTTGTGGAAGTTAAGTGGTAATTTAGTGGAACCCGAGATCTGTGAAGTTCTATTACCGCCTGTAGGTATAAACGATCTTGACTGATACCCCACTAGCCAGTCAAGATCGTGCAACGGCGTAAAGACTTGTATGCCTAATAATTTCTTCTCCCATTCCTGTTTAGACAATGCATCTAACTGATTTACTAAGATTAAAACCACAAGGGTACTCGTGCTATCGACTTCCTTTGCCAGGACACGCAAGGGAATGATATGAGAGTGCGCATTATTTATAAACAACCCCAGACACGCGTCCGATGGTTTTTGACGGGCGGTCTAACTCTAATAGTAAAGTAGCGTGATGTCCAGTTAATGATTTGGGGTCCTCGAACCAATGTTTTAACCGCTTTCACAAAGTTTGTAGTCTCCGTCAGAAATAGTACATGATTCGATTCTACGTGGAGCCGCACCCCGTAAAGCAGAAGTTAGATAATAAAAACGTTGGTTGACAGTTAATAATGCATTATGATGGACAATGGACTGAAACGTATCCCAATGTCGGAACCACTGATTGTGATTACCATCAAATCTTGGTATCAAAATTCTTAGTAATTGTGGGACAGAGCCAATATCGCTTAAAACGGAGTACGGAGAACGCTGAGATGGATTGAATTGCTATCGCCCTCTTAAATCTGCGAGAACCTTAGTCCTAGCGCCATAACATTGACATTCATGGGGTCTCTTAACTCGTGATGTATCCGGAAATTCGAGGTAGCTGAGGTGATTCTGAACAACTTTTTCCTTGACTAAATTATGGTTTGAAGCTTAGTTTTTGAGTTATTAACGAAAAACACTGGCCAATCAGAGCGCCCGTGTAGCACGCGCTCGGGCGCGTACCTCTCAGCGGCGCCCGGTCGTGATCGTGGCACATTGGCACAGAGTGCTAAGTCGTCTTAAATTAAGAATAATGTGGAATTATTCGTTATTCATGAATAACAATTTAATTTGCTATTTGTTTAATAACTGCTCCATACTTTTATTCGTTATCCCAAAACGAATAAAGTGTTGTATTCGCAATGAAAAAAGTGTTTGGATTATTAATGTTAGAAAAAGGTAGAAATAAACATACCCATTCGTCTACTAATTTACCTGCTTCGACGGAAGTGGGCCCCTGGACGTGCGTTTCGTGGCATAAAATTGTTAATTGATAACGAAGTCTATTTGGTTTGTTATAGGACCTACGATAGCAACCAGAGCGGTCCTTCAAGGTACTGCAGAATTACCGTGCGACATCACACCTCCACGGCAGAATGACTCAGCCATTCTAGTTGTTTGGTACAAAAGCGACATTACACCTATTTACAGGTGAGAAAACATTTTTCAAATTACAAATGTTATCAAGTACTGAAAAACTACTATGTTCAAAATTTTTCCATATTGGATAATTAGCACGTCCTAGGTGAAAAGGTAATTCAGTAAAGTAATAAGAGAATTAAATTTCTGTCGTACACCTATATGTTAGATTTATTTTATAACTTTGAACTACCGGGGTTAAAAAGGCGACCGTAAAGCTCCAAGGTTCTGGGGTAAGTGCTATGGGGTTCATCACAGTCCTCTTACCAGAAGGCATTGCCTTCCCCACTCCGTGACCAGATCCTAGAGGAACAGAGTTCCTATTCATTAACAATACGGCGTCGGGCCGCTTGTCCATTCTGATCATTCTCTCTCCTTTTTTAAACAGTACACCCTTCGACACTCGATAACTGAAAGACCCAATGTAGTCAACAGCTATCGCCCGCCAACAGGATGTTTGGACCCATTCATACAATCTCTAGACCTGCCATAAATTAGTCAATCCTAGGACATCCGACAGCTGAGTGGCGACGAGCCACCAGCTATCGTCTGCCGCCCAGATTGCATATCCTCACAACAACCTCACCGAACGCCCGTAACCTAAGACCCTAATATAAATTATACCCTAAATGAATAGTATTCCGTCAAACAGCCATATTCCTTTCTTTGAAAATACGCTGACGCTAACATATACTTATTTAAATGAAGCAGGGCTAAGCTGCGTAGAAATATGACAGGTCTCTTATCCCTGTTGTGCCTGAAGGCCTGGACAAACCTACAGTTAAAAAAGAAGGAACCATTAACAAAGCTATTGTTTTTGTTTGTTTTGATAAATAGATATTTTAGTACTGGACAACCACTGAGAGGTGGGGATTGCATGACCTTACACTACAAAGTGTGAAACTATATTTCAAGTATAGAAAGCGATTAGAAAATGTTAGTATGGGCTACTTTGAATTTGTTGATAATATATTAAGGGTACCCATAAAAGCGAATTTATCAATGTGCATTGGTTCTACGAATAGGAAGGGCCATAATAAAACTTTGAAAGCATTGTAGAGTCATAAATTTGACGGTATCTCGGGCTAAGAAGCCACCGTTAGAAAGGGCCTTGCATAGGTTAAGATAGTGTGCGTGTATGTCCGTGTCGGTCGGCAGCGGAATTTTCCAGATGCATGCGATGCAGCCGACATTGGGGGTGAAAGTTTCGACTAAGAAATAAATAGCTTTTAGAGACAGTCGAGGGCGAACGGTGACCGAGAAAACTCTGACTTGCGAGGTGCGGTCTTGAGCCTTTATTTTTGTGTGCGTAGTAAAGTATATTTTAATTGTCAGTTTTAATTTTGGTGTTACTACATAGTTCGTAGTGTCACATTTAATAAAACATATATATGTATACTCGCTGTCCTTTTCTACGTTCGACGCTGTCGGCAAATTTCAATCAATGTAGATACTACACGATATAAGCGAACGTTCAGACCCGAGGCTTCCGCTTATATCGAGGATTCACTGTAATCACATAACAAAAAATCGTTCTAACTATTTTGAACGGAACGATGCGGTGTTTCCAATTCAAATCAAGCATTGGATGATTGCGATAAATTAAAATGAAAATAGTAGTCGAGATCGTGATACAGAAATTTTGATAGAAAATTCTGGTAGAGAATATGTACTACCACTACACTAATAAGTTCTACGAGAAGAAGAATATTTAATGTGAATAAAAGAAGAATGGATAAGGAGAAAAATGGTGAAGGAGAAGAATAGAGAAGAAAAAGTCATCATATGTATGTATGTACCTAACAAACAATATATATGTGGTTCCGCGGTTCCTTCAATACAAAATCGGCATTATTCAACATTCTGTGACGTTTTTTTTAGTTTTTGCGTCTCGGGTTTCCAACTGAAAAACCTGAGAATTTCTGTGATATATGTCTCCTTAACTAAAATGTCTCAGACTTGTTTCAAAATTTGTTATGCGCTAAAATGAGAGTTATTGAGTAAAACTATCCGTAACTATCCTCCTAGTCGAATTACCCGGTTAAAACGCGGTACAAATTGGTTTTCTGGATAAGCTATCGAATTACCCCTTGTAAGTCGAATATAGTTTAGGGGAACTTTTTACCCCCTTAACCCGTTATAGTCTTTTTGCAAAAAAATGAAAGAAATTGTAAAGAAGGCGTCACCTGAACCATTAAGAAACATCGTTGAAAGCAGCTTTCGATGAATGCGCGCGTATATAGTAAAAGCAGCAGAGCCCAAATACAGTCAGAATGTAACAACCGTTGAGAAAATACAAAATTTGTATGTCGATGTTGCGTATCTACAGAGTGTTTCGTACCTACGGGAACTCCAGGAAATGTGTGGTTGCTGAGGTGATTCTGAATTACTTTTTCTTTGATCAAAATGTTATTTGAAGCTTGGTTTTTGAGTTAGTAACGAAAAATATTGTCCGGTAGCCACGTGCAGCCTTTCTTCAACTTTTCGTTGCGCAGTATTGTATTCAGCCGTCACTGAGTGTCGGCCTTGGTTATACGTAGGAACAATAAATCCTGTCAAATCATTCCGAAATGTTACAGTGGAAAGTAAAAGTGGCCGTGCAATGAAAGTGAACGTATGTATTATTCATGGGCGAATGTATAAGTTTAACTAACTTTTTCTAACCATAGTTAGCCACATCGTTTTTCTAATAACATAATTTATCCACCTGCAAATATTTTCATAAGTAATAAACATTTGATTCCTTTCGGATAATGAATACACGTATCGAATACGGCCATTCAACGACTTATTAGTTTATTTGTTATTCGTGAATAACGAATAATTCCACATTATTCTTAATTAAGACGATGTAACATTTGCCACACGCTTTCCTCGATACGCACGCTGCAGTCAGCTGTGCCAAGTGTGCTGTCACAATGTGCCGCTACGGCCGGGCGCGGTTGAGAGCCACGCGTTCGAGCGCTGTAATTGGCCAGCATTTTTCGTTAATAAATCAGAAACGAAGCTTCAAACAACATTTTGGTCCAGTTTCCTCGAGTATCTTTAACAGGCACCACCATATCTGAGTTCGGAGTGAGTTTTTTTTTCACAAACGGAAAGCGTGTGCCACGGTTTCTCAGAGACTTTCTTCGACTTTGCACTACGCAGCGAATGAAAAGTTAAATCTGTAATTATAACAAATTTGTGTAAGGTTGCACTACGGTGCTCCCTTAAAAGACGGGATGGCTTCTGAGTACAGAAACCATCCTTCACCCGTTATCCACGACAGTTGAAGTTCCACAGTTCCACATGCTACAAGTTATGCCACAGCCACTCAAAATGGTCAGTTCCCCCAAAAAGAACAAGCAATCGTCATCGAATCCAAAGATGGAATCCTACTGAAAGACTATATATGCAAAGTTGGAGAAATAATTGGCCCAACCAATATTCGTTTTGCGTCGAAGATATCAAACGGGAGAATTTGCCTCTTTCTCGCTAGTAACGAGGTTGCCGCTAAATTTTCGAGTAAACACCCATAGTTAATCATAAACAATACAACCGTAGAAGTTAGACCACTTATTAGCAAACACACACGAGTTATTCTCTCAAATGTTTACCCACCGATTCCCCACTCTTACATAGAAGACATTCTCGACAGACTAACCATAAGAAGAGGATCATCCGTCTCTTTTCTTACAGCGGGTCTGTCCGAGAAAGGATATGCTCACATATTAAGTTTTCGCCGCCAGGTTTATATCCATCCAGACGACGTATCTAAGCTACCAAATATTCTACAAATCGAACACGACGAAACTAAATATTACATTTACCCATCTACGGACTCCCTAAAATGCTTTCTATGCAAAAAAGAAGGCTACCTATAGGCTACAATAAATTGCATAGACCAAGTATCAGTAGCAAACGAAAAGACACCTCGACCAAATGCTAAAGGCTCAGAAAACAGCACCAAAAAAATAACCAACAACAACAAAAATGAAATTCAAATTGCAACGCCTACTCAAACACAATCCCCAAACACAACCATGGAACCTCCAATTAGTCCAATACTTGAGGGTCTGACCACGGGAGTCAAAAGAACTAGATCAGACATAACCTTGTTACGAGCCAGGGCTGTGGGCAATTACCTAGACCGGCGATGTTGATATTACCCAAGAAACTTGTTAGTTTGTCTCAATACTTTAAATTAATATTCAATACAACTCGAGCGGTTAAGTTGTATTCGTGGGAACGTTACTACTAACATAAGGAATTACGGAGTAAAGGTAGGTTTGACGAATCTACTCGGTACAATGGTGAACAATTTATACATATTCAAATCATTCGTTGGTACAAATGTGATTGTCGCGGTATTTAAATAGTGTGTAAATTGTTACCTAAGTACTTGCACGGTGTTGACGCACTGGCGATGCGGGTTCGGAGAATGGTTACAATTGTATGCCGAAAGAACTTCAACCGAACTTGCGGATTCCAACGGGTTAACTTGTATTCTGATCGGTGTCCTAAGCCCGAACTCACTGAATGTAATTGACTCTGTATGAGCGTAACACGACGCGACACTCCCCGTAACTGTGTAGTTATTACCAAAGATGATCTGAATAGAAGGGCTTATATAGTCATAAAATGTACAGGGGGGCGTATTTGGGGTTTCCATATAATGTAAGATCACGGAGAGCTCGTTGGGTCGTGCGTGCACTTAATCGGGCTCGATGCAGCTAATCAATATCAAAGGCCCTTATTGTCCGTTTACGATAATGATAGAAATCTTTGGGCCCTTCGTGGAAACGCGGCTTCCCTTCTTACGCAAGCTTGAGCGGCACGTGCGAGAGCAGCGTACAGAGAATATTGTTCATACGTAACAACCTCTACCGACTCAATTGTCACTATGCCCGAAAATCTTCCGACTTATACCAGAATCCAGAACAATCAAAAATCACAAAATAAAAAGGCAAAAAACCACTAGACGAAACGCAAGCGCTAATCGAAAGACCAAATAGTCTTCTAAATTACATCCAGTTTAAAAGTCTCCTAGAAAAAACTAAAGGCTCATCGAGCTCGAGAGAAATAGCGGAAGAGTTCTCAGACGATATAATAGACCTTATAAGTTTCATTAGAAACAACTTCTACCCCCTTGTAACCGACCTCTCTCTAAAAAATCGCTTTACTAGACTAACAAGCAAAATAAATAATCCAAACCCAAACGTTCAACAGCACCTAAGCTCTTTCGAATCTGAAAGTGACTTGTCTAATCAAGAATAAATAAACAACAAAAAGGAAACAAAAAATAATCAATTTCACAAAAATACATTATACTATTCATGCCAGAAAAAATTCTTCGATGGAATATAAATGGGCTGCATGCCCACCTTGCTTTTTTTCAAAAGCTAACTGCAGATGAACAACCTGACATAATATGTATCCAAGAAACAAATTTTGAAAACCTTTCGTTCCATCACATAAAAAACTTCGTTATACACTACAAAAACAGAAAAAACTGTCTGTCAGCAAGTGGAGGAGTGGCTACCCATATAAATAAAAACATCTACTGTGAGGAAATTAAATTGAGAACCAGTCTGGAAGCTGTGGCAAGTTCTGTCATACTAACATAAAAAAAAATCACAATATGTAATCTCTACTTACCCAATAGTTACAATATCCAACTTAATGAATTATCACAACTGATAAACTCCCTAAACCATTCATAATACTTGGCGATTTAAATTGGCATAACACATTATGGGGCTCAGGCCTAACCGATGTCCGCGGAAGAGTAATCGAAAATATCCTCGAAAGATACGACATAATACTCCTGAACACTCAGCAACCAACGCACTTCAGCGTTAGAAATAGCTCCTTTAGTGCAATAGACTTAACAATTTGTGATCCCAGTATAGCTGATCTCCTTGAATGGTCAGTTATAGAAGAACTATACGACAGCGACCACTTTCCGATCTCAATAACAGTAGGAAAAAATAAAATTTGCATGAAGATCTACCAACCACGATGGAAGTACAAAAAAGCTAACTGGAAAGAATACAAAGACTATTTAGAAAAGAACCTAAAAAAACTTAAAATTCCCGATGAAACAGACCCAAACGAAATCGACGAAACACTTACCAACTTCGAAAATTTAATCTTAGAAGCAGCTACAAAATCAATCCCCAAAACATCAAACAAATTTGAAAAAAGAAACGTACCATGGTGGAATGAGGAATATGACAAGACCATAAAAGAAAAAAAACATGCTTTTAACGTATACAAAAAACATATAACTGAAGCTAACAAAATCAACTTTAAAAGAATTAGAGCAATAGCGAGGAAGACAATCAAAGTGTTGAGGATTCAGATTGCATGGCATTGACGTCTTGAAACCAAGGAAGACCTTTCGCGTATCGTCATGTTTTGGCTCGAGAGTACGCGTCTGGTTTTCGTTGAGTCGCAGCATCGAGCTGTTGTTCCCATTCGTTACGGAGGCTCGAGTTTTCCCTTCAGCCGGACCCGAGGGTCTCGGGGTTTAAGGGTTCGACTCGGGTGGCCTCGCGGGTACTTGGTTTCTAGACTGTCGCCAATGCCAAGGATGTCGATAATTGTGCCCAGATGCTGGGAGGAAATTTGTCCAACAGTGTTTCCATATTTGGAAATGTTCCCTTTCTCCCGCATTCTAGCCACCATCAATATCGACACGCCTTCTCACAATTAAACGAATAGGAGTTTAGTTGTTAAAATTTGTACGTAAGACTCCACCCTTGCGAAGAGGTCTGTCGGTTTCCTTCTGGGGAGTTTGTGCCGAGGAAAACAGAATTGTCTGAGCATTGGGAGAGAACTGTTTGAGCATCGAGAGAGAACGATCAGAGCATCGCGAGAGAACTGTGAGAATCGCCGAACAACAGCATTGTAAAAGTAATAAACATAACGATCAAACTCTGTTTACGAACAGAGTGTCGTAAGTTACTATTAATTGTGAACATTGTGTAAGAGCAAAGTGTTTTATTCAATTACCACCAGACCTTGCTCATTACAAGCTGAACATTAGTTCAACTATTTGGGCTCTTGCACGCACCCTTGGTGCAAGAGAATTGTCAGGGAATCGTGAAGATTTACGACCTTCAAGAAAGCGACGCCCTGCCATAACACAAAGAAAGTAAAAAGGAATCGTGGAAGCTTTTTATATCATCGCTAACAAGTCATGCAAAGCCAGAAACTCTGTGGAAAAAATTGACATGTATAAATAGTCAACCAAATTTCTCAAAACTAACAGCATTGACTACTCCTGAAAACCAAATCACCTCCGACCCCATACAAATCTCCTAGCAAATACTTTTGCAAAAATTTCTTGAAATTTTAAATGGGGTCCCCCAGGGCTCAATTATAAGCGTTACCCTATTCTTAATAGCCATCAAATGATATAGTTCATACAATAGAAGCTCCAGTTAAATGCACCCTATTTGCTGACGACCTTACAATTTTTGCATCAGGTAAAAATATTAAAACCGCAGAAGAAATCCTACAACAAACACTTAACAAACTTCAGAAGTACTCAGAATTAACTGGCCTTAAATTTTCACAATCCAAAACCACTGTAACTATTTTCTCAAGACAGAATGGACCACTTGATTTAAATCTGCTTCTCGGCGGCCATAAACTCCAAACTCTTGAACGAACAAAAATTCTAGGATTAATTTTTGACAAAAAACTCACCTGGATACCACATCTAAAATCACTAAGAGACAACTGCAGCCAACGCTTAAATATCTTAAAGACTCTGTCATCAAAGAACTGGGGAGCAGAATTCCAAACTATTAAAAACACGTACATATCGTTTATCCGTGCCAGAATTGACTATGGTTCCTTAATTTATGACTCAGCAAAAGAAAAATCATTAAATATGCTCTCCCCAATCAACAATACAGCGGCAAGACTAGCTATTGGAACCTCCCGTACGAGCCCAATCGAAAGTATACTGTGCGAAGCGCAGCTCCTAACTCTGGAACACAGAAGAAAGAAACTAAGTCTCGACTATGCTTTAAAAATCGCATCTTCTCCAAACTGCCCAGCTTACCAACAAATATTCTCCAATAATTATGTAAATCAATTTAGAAAGAAACCAAGACTCCCCAAACCATTTAACATCCGCATACAAAAATACCTCAGAGAAATAAACCTCCATCTACCCCCCATTTTGCCAACAAAACAATACCGAGCCCCTCCATGGACACTAAAATCTCCTCTAATATTGGCAGAAACAGCGGCAAGCCCAAGAAATAGTACGAATTCACTAACCATGAAAAACCTATTTTTAGAAAACCATAACAAATTTCCAGAGCATATTAATATTTTTACAGACGGTTCCAAATCTATAAACAATGAAGGATGTGCAATCATCGTAGACAAGAAAGCAGAAATACTTATTAAACTCCCAGAACGTTACTCAGTATTCTCGAGCGAGGCATATGCCATCCTGCAAGCAATGCATTATATTAAAAAATCCAAACAATCAAATTTTATTATTAACACAGACTCAATGAATACCCTTCTATCATTGCAAAATTTAAAATCAGAAAACCCCATCATAAAAGAAATAATTGAAATGGTAACTAAATTGAACACCAAAAATATACTTTTTCGCTGGGTACACTCCCATGTTGGCATACCAGGAAATGAATAAGCTGATGACGCTGATAAAAGAACATCCCTATTGAACGAACAGTCTAAAACCCCAGTCTACTATAAGGATCTGAAAAATTTAGTTAAAACTCTATTGGAATCGTTACGCAATCATAAGTGGATAAGTTCGAGAGATACCCATCTCAAGAAAATTAGAAAGGACATCTTTGAACGGAACCCAGCACTTGCCCTACCCAGAGCGGACCAAGTCCCCTAACCAGATTGAGAATCGGCCACTCAAATCTTTCTCACATCTACCAAATAACAAAAGAAGAACCAAAAAAATGCCCGGACTGCGACGAAAGCTATAGCGTCGAACACATTTTTCTGCGATGCCCCAAATACACAAAAGAAAGACTCAAGCACAATATCCCCAACGACGTTTGTACCCTGTTTAAAAATCAAAACCAGTGCATAAATTCAGTACAATTTCTAAAAGACATTGAACTATATAAATCTATATAGCCACCAAACACTGTATAAACCTCCCCCTGAAATTTACAACAAAGGTAACAACTACCTCGGTTTAGCTACAAATGTAATGTAATGTAATGTAATAGTTATCGCTAATAACCATGAAGGTGTATGCGACCTTAAACAATTAATAAAAACAAAATTTTGGTCAAGGAAAACGTAGTTCACAACCGCCTCAGGAATTTCGCATTTCCCGGAGTTCCCATAGTTACGGAAGACCCTGTATTGGTGTGATATAGGGACTTTAGATAGGTTCGGTCGCCCGTGGATTGCAGAACTCCTCTGCTCGTGGAGAAGCGCGAATGCAACGAGGTACTGCTCGTCCGGTCCAATTGGTTTGAGTTTTGCAAGGCATTGGGTCGTTGCTCAGCGAATGAAGGTGGTAACGTTTCTGTCTTCGCGTGGTCGTCGGGGTGCGTGCGTTTAAGGGAACTCCGAAGAGACGCGCGAAATCCAGAGATAGCGCGACAAAGAAATGAAAATCTTTTCGTTTTTAAGTACGACACGTGTCCTTTTGGAGATAGCTGCATTCTTACGATCTGCAATAAATAAGGTTTTAGAACAATCAAAAATTGATAATGTCGGCATTATAATGCTTTGGCTTTCTGTGCCTTTGGTTCTCCATGGTCGGTGCTTAAACAATATAATGCTGTATTTAAGCAACACGATGTACAGTAAATCCTCGATATAAGCGAAAGCCTCGCATCCGAATGTTCGTTTATATCGTGTAGTTCCTACATTGTTTGAAATTTTCCGACAGCGACGAACGTAGAAAAGGACAGCGAGTGAAGATAAAATACCTAGCAGCCAAGCCAAAACAGAACCCAGCGTATCTGTGAAATAACACTTGTGACATTTTTCTGATTAAAATGACACCATATAGTTGTTACGTATGAATAATATTCTCTATACGCTGCTCTCGCACGTGTCGCTCAAGCTTGCGTAAGAAGGGAAGTCGCGTTTCCACGAAGGGCCCAAAGATTTCTATCATTATCGTACACGGACAATAAGGGCCTTTGATATTGATTAGCTGCATCGAGCCCGGTTAAGTGCACGTGCGACCCGACGAGCTCTCCGTGATTTTGCCTTACATGGAAACCCCAAATACGACCCTTTGTGCATTTTGGGGCTATATAAACCCTTCCAGTCTGATCATCTTTGGTTAATAACTACACACTTACGGGCTTAAAAGTACTTAGGTAATAATTTACACACTATTTAAATACCGCGACAATCACATTTGTACCAACGACTGATTTGAGTATATATAAATTGTTCACCATTAAATCGAGTAGATTCGTCAAACCTATTTTTACTCCGTAATCCTTTATATTAGTAGTAACGTTCCCACGAATACAACTTAACCGCTCTAGTTGTATTGAATATTAATTTAAAGTATTGAGACAAACTAACAAGTTTCTTGGGTAATATCAACATCGCCAGTCTAGGCATTGCCCACAGCCCTGGCTGGTAACATAGTATACATACAGTCGTGGACTAGTTTTGTTCATAACGGTATCGGTATTTTTTTTAGGCGATATTAAGCAGCAGAAATAAATTCACGTACGTGATCATTTTTATGTGTGACAATAATAGAGACCATTTTCTGTGTTATTTGTTACTGACTTTCATTCTACACGGATATTTTTCATCACGAAAATTATATTATTAAATTACAAATTTGTTTTAATTATTGTAAGCACAAATAATAAAGAATTTACATAATTTTAATTATAAGGTTTTTATACTTCATACTACTGTAATCTGTAATATTCTAGCCATAGTATTATTCTATATGTGGGTAACAATTTGTTTCTCTAACTTATTAGGAAGGATAATGAAACATAATAAGTTATTACAAGTCAATATTTTCCGAATTATGTAGTGTTTGGTCTCATTTTAATCAGAAAAATATCACAAATTTATCGGTAAATGTTGTATAAAACAGGTACTGAAAATAAAAGTTTTAGTATCACATTAGTATGTTAAAGAGTGTAGTGGGCTTTTGATGTTTGCAGATTGCTACGATCGCAGCTTCTCTTTACTTCTCACTAGCTATCCTTTTCTACGGTCGAAATTTATTATCGTTAATTAAGGCCGTAAATATAGTCCAAATTATATCGTGTTTGTTTTATATCTATGTAGAAGTTTCACAAGAAAAGGATGAGAAATAGCAAAGTTTCATCGTTCAATTAGTATGAGCTCACCGATATACCCAATCTCGGATCGCGTTACAATGATCCCCAAGTGAACTTCTTGACGCCTCGAGGGGTATACCCCTCAGTGGTGGGGATACACTCTTCGCTTATATCACGTAGAAGTTTTTCGCTTATATCGACGATTCACTGTATAGTAAATCCAGAGTTAAATGACAAAGGTGGTGTGGGGATTTCTCACCCCACTAAACGAACTAGAAAGCTCGACCGCTCGTCGAACCAAGCAGGGCAGTGCCATGCCAATTTGAAATGGGTGCACATATACAGTATCAGACAGTGTCAGTAGAATGGACCCCAATTTCTTGAAGTTCGCGGCTCGCTTTTGTCGGTGTCGCTAGGTTGTAAAGGAAAAAACAAGGATAGAACGATGGCCGAGGCTGTAATAAAAACGACAGCTTAACTTTTTTCTTTTTAGTTTTTTCGACTTCCAATTTTTTAAAACATGTTGAAATCCTTCCGATTTAAATGAAACCAAACATGACATATTTCCGACCATATTGTATCTTTATTTTTGTTGTCAGACATTACATATAATTCAAAAACGAAGTTTATGAATATTCAATGTATTATGTTTCACACATTAAGAACATTAATAATATACATAAAATAATAATATATATAATAACACAAAATATGTACAAATTTAGAGTATATATTTATATCAGGGAGATCGAAGGTTGTTATACTTTATAATTAAGTTTTTTTGTTTTAATCGTTAGACATTAAAATTTTTCGAGTATGCTAAGAGTATAAACTGCGAAATTTCCGACCGGCCATGCAATGGTAGCTTAACTATAGCGGGCCTCACACCAACCCTCTGGAGTTTTAGAATAAGTCACGGCTAAAGGTGGTTATTTGTGCAACGGGGAAGATCCGTTAATATTCACTGATCGAAATGTGAAAATCAATGCAACAATGTACCAAGAAAAAGTCCATCGTAATGTATTGGTACCCACCGAGACCACCGTTCCTACGAATCTTCGCTGCGGGGCACCTCGCACACAACTACAACCAGTGAGAGATCCGGCGCGACTATTTGTACTGTATCCTACTCCAGTCCACAATGGTGACATTAAGCCGCCGACTCATTACTTGCGACACAAAATACTCCCCGAAGCAACTGTTCCCTATGAGTACCTGCGTCTCGCGGTAAGAGAGTCGTCTAGATTCAGCAGACGACACGTTGGCGGAGTTTCCTGGCTAATGCAGTCACGCCTGTCATATCACATGCCGGCGGATGTATGTAGTGCGTCATCTACATGTACTGCCGATCAGCCCGACGGAGGTTACCGACCACCGTAGGTTATCGCGCCCCCTTCGCCAGGAATGCTGACAGCGAGAGACATGTGAACGGGGCCATTCATGGAATGAGCTACTTCACTAAATCTTTACCGTAATCATACTGTCGTAACCACTGCATCAAATTGTTTTATAATAAGTAGATATCTGTTAACTGGATGAATCATGTGCTACCATATCCCTTGTACGTGGAGAAAGTCAAGGAGGTTACCAAATATGTTTTTGTTATGTCAATTACATTAAGCATCCGTCAATTATATTTGTATATTTCCATATTACTTTCTGAAGCTTAAGTTGGGTCTAGTAGAAATGTCTTGGAGACATTCTAGCTTCATCAGTTTTTTGAAATATAGCATTTGTATTTGAGAAGACTAAATCAAAACTACTTTGTTTCAGTTATGACATGAGAGGTAAACATTCAGAAAAAGCTTCTCATTGGAATGATAAAGATCATCTGAACGATCGGGCGTTCTTTAGAACAGCCACAGAACCAGCAACCTTAAACATCAATCATATTGAAGAACGGGACGAAGGCGAATACAGATGTCGTGTAGACTTTTTCAAGAGCCCCACCAGGAATTCAAGAATTCACCTAACAGTCATAGGTTTGTATTATTGTAGACAATGCTTCTGGCGTTCAACGTCCTAGTGCCTCACATGACCATGCAGATCAGGCGAACCTAAAATCGTTTCATCATTTAGCCAGGAAGATTCTTGTTAAGATATTTTAGTTAAGCAATCGTATGAGGTAAGAAGCAATTCCACCATCGACATGTCAATGTAGTCGAAATATACGTTTTGATAACCTTTGATGACCACTGACCTATGCTTTTCAAGATATAACTCATCTAGAACTCAATCACAAGTCATTCAGAATTGAAGCAAACCACCAGTGTATAATCATTGGAACTCTAAATATAGCCAATGTAGAACTCTAATACAAAGAACTCTAAGAACTTTATCATTTCCTCCATAAAATCACACGGAGCGTACCCGTTCAATTACTATCCTTGATCGGCCATCACTTTACGCTCAAAATGAATCACACCCACAGTATTGTGATAGTTTCGGCACGTGTGGATGTTATTGTACTGTTTTCAAATCTCCATAAAAAATGTGAATTGACTAGGTGTTATTTTTTATCTTATTTTTCCGAATTTGTATAGGTAGGAAAATATAAGGTTGGTATTAGATTTGTATGCACATATTTATACACAAGGTGTTCCGTCCAACGATGCACTTGCAGCCATATGACAAAACATTTAGAACAAAAGTTGCAGATGGCTGGAAGTGTATGAAAGATCGTGCGTCGCGTTATGCGGAACACCCTGTATATTCTAATAATATTCGTCATTTTGTTTACACAACATAATTAAAGGAGTTACAAGTCATACAGGCATCGTGCAAGATTTCTATTAGCTGGGACAACTGCGCTATTTCAATGCCCCTGTAGCTAAATATATTTGTTTTGGAGCATAAGTCCATATTACAGAATTTAATAAACCGTTGATATTTGAGGTTCGACTCTTAAATATCCGTTTAACAATTCATCTGTCGACCAGTCTGTTTATGGCTGTTGAATTGGCTCCAGACTTTTATAATTAATGACTGGTTGGTCATAAGTAAAATCTTTGAGTTTACAATCGCCACCCGTTTTGTTCCATTTACTCCAAATACAGTAAAATCTCAATTAGAATTCAACATTGTGACTATCATTAGTGTTTATTTCGATGCCCCCCCCCCTTTGCGGTGACCCCTCCTTGGAACCAATGAAGGGTAAAAGCGGGTCCACATTTGTTAGCGCACCTCGCACTGTTACCGCAATCTGTTACCTAGTCCATAGGCCTGGTAACAAATGTAGACTGTGTCTTGTTACTTCGTACCATTACTCGTTGCTTGGTTCGGTTGTATCGATGAACTGTCGGTATAGTGAACCGCTTCAAAGAAGATAACGAGCTAAATTTTGACGTTTTCACATACGCATAGTTTACAGACAACTGGAACGCGATGAAGAAACAGGGGAAAGTAACAGCTGCAGGTAACACAGGGGTCGGTAGGATCGTGTCCCACACCGAACCTGGTTACTAAAAAATTAAGTAACGGGTGTCAGTAACAAGACTAGGTAAGAAATGTGTACCCGCCTTTATATGGTTCGATCGCCGAGTACGTAATCCGCCCCGAGATGGAATATTGGCTAGAGCCAACACTGATGCAACCGAGGTTTAAAATAAAAACATTTTTTATTTTTGGTCGCTTTTAAATGAAATGTTTACCAAAATGTTTCTTACAATCTCCTGATTAAAATGACATTAGACACGATATGATTTCGACACGATTGCTGTTTGCTATTTTTGAACTGTCTTCTGTACAATCAGTCCCATGGTACCAGACTATGTCGTGTTTGGTATCATTTTAATCTTGAGGCAAATTTCATAAGACAACAACCAAAGATGGAAAAGGTATAAAATTTTGATTGCGTTGGTATTGTCTCACTCGTACACTTGCACAATTTTTCGTACACAATTTCCACTTGCTTTTCCCCCCGTACGCTGCTTCGATTCTCGACTGTCACTGCATCAAAGGCGAGTCGAACTCGCGTATGAAGCGTCTCCTGTACGCGATTATGATCCGCATTTGGTCCCGAGCGAAGTGCACTAATCGAGATTTTACTATATTTACTTTAGGAGGGCAATACATATGGGGTGGCCCAAAACGCAGGGAACACCGGGAAATGGGGTGTAGCTGGGGTGATTCTGATGAACTTCTCCCTTGATTAAAATGTTATCTGTAGTTTCGTTTTTGAGTTATTAACGAAAAACACTGGCCAATGAGAGCGCCCGGTCGTCGGTCGTGATAGGGGCATCGAGGACACCAAGGGAAGCGTGCGGCATATGTTACATTGTCTTAATTAAGAATAATGTGGAATTATTGGGTGTTCATGAAAAACATGAATCACCCCTGCTACACCCCATTTCCTGATGCCACCCTGTATGCTGCGGATTTTCGCTTGTATAGCTTCCCTTCTAAAACGTGGCCCATATTGGCTGTTTCATTTCGGCAAGAGAAATAGAATATCTACGAATCGCTAAACCACAATATTTGCTTAACTCTCTGATTGCTTCATTCGTTAATTTCCCTCGTTCTTTCTTGTGTATATCCTTGCTGGACTTTTCCACTGCTCTATTTGACCAGCCCACTCCCTGTTCGGTACGGAAAGACGTTAATAAATTTGTGAATTGTCTTCGACGTACCTATGTTTTTATTCTGAATTTGGATGGTATTATGTTTAAATGAAGACTAATGTTTACGACAATGAAATAGTTTTTTGTTCACGACTGGCTTCGTTACATGCTTTGTGTCGACTGCTTGGTCATGATCGGCAGCGTGATCGATGGCGAAAAACAAAGAAGAAAAACAAGCGACAGCTCGGCTGCGTCCGAAGTCGTCACATAGAGGCGCCTCTTTCCATCGTTTCTCCAATATTCCGCCCACCTTGGAGGCATGACTTCCAATAACGAACTCATAACTAAATTGAGTCGTTCACTTAGCTGTGGTATTTTTGTCATCCATATCGTCCTCGATAGGCAGAATGCAGATCTCCGCTACGGGGCGCTTTACAACGCCGTCCAAGAGCCTGACAGAAATGACACGGGATTGTCCTTGCCGGGATGCAAATCCACGATTGTCTTCCTTGATGATGACATTGTTCCCATGTACTGTAGCTGGTCGTATCGAGTCAACCGATTAGTTACAATTTTGAGTAGTTCTCGATGCGGCAATGCGGTCGTCTGGTCACAAATAAAAAATGGTCAGATGTCAAAGGAGTTAAGTCCATGAGATCGGAGGAGATGGACGCGAATTCATATATGATTCAATCTACACCAGAATTGTGTAAAGTTCTTCATAAGTGAGTCGCGTCTTCCCGATAACACGTTTTAAATGATGTTTCACCAACGTCCGATACAGTAATGTCTCGATTAGTGTTCAAAATTGTGTTTACGATTAGTGTTCATTTCCATCCCCACTACTTGGGGTGGTCCCCCCTGGAACCAGCGAAGCGTGAAGCGCTGAGCATGTAATCCGAAACCAGATCGAATGTCGGTGAGAGCCAACACTGATGCAAGCGAGATAAAAAATTAATACTTGTTCATTTTTGGTCCATTTTAAATGAAATGTGACGAAAATGTTCGTTACAATCTGCTGATTAAAATGACACCAAACACGATATGGTTTGTACAATTTTTACTGTACTGCATGAAACAATCGAATGTTTTCGGCTCTGACAATCAGATCTGTTAGTGGATGTCTACTCTTTAGTGTTATAGGTTGTTTGTGTTGGTACGCTATTGAAGCTGTGCGAATGCGGACCTCACTGTGCCGCTTAGCTGAGCCAACAGTAATGCACCATATAGCTTTAAGCGTCGCATGGATCGTAATCGTACGGGGATTCTGCCGTCATTATTCGTTGACTGCAGGTATTTGCACGCTCCGTAAGCCTTTTCAGGTGCGTCGCAAAATCCGTGCAGTTCCGCCTTGATGGTGTGATTTTGAAGTGCATGTCGTGAAGTGCAATGTCATTTACCCTTCCAATTCCTGTCTGAATTCTTCCCATTGGGTGTGCAGATCTTGTGGCAGTGATTCGTCCCATGCAATTCGAAGCTGCCATATGCGCTGCAATTGAACATTCGCAGTTATCGTTGCCGGCCCAATAAGACCCAACGGGTAGAAGATCTGTGATATCTCGGACAAGATAGTACGCTTAGTTGCACGTGTATGTTGCTTCGCAGCAACTGAGAATCGCAACGTATCTCCACCAGCGTGGACGATGCTGCATGTGGTGTAGCAAAAACTCGCGACTCGTTCGATGTCCACTTGCGCAGCTCGAACTTTGCTGCCCTCAAAATCTCTGGGACACACGGACGTCGCGATATAGACGCCTTTCATCTATTATTGTATCAGCACCTGTAAGGAGATCGTCCATATAAAAGTCCCTAATGATCACGCGTCTCGTTTCTGGATCCGTTGTTGCGTGATCTTCTCCAATTTTTCGCTGCACTCGTGTCGTCAAAAAGGATGTGCACGATGTGCCGTACGTTACGGTGTTCTGGTCGTACTCTTGAATCTGCAGTGCAAGCTTTGGTCTGCACAAAATTATCTGCAATCGGTTTCCTTTCGCGTGTTTTCGGAACCGCACTAAAATTATAAACATCTCGCGCATGACGACATATCCTACCCGCTGCGCTTAAATTCAGTGAACTGCCCGACGATGTTTTCGCAGATCCATCGAATACTACTTTCAGCTTTGTCGTAGTACTCTTTCGTCACCGCATGATGCAGTAGATAATACCGAAACGGATGATCCGATCGTTTGTCCTTCGTTATCACAGTCATATGGCCGAGTGCCTCATACTCCACCATGAACTCGATGGATTGTTTCTTTACTTGCATTTATACGTGAATTTATACGTGCCATAAGTACCCATCCAAGTTGCGTCTTCTGTAGAATCGGATAACCCAATCCTACGCTGTACTGTCCGACGCGTCGCGACGCAAAGTAAGTTCCAGAACAACTCGCCGCCAACCAAAAGATCTACATTTTTCGAGCGATCGAAGCTCGGATCTACAAGTTGTATGTTCGGAGGTATCGCTATCGCTGCCCTATTCACACGATCAATCGGTAGATCATGTGTCATATGTACAATGACCAAACACGGTATGCATTGATTGTAAAGCAACTTGTTGGCGCTTCAGGTCGCTGGCGAAGGACAGCAAAGGAAGGACTTTTTATTTTTAGTTTTTGCGACTTCTAATTTGTTTAACATATTGTTGAAGTTCTTTCGATTAAAATGAGACCAAACATGATATATTTCAGACCATATAGAATCTTTATTTTTATTGTAAGGCATTTATTACATACAATTAAAAAACAAAGTTTATTAATGTTCAATTTATTATTTTTCCAAAACATTAATAAATATTCAGGAATAATACATATATGGTACATATGTAAATATAGTACAGGGAGTAGGAAGAATACACTGCAAATTCAACAGTTATCCATTGATGCGCAGACCCTTTGTCTTAATATGGTACAAGATATAAAAATAAATGAGGGGATAAAGCAATCAGCAGCAGTAGAAAGTGCGGTATCCCTAACAAAAGCTTCAGCCTCAAAAATGTATATAATACTCAAAGACTCAAACAACGGAAGAACCGCTCAAATTTTTGAGAAAGTAGAACATTGGACGTTGAAGAAGTTATTCGGAGAGAAATTTACGAATGCCATCGCGGTAATGAAATACCGACAGCTGAAATTCTTCAAGGAAAATTGCAAGGAAAGGGAATCGAAATAAAAACAAGCACATTATACGTGCGGTTGCATAAGTTAGGCTCAACTATAAAAAAGTAGAGAAGAAATCCGATCTTATGGATCAAGAAAGAAGGATCAGCTGGAGATCACAGTATTTGGATCAAATCGCAGGATGCTGGCAAGAAAATAGGATGGTCTATTATCTTGATGAGACATGGTACGATACCCATGATACGGCGGCAACTGGTTGGACCGATGGATCTTCGAATTGCATTGCAAGAATGCCCACGAACAAGGGTAAAAGACTAGTCATATTCCATTGCGGTAGTATAGAAGGATGGGTGGAAAATGGGTTAAAATAGTGTGGACAAAATTTAGCCTAATGTCACGTGGATTATCAAAAAACATGCACGCTTCAATATTTGAGGAGTGGTTTGAGAACCAATTGTTGCCAAATAATAGGCCCAATAGTGTTATAGTAATGGATAATGCACCATATCATTCCAGGTGCATAGAAAAAATTCCAACAAAATCAAGCTCTGAGCTTGAAATTCAAGAATTCCTAATGGCCACGACTTATATATGTTCGTAATGGCTTTCGAGGAGATGGCAAGACGCAATAGACATGTGGTATTAAGATTACCACCGTACTACAATTTTCAACCCAATTTCAACCCAAACTAATTTGGGGACAGTTGACACGGAACATGCGAGGAAAGAATACATTTCCGAAGTTTCACGCGGAAGCTATACAATTTTTAAAAGAAGAGAAATATATAGCTGTACTAGCAGTAACTGAACTACTAGTGTAATTAGAAATTAATTCATCTTATTGCTTAGAACCGAACATCGGCAGAGCGCTACGGCTCTGCCGGTCGGCGGTATCAATCGGCCGCTCTCACGCCACTTATTTCATTTAGCTGTGGACGCACTGTAACAACGTGGATGAGTTCGCTTACAAATTTTACAATTTCCTCGGGTACAATTCGCCGCCCTGTAGCCTGCCCATAGACGTTGCATTAAAGCAGACGTTGAGCTCGCACGCCCTCCGTCGGCGAATCGCAATATTCAGTTTCTTAACGACCTCGCATTGATGCAAGGCATGTCCACTTTACATAGTTGGCACAATGTCTGCGCCTTCGCAACCTATGACACGGTGCGCGTTGCTTGAGGGTTATTACCGACGACGCTCGATTTGGGTGGTCCGGTTAATTTGTCGGGTGCGGATCTCTCCAGATATTCACATTGTTGTTCCAGAAACTCGGTCAGAGTTTAGACCGATGGTTTGCCCGACGTACTTGTCAACCGCTTATCCCATTCGCGTTTCGTTCCGTGGTCTAATTTGGAAGTTTCAGATGAATGACGAAAGTTTAACGATTTTAATGCGAGTAAATGATTGTTTGTATCGTCAACCAACTGTCTAAGACCCGCAAACGATGGGTTAATGGCCGACGGTAAATCAAATAATTCCAATACATGATGATGAATTAAGGTTTGCGAATCTTCATATCAATCGCTCAGATTTTTCCAACCGATATAATAGTTTGTCTCTGACACACCCAACGACTGAATCGCCCTCGCGGCGTTCCCTTTTAACGGACAAGTTACATAGTGGAATTCCTGCCTATTTGTCAAGGCATCATTCTCATAAATTAATGCTTCGAACGTGTTCCGAAATTGAATCCACCGCTCGTACCTATCATCGAAACTTGGCAACGTAATCGGCGGCAGTTTTATCCCCATCGTTGCGTTTGAAGAATCGGATGACGGACTTGCCGAGGCACCCACTTGCGCAGGAGCTTGCGCCTTTTCGATACAGTAAAACCTGCTTATACAGGGTCGCCCAAAACCCAGGAACCATCGGAAAATGGGGTGTAGCGGGGGGATTATGAACAATTTTGTCCTTGACCAATATGTTGTTTATAGTTTCGTTTTTGCGTTATTAACGAAAAACACTGGACGATGAGAGCGCCAGCTGGCCATCGGCTGACGCGCGCTCTGGGGCGAACCGATCACCTGCCGTTGGTCGTGATTGGGGCATCGAGGGCACCGAGGGTAGCGTGCGGTAAATGTTTCATCGTTTTAATTAAAAATAATGTGGAATTATTCGTTATTCATGAATAAGAAATACAATAATAAGTCGTGGAATAACCGTGTTCGATACGTTTTTTCATTATTCGAAAGGAATAAAGTGTTTTATTTCTTATGAAAAAAATACATTTTTTATCAGTACGTTTTCAGGTGGATAAATTATGTTTTAAGAAAAACGACTTTCATAACTAATGTTAGGAAAAGCTAGTTAAACTTCGTACCCATTCGTCCACGAATTAACCTGATTAACATTGTGCGAATCCAGATCTAGGCAACGCGCAACAGTTGATGTTACGCTGCACCCCAGTTTCCGATGTTCCCTGGGTTTGGGTCACCCTGTATGCACAAATTTTTCTCGGATATATCCTGGCAAGTTGACTATCCCCTTCACTTGGGGGGAATCCTCCTTTGCGATAGCGACGCTCGGCGAAGGAGCGGTGTAATATGACCCCAGCCGGAAAATCAGTGTGACTAATACTAATTGAACCATGAAACTTTTTTATTTTTCACTTTTCCTTAATCAAACCTTTAGTAATGTGTTTGCGAGATTTTTTTTTATTAAAATGAGACCAAACACGATATAGTTTGAATTATAATTACTTGTAGATACTGATTAAGTGGGGAAAGGTGGAGATGCTTAGGAAAATTTGGTAGGAACTGTTTTATAGTTGATTCGAAGGCTTTTCGTCACCTGGAAGGCACGTAGTCCAAGTCAGGAAAGCCTGGCCATAAAACAGCCCGCTGAGCCACGATGGCCGTTGATGTGTTCGGTTTCGCACACTCGCATTCCATGGTCTGCGTCATCTCTTGACTCATTCGCGCGACCAGCACCTCTATCGGATTTTGAATATCTTCAAATTTATCAAAACAACGTGGTCGCACGTTCGACACGTTCCTGAATCTCTCTTCCAGAACCCTCCTGCCCAAAAGTTTCACAATATTTTTGAACCCGCGTAAGCGAACTCTTAATATGACCGCGTTTTACAGCTAACTCTTTTACTGTCGTTTCCATTATCGCAATCTGATTCTAGTGAAAATGAAATCCATCGTAAATGAACTACCGCCAATGCTGACTGTCAATGAGAGGTATACATAGTTCTCGGCTCTTTTTCCTGAATGATAAGATAAGACCCGGAAGACTCTCGCTATGAGGAATATTGGTCGTTACCCGCTTGGAAATCTCTAGACTCGTCCACTAGTCCGTTACTATGTAAAGGATTACGGGGTAAAGATAGCTTTAACGAATTTACTCGATTTAATGGTGAACAAATTATATAAATATATTGAGATAAGTCGTCTGTACATATGTAATTGCCGCGATGAAATAATATAAAGTGTGTAAGTTACCTAAGTATTTGCACGGTGTTGACGCACTGGCGATGCGGGGTCTGAGAGCCGCTTTTTCGAGTATGCCGAAAGAACTTCAACCGGACTAACGGATTCTAACGGGTTAATCTATGATTCGAAAGGTGTGCTAAGCCCAATCTCACTTGATATAACTGACTCTGTACGAGCGTGGCACGACGTGACTCTACGCGTGACTATGTAACTCTGAACCGACGAGGGTAGAAACCAAAGGGTTTATATACCTCCAAAATGCGCAGGAACGCATTAGAACTTTCCATACAAGGAAATTGAGGAGTCTTCGTCAGACCGCACCCGTCTTGGTCATAATGCAGCTGGTCGCACATGTGCTCAGGACCCCTTTTTCTGTTTATGATAACCGAAAGAATTTTAGGGCGTTTTCCCATCACAGACGCGAGCTCGAAAACGCGTTGAGAGCGACGTATGGAATATTCTTCATACGTAACATCAGCTTATGGTTGCCAACTGCACGTATTATTTGTTGATTTCGCTTGGCTACAATGGCAAAATATTAGATACAATATAAGAAGATACAAAATATTAAATGATATAAGGAATACCTTCAAATTGTCCTACAAAGATAGAATTTAAATGATTCTGAAAGTGATTCTAAGAACTATGAGCTAAACAAAATGTATGATTCAATTTAAACAAAGAAATCTTAACTTTAGACTTCGAATACTACGTTATTTAGACAAAATTATGCTAACTTTCAAACATGTTCTTCAGAACAATATAAACTTTTACCTGAGAGTTTTCTTATGATTGTTACGTATGCAGAATATTTTCCATACGTCGCGACGTCGTACAGTGGGGAAAAACGCCAATTTGGGAGTGCAAAAGTCTTTGTTTATGAAATACTTTTTATCTCCGTCCGTCTGATGCATATAGCAGTTTATACTAAACCGGATATATTATTTGCCCTGACGAAATTGTCACAATACAATGTCAAACCAGGCAGAGAATACTGAAACCAAGTCAAACATGTACTAAGATATTTATGCAAAACAATTGACTACGGAATAAGGTACAAAACTAGTTAAGATAAAAATATCGAAATATATACCGACGCAGATTAGGATAGTGACATAGATGATAGACATTCATTCTCAGGTCTAATTATGAAAGTAACTGGCGACGTAGTTCAGTGGATATCGGCCAAGCAAAACTGCATCTCCACGTTAATAATGGAAGCGACATATGCACCCGCGTTGCGTGGAGTGCAGGAAATTATGTGGCTCAATATGGTATTGGGCGAACTTAATCTGTTCAATTATTGTGCAGGAGTACAAATGTTTTGCGTCAATAGGGCAGTAATAGATTTTTCTGTAAATAAGATGGATAATATAAGGTCAAGACATATAGACATATCCTATCATTTAGTGATAAAGAAGTTTCTGGAAGGCCTGATGATGAAATGTCATATGTCCTATCAAACGAGAATCCAGAAGACGTTCTAACCAAGGGACTAAATCTTAACAAACATGAGGACTGCGTAACAAAGATGGGATTAATGGGCTTTAGATAGAAATTAAAATTATGTAGCGAAAGTGGGGGTTTGATAGAGTTTCGCGACGACAACATCCGGTTGTCCGGATGTTCCGCTCTACATCCGGTTGAGTTACTTTTGCAATCACGCTCTATTACATGTTTTACTTTCTATCTATATAAAGTAAACTATATTCACATGAATGGTGTGTTCTATCATTGTGGACCATTAGAGTCCTTCAACATATTCACAACAAATAGAATAAAAAATATGATATAACTATAATCATATTGAAAACACATGTGATATATGGTAATATTTATAAATCTTCGTTCCAAGTGAAACAAAAATTTCGCACAAAATGTAGAGTGTTTCAGATATAAGATCTGAACAATGCTTTGTCAGTTTTCGGGGTATATGTCATTATGCTGTTGTCATATCATCTTCAACCATCACCACTTCTAGCTTCTTCAAAATTTCTTTTCATCTCATTGCCTAATCGCCAGGGGTTATAAATATGTTGGATATTTACAGCTAAACAGGTATCATGGGGTCGTATGTGACTCAACCGTGGTTAATTGTAAGCCGTAATAAAGGGCGTTGCTTAACAACCATAAAATAAACGATTGAAGAATTGTGGATCGCCAGAGACCCAAAGATATCAACTGAGGGTTTATTATAAACATTCTAAAATGAACTACATATTCATCGGCATAGATTCTTTTTGACGATATTGTACCATTTTTCATTAATTTGAATTAAGTACAAGGAATTAGTAGCATACACCCCTCAACTCCATAATGTGTATCTAAGAAAATGTGCACCTAAAATAAATCATAAAAAAGCCATTGCCAATATGTTAATATTACTCGTAGAAAAATTATTCTACATTTGAATTACTTGAAATGTGCTTATGCTATACTATGTTGCGTTGCAGTAAGGAATTATAAGTAAAAGCAAAAAATAGACGCGGGACATGGGACGTTCCAAGAAAATTAAGTTTGTTAGGTTAGACATTTGTTTATTAGCAAAACACTGAAACACTACACTGAAGCACTGAAAGTTATACACTTATGTATTATAAGATAATTAAATGTCCTATGCAGAAAGCAGTTATTGAACAAACATTATACATATATAAAATTGTGTTGGATGTTGAATGGTATGTGTAGGAGACGATATTGTATATCTTGAATTATCATGCTGTACACCCTGGTTTGATCTGTAAAAATTAATTCTTTTTCCGTATTCGAGAGAACCTCAATTTTGGAGTTGTGGATACATTATATTCTTCAAGGTTGCCCGTGTTGTATCCTTCCGTAGTTGGCATAACCTTGCTGAAATTGAATGCAGTTAATAATTATTTCCTATTAACTACCGGGTTTTCGCTATACGCCTGAATGGGAGTTTCCGTTTTGATCTTGCATCACACCGTTTGCCACTGATGGAGTATAGCCACGTGCATTTCAGACTCGGAAGACTTGTGCCTTCCATATCTGGTTTTTCTGCGCTGGGCCGTAATCCTGGTCGTCCGATTCTTTTTTATCTCGGAAGGAGGATGCTTTTGCTTCTTCTTTATAATTCATTGCCATTTCTGCTGGACGCATCCGACGTTCTTCCATCTTTCTTACGATGGCTGCCGGCTCTTTATTCGTTGCCATACTCAATCTGCTAAACGCCTCTTTTGTGTTAAATTGAACGAAATATATTACGAAATGTGTGACAAATATATTACGAAAAAATGCGAAAAAAAACAAAAATAAAATGCTTATAATTTTGAATCGCATTTGGATTAGTGTTGCCGCTCGCCAATTTTTTATTTACGGGTAGGGTGGCATGGTCAATTTTGAACTCTAATCGAGACTTTACTGTAGTTCCTACATTTTTAAAAGTTTGTCCACAGCCTCGAACGCAGGAGAAGAAAGCGAGTGCAAAAAAAGGACAGCCGATTGTCTCCGCCTTTTTCATTCGCTACCCATCTCTGCGGCCGAAACTTATTACCACTAAATGTTATCCAAATTGTGCCGTGTTTACTGTAATTTATCATTAGGGAAACATCACAAATGTTACAATGCTTTATTAATGAAAAAATTATTATTATTTTTACTATTGTATTACTCTGAATATCATTCTAAAATATGTTCGTGATATGAAGAGGGACGTAATGTGATACAAATGTTCCTCTTACCATTAGACAAGGTGGTTCCCTCGCTACGCAAACCCAAGCACATGTAGTTTTGGCCCGTTTTCTTTTCGTACCCTCTCATCTGCACAAGCGTCTCCGCTCTCCGAAAAACGGTAGCACAACAAGCGCCCTAAGTTCAGATATAAATTAAAATATTTGCCAAACATTTTCAAAACATTTGTTAACAAATACTGGCCATTGTCATATAGTTAATAATTAAAAACAAATGAATGCAAAAAAGAATGAACCAGTTTGGGACTAGAACCTACAGAAAAGTTTGCAGTGGCTCGAGACCAAATATCGGCGCGAGCCGATTTATATAGTTAGCTGATGGTCAGAATAGTAACAGATGTGGGACCAGCGCGACAGAAATCTTGATACGTTGCGGCAACTATGCCTGACTTGCGACTGTATTGACGTACCACATATTTACGTATGAATCGGCGTTCTATACTTCATACACAGGAGCATAAAGGATTACAAAGAAAGTCAGGGAGTGAAATGATAACTGATTTGGAGACATTTCCTTATTATATTTTTTATACAAAGTTGTCGAAAAAATACAACAGAATAATAATAATTTCAAGCAATAATTTCAAATAATTGCTGAAACTTTCACATTCTGAAAATATGATATGAGTGCATCAATACGTCCAGTATTAGTAAAAAAAGCTCCAATCTCCACTTCATGATTCTAAAAAATGTGACCGTAATTGTAACATAAATTCGCCAGCTATTCCAAGTGATGTATGTCACAGTAAAAGCGTTTAATAAATCTATACAGTCCCCAGACAATGTATGCCTAACATGCATATAACCTAACATAATATCGTATTAAGATGCTTACATTGACTACATCACGCTTTTGCTGTGACATATGTAACAAGCCAACGCTTCATTTTTGCTCTGATTCCACGTTGGCAGTCCTCCTGAGTAGGCGCCATCTCGTCACCACTACGTGAACTAAATTTGTCACGTGACTTCCAGTATACTAATTGCAATATGGCAGGACTCGTCTGTAGGAATGCAATCAGGACATTACAGGTGTAACTCTTATTGGTAGGGCATATATGGAAGCAATAACTGACAAGACAATTACTGCAATAAATAAATGTAAAAGAATATTTTAATAAAGCTTAGAAACCACACCTTCTCTTCACTGAGTTTTTCTATAGACTGACTGGATCTCGACCGACGAAACCGCGACTTCGGCCGTTAATGTTGTGTCCTGCATCACAGCATGATTGGTTCGACGCGTGCAGCATTTTTCAACCTTTCGTTACGCAGTTCTGTATTCATGCTACACTGAGTGACCGCTTGGTTACACACAGGAACAATAAATCGTACCTAGACATCCCTGAATCTACAGTGGCAAGTGAAAGTCACAGTGAAGTGAAATCCCCGACCCGACCGTAACGAATAAAAGTATTGAACACAGTTATTAAACGACTTCTTAGCTTATTTGCTATTCATGCATAACTCGTAATTCCGCATTATTCTTAATTTAAGACGATGTAACACGTCGTGCCCATGCGTTGCCTCATGACCACGACTGAGCGCGGTTCTAGCGCGGCACAAGCACACAGGCACAGCGGTCCTGCCCCCTGGGTGCGTAGGGTGAAAGTCTTACAAATGCCCCCCTCGGAATGATATGGAGATAGTCAGAGATAGTTCGTATCCTTCAGCTAAGCGAGGATTCCCATCAGTCTAGCCCAATGGACGTTGCACCTTTTCAGTCCCAATGGCTTCGTCAGTAAGTCCGCTACATTTTCCGACGTGTTTACATATCGCATATCAATGGTCCCATCCATTACTGTATCTCGGATAAAGTAGTGTTTAATCGCAATATGCTTGTAGTTCCTGGCGTGTGCGATGGCCGCCTGACTATCGTTTTGGACAACTACTGGTTGCGTGTTATCCCGCGAACCCAAAGATATTAAAAACTGCCTAACCCAAGTTACCTCCCTGGCACACTCTGCCAGTTGTTTGCTTAGTACTTCTCCATAAGGATCATCCGAGACATATGTCAATGGGCTGGAGTTAATAACCGCATCTGCATCACAAAGAGACGTCGTTAAACTTTAGTACGACAGGCTAGCTTTTCCTAAAACTTTACGTACAATCGTTTTTAGTACGCCTATAAGTCGTCCCCACCATTCTCCCCACCACGGTGCTGATGGTGGGTTGAAATGCCACAGAATTTGCAGTACTGTCGTCTGTTTAAGTATTTTCACCCAATCAAGGCTCTCTAATGCTTTAGCCGTACCTGTAAAATTTGTCCCATTGTCAGTGTATACCGGGTGGCCCGTAAGTCTCGCAGTATTTTTAAATTTCGTGTAGCTGAGGTGATGCTGAACCACTTTTTCTGTGACAAAAATATTATAAGTACCTTCGTTTTGGAGTTATTAACGAAAAACACTGACCAATGAGCGCGCCCGTATAGCGCGCGCCCAGACACCACCGCGCGCGGTTGTCATCGGGTACATCGAGAGGCAACGTACGGCAAATATTACATCATCTTAAATTAATAATAATGTGTAATGATTCGTTATTCACGAATAACAATTTAATTATCAAGCCGTTAAATAACTGTTCCATACTTTTCTTCCTTATCCGAAACGTATGAAGTATTTTATTACTTATTAAAACAATGTTTCGATAATTAATGTTAAAAAAAGATAGGTAAATAAACTTATCCTTTCGTTCACGAAGTAACCTGCTTCGACGAAAGTGGGTCCTTGGCCGTTGGTCATTCTATCGATCCTGACCTATCTTAACAACTTTATGCTACGAAACGTACGTCCCGGCGATCGATACAGATCTGATTCGCACTTGTTTCCACACGGATACGACACACACATTGACGGGCGTAGGCCTCATTGCAGTGCAAACGGTACATGGCCCGTCAGAGTTATTTTCGGATAAGGAATACAAGTATGGAACAGTTATTAAACGGCTTGATAATTAAATTGTTATTCGTGAATAACGAATCGTTACACATTATTATTAATTTAAGATGATGTAACATTTGCCGTACGTTGCCCCTCGATGTACCCGATGACAACCGCGCGCGGTGGTGCCTGGGCACGCGCTATACAGGCGCGCTCATTGGCCAGTGTTATTCGTTAATAACTCAAAAACGAAGCTACTTACAATATTTTGGTCATGGAGAAAGTTGTTCAGCATCACCTCAGCTACGCGAAATTTAAAAATACTGCGAGACTTACGGGCCACTCTGTATATAACATGGTCGTCCCCATCTAGCCACGAACCTACGAAGGCATTCTATGAATCCGTCTATGGACAACGATGACCCTAACTCAAAATGTACGGCTCTGTACATTGCGCATGTAAATATGCATATTCCCCCTCCCCCCTGCTTTAATGGAAACTGGTCCTGCGAAATCTATACCAGTAGCCTCAAATATCTTAGAATCGCGTACGCTAATAACGGGAAGAGGTGGTGACTCGCATTGCATATGCTTCGCTTTATATCTCTTACAGACAAAGCATTTCGATACAACGGATCTAACAACTTCACGCAAAGAAATAATCCAAAATCGTTCGCACAACGTGTTCATTACAATTTGCATTCCTGTATGTCCGCATTTGTCATGTGTCTCCCTGACAAGCAAACTCACAATATCGTGTTCATCTAAAATAATAGGAGACAAAAACGTGCTATCCCCGTCCCGGTTGAGGAGCTCTGCTTTTATAACATATAGCCCATCCTTATTTCGTAGCATTTTAAAATACGGCAATTTATTCCTATTTGTATTTGCAAACATAATTCGCTGTAAATGTTTCAGTAAACTAATTTCTAGTTCTTTAATTTCGCTTACTGATAATTGTAGTTTTTTACGCTCCTCTTTGGGCAAATACGCAGGTTTCGGTATTTCCTGTACATCAGAAACATCGCGTTTTTTCAAGATGACCTTCTGGGGCAACATTTTCCGCTTCATCGGGAATGTACGTATCCATGATATGAAACGTATCAACTTCGTGTATGTGGAAAACAAATTACTCGCTTTGAACGATCAGTCCTGTGCATTTACCATATTTACAAGCGCACTCTTTTTGTTTTCGCCCTTTACTATATTCTCATCTACGCTCTCTTTTCCGGAAGGCTAATCACTTTCGTCCTTCCTAAGCCAACATGGCCCTAACCACCACTGAGACTCAACAAGCTACGACGGACGACAACCCGCGACTGCAAATCGGCTGGATTCAAATAGCCCGCAACGTACCTCCATCTAATTACGTCGCTCAATGATCGCATTTCTTTGACTTGATTGTAGACAAATGTCTCCCACTAAATATCACGTTTTAACCAGGCTAGTACTGTGGTAAAATCAGACCAATACGTCACGTTGTCTACATGACGAGTTAACGACTAGAGAACCGAATTCGTGAGTCTCACGGCTATCGCAGCCGCTATCAACTCAAGGCGAGATATAGTCGCGTCTTTTGGAGCTCTACTCGTTCTCGCGTTCAGCAATTGCACATTAATACAATTCCGGGATTCCCCTCTCGCAAATACCAGCGCGCCGTCTCCGATTTGCTTTGAGGGGGCTTGCTGTAGTCGACGGACCGTCGTACAGGTGGTGGGAGGAGGTACGACGGGAAAAGAAAGAGGAAGGGGGAGAAGTTGCGTTTCGTCCTAGGCCTGCTAGCGGACTCATCAGTAAGGCGTACTAGCAGGCCCTGCCTTAGACACAGGGATAGAAGGGAATGGTCGGAGGTTATATATATAGTCCCGCGGACCTATACAACCACTTTCGGGAGCCGGATCGTCGTGCTCATCGTGCTTGTCCCCTAGCGGTGTATGTGGGAAGTGCCCCCACAGCTTTAATAAGGGTAACTCACTCATCCACCGTAGAAACTCGTCGCTTCGCGACCACTAAATTTTTTTTTCCATCCCATATTTTTCCAATCCCATTCTGTCTTTTTTAGCCATAACTGCGTGAGCAGAATTTTCGCTCGCAATGACACTGGGCACGTAAAGCCGATCGGATCGAATATCCTTTGCGCACTCGACAAAATACTTCTCTCCGTTACGATCCTTGGCGACTCTATTATCTCCGACAATAAAAACGGGTTAGGGGACAATCCAAAAACCACGCGACAATGTCTCAAAACCTCTGTTCTTCCCTGCTCCTGCCACAGAAAACGAAGGAAGTCCCTGTCCTCCCGATTCACAACGATCTGCAAGAAGGCGCCGTTTATGTCCGAAAGAACTCCTATTTTCCTCTCGTGAAATCTAAATAGCGACGACGGAACAGGCTCTATAAGGTTGGGACCTTTTTCAAGGCATTGGTTAAGCGACGGATACCCTTTCCTATTAGATGACGCGGCAAATACGGATATAATCTTCACCGTACTGTTTAATTTTACAACCGGTCGATGCGGCAGGTAGTGACACACGATTTGAATCTCATTATCAGGAACCTTTTCGATTATATTTTAATTTGTAAAAACATTATCATAGGCGGAGAAAAGATTCTGTCTGTTTAATTTCTCAATCGTCGCCGCCACTCTATGCTCTGCAATATCAAGAATCTCAGACAAAATCGCGTGATCCGGTTTCCACGGAAGTCGAACCACTTATCATCTATTCTTATTGGCTGTTGTTGATTTCCTTATGAAATCTCGCATGCTTTCGGCCCTTGCTGTTTCATTCATCTTTTCTATAGGGTTATTGATACCTAGAATATCTAACCGCCACAATTCTGATACGTCTGCCTGACAGACACTGCCGGAAATATGGAAGCTGTATCGCGATTCTTCTTCGATTTTTTCTGTAGTTTTCCCATAACCGTCCATCCGAGAAGCGTTTTCATCGCAATGTTTTCATCGTTACCTATGTCATACTTTGCTCCTGTAAATAATTTACCGGCAACGTCCGCGCCTAAAAGAACCTGTATCGAATTTTGTTGACTACCTATATCGGATAAAATAATTTTCATTTTTCGCATTACATCCGTAAGACTCATCAATATTTTTCATGCGAATCAAGAAAACCTCGTGTTTTTCTGTCTTTGACTTGACACCGCCGAACAAGGAATGTGCTACTTCGATCCGACCGCGAGGCACATATCCTATATCCTTAGCAATATCGGTGCGAATATAAGAACGTTGCGAAGCTGTATCAATGATCGCTCTTACAATCTATTCCTGCGAATCGGAGTATACTTTAACACGCAACGTTTGTAGGCAAACTTTGGGCGTTTCATAAATCGCAGCTAAATTGTTCTTGAGCTTCTTCGTACTATCGAGGCGCTTATCCGGCGTTTTATCGTCCTTTGCGGCAAGGTTTGGACAAAAAAGCAAAATTGTGTCGCTTGCCACACCAAGCGCATTTAAACCCTAACCCGACATCTTTTTAAAATATTACCGCGTTTGATACAAATAAAACATCATCACGCTTGTATGCATTATCCGTTTCGAGCTCCTTGGATATCGTTTCGTCATCCATGTTGAACTGAAAAAGTGCGTTATTGTACACCACGTGTGCTTTGTTCAGTTCCGCCATCGTAGTTTCGAAGAGCTGAAATGCAACCGTCCTTTCCTCGTGCGTGGTATGGCTATCCCTCATCGCTACTAAGAAAACCGTATGCGCCTTTGTAAATGATGTGCGATGCACTCTCCTTTGTCTCTTAACCACCTCCATTCTCCGGCACCTCAAACGTTCGCAAAACGGTCTCCCCAAAAAATATAACCTCCTGAATTCACTCGATCTTCTGGTCATACACCACCTTTTATACACTACTAATCTCGTCCTTGTGCCGATTCGCAACGCCCACAATAAGCTCTCTGAATGGGAGTTCTCTTCTTTGTGGTACCTTATCTGAGTCATGTAAGAAACTAGGCGTCTTTTCCATTGGCGTGCTCGTTTTTTTGCGTCTTGAAGCCCAAACCGATTCAGGAATGAATCAATGTACTCACCTTGTGATAGCGTTACACTGTCGTCCTTCAGGTGATTGAATTTTACGCCCAATAAGTTGGAGATTGGTTCCAGGTGTTTCGTTTCGAAACGGGACTCTAATTCTCTACTAACTTTCTGCTGTATCGTTGAATTTTTTGAGATTTCGAAGATATCGTCCACGTAAACTGCTATTATTGCTCTTCCGCAGTCAGTTTTCATCTCGTATACGCAGGGGTCAACGCCGTTTCTATTGAAACCTACTTTCTTTAATTCCTTATCTAGATGCTCGTTCCAGCACCTTCCACTCTGCTTCAATCCGTATATCGACTTCTTTAGTTTGCAGTAGAGATTTTCACAACCCTTCCTTTCGAAACACTTGGGCTGCCGCATGTATATGTTTTCTTTAAGGGCACTCTGCAAGTATGCACTCTTTACGTCGCAGTGGTCCGATCGCCAATTCTGTTGCACGGCGAGGGCTATCAGTAACCTTATTATCTCGAATCCTGATACGGGTGTATATACATCCTCATAGTCGATACCCCTCTTTTATGTAAATCCTTTCGCTACCAAGCGGGCCTTGAATTTCTCGATTCCTCCTGTAGACTATATTGTATTCTTTTACCCATCTGCAGTTCACAATTATCACTCCAGGTGGTAGTGTGATTTTATCTTTGTTATGGATCATATCAGGTAAGTTTCTTTGGTTTTCGATTGCACTTGAGTCCATCATGTTCCGCATCTTCCTTGAATTCACTGTCTAGATTCTATCACTCGATTTGTTTTTGGGTTCCATACCCGATTTGTTTTTCGGATCCACACCCTATAACCTTTACCTAATATTGCATATCCTACTAGTATTCCCTTCTGAGCTTTACTCGTAAGCTTTGAGGGTCTTCGTTCTTTTTGGATGTGCACGAAAGTTTCGCAGCCTATTATCCTAAAATGTCTCATGCTAGGCTTCTTTCCACTTCATATTTCGTATGGCATTTTATTTTCATTACGAGTATTCGTAACTCTGTTCCTCGTGTACGCTGCTGTATATGTTAACTCTGCCCAATCTGCTTTCGGTAGATCGGTGCCGGCGATATTACTCCTCACTAAATCTAACAGTGTCCTGTTCATTCGCACGGCTATACCATTTTGTTGTGGTGTATAAGTCATGGTCTTCTCATGAATTGTGCCGTGCGCCTGACAGAATTCGTCCCAGCCGTTGGAACAGAATTCCAATCCATTGTGAGTTCTTATTCGTTTCAATGACTTTCCAGTCTGCTTTTCTGTCTGCGTCTTCCATTTCTTAAACTATCCGAGTACCTCTGACTTCGCTTTCAAAAAAGAGACCTTTACGTAGCAACTGGCATCGTCTGTCATGCTCAGTACATATCTGGCACCACCCCAACTTTTTACATCCAGTGGACCCATAACATCGGCATGTACGAGTTCAAGCAACTCTGTCCTTTTTGGACATCTAATTGACTTCGGAAAAGGTTGCCTTTTAGATTTTCCTGTCAAACAATCAATACACGGCATTGGTTCTGATTCAATAAAATTCAGGCCAATTACTGCTTCAGTTTTAATCATTCTTATAATTTCTTGTTTGTTAACGTCCATAAGATGATTGTGTCATACATCTAAGGGCAGGTTGTTTAACTTTTCACTCTGTATAGTGGCCACACTCCTTTTTGATACTTGTGGCTCTGTTTCTACAATAAATAACCTATCTTTTCTATGTGCCTTTATCAGTGTATTGCCATATTCATCATAAATGAGACATCCATAGATCAAAGAATGCTTCCTTGCCATATTCTATCAGTTGTGTGACTGACAAGATATTGTGCTTCACACCTGGTACGAATAGAGTATTTTTGGCTTCGAACTCCCTGAGGGTGCCTTTGGCTCCATTAATTTTTGCATCAATTACCCCTTGTCCAGACACAGGCGTTATTGAGCCATTTGCTGTTGCAAGATTCTCAATCATGTGTCATGTTCTGCGTGGCACCTGAGCGTATTACCCATACATTCGCTTCACAAATTGCAGTACTTAACGCAACGTTCATGTTCTTTGATTTAAATCGATGCCTTTCAAAGGTCCTCTTACTTCTACAGTTTCTTGAAATGTGTCCTGGCTTTTGACACGAGAAGCAAATTAGTTCCTGTTGTGTCTCCGACTTTCCTTTTTCAAACTGTTTTTCTTTTCTGTTCTGGAAAGTAGGATTATTTGTTTTCATGACCATTGCAGAATGCTTACCTTCTGTATTTTCTCTTCGTCTAATCGCTTCTGCAAGGATTCGTCGTTGAACATTTAAATTCATCTTCCCATTCCTCTGACAAGCCACAAGGAATTGTCATTGCTAGGTCTCCATCCTCTACTTGATTGCCTACGTTTGCGAGTTCTGCCACCGTCTCGTTTATTTGTCCCAAATATACTTCCATTGAGTCATAGTCACTTAATTTTATGGAATATAGCTTACGACGTAATTGTACTATGCGGTATTTGCTGTCACGGGGAGCGTACAGTTTCTCTAGTTCACTCCATACTTCTCTAAGAGGCGTTAAGTGTCTAATGTGCATTTGTTCTTCATCACAAATCGCGAGGGCGATCTTTGCAAGAGATTTTCCTTGTCGAGTTAAATACATTGCTTTCTCACCATCTTCGTTTGGTTCGGCTTCGCCGGGTTCTATTAATGAAAACAAATCGTTTTCCAATAATATTGTCCTTATTTGGTAACTTCATGAGGCGTAATTTGTACCATTTAGTTTATTTATGGTAGTCGTTTTACTTTCTGTCGCCAATCGGGCAACACGTTGTTGTATGCCCCTTTGAGGTTATATTTTTGTTCGTACGCGGCACACTAACACTTTTCGAGTTAATTATATATCTTTCTTCGCGTTACCTGGGCCCATAACCATTGTTAGTTTATTCGTAATGTCAAATATAAAGAAAGATACAATGCTTAGTTTAGAAGGCAAGAGGTAAAAGATAAGCGCACAATGTTTGTAATATACAAAAGACAAAAGCGTGATATCTGATCATAGGAGCGGGTGAGGTAATCGACGGTCTGTCGTACGGATGGTGGAAGGGGGTACGCGGGAAAATAGAGAGGAAGGGGAGAAGTTGCGTTTCGTCCTAGGCCTGCTAGCGGACTCATCAGTAAGGCGTACTAGCAGGCCCTGCCTTAGACACAGGGATAGAAGGGAATGGTCGGAGGTTGTATATATATATATATATAGTCCCGCGGACCTATACAACCACCTTCGGGAGCCGGATCGTCGTGCTCATCGTGCTTGTCCCCTAGCGGTGTATGTGGGAAGTGCCCCCACATACGCATTAGGGACAGCGGCACAGCGGTGCTGCCCGCTGGGTGCGTAGGGTGAAAGTCCTACAATTATAAAGCATTTTATTATATTACATTATCCTGTTATTAGTTTAAAAAGAGCAACGCGTTTTTGTACTTGTGGTACGTGTTTAACCAGTATACACTAGTAAATATAATTCGAACTGTATGGTGTTTGGTCTCATTATAATCAGAAAAATCTCGCAAATACGTTAGTAATAGTTTAATTAAGAAAAAATAAAAAATAGAAATGTTTCATGGTTGAATTAGTGTTAGTCACACCGATATTCCGGCTCTGATTATATTACACCGCTCCTTCATCCAGCCTCTCTGTCGCAAAGGAGGATTCCCCCTAAGTGGAAACAGGTTTTACTGTATTCAAAGAGCATCGGTTCATCGGAAAAATGTATGTACTCGATAAGAACACTTTTTCGGACGGACTGGTCCAAACCAGGTTCAAATATTGCAAAGAGTATGCGATTAATGTTTCTAATTTAAAACTATGCACCACAAAACTAACAATAATGTACCACAAGCACATATTGTATAATAGTGGAAGTACAAAATTTTTTTACCCATGTAACAATTTGAAGTTATTTTTATATTATAGTCCCACCGCACAAACCAAATATCGTTGACGAGTATGGGAAAACTGTGTCAACAGTAGCAGGTCCATATGAAGAAGGTGGTAATCTGAAATTACAATGCATAGTCTCTGGAGGTAAGTTCTTTAACAATTACTAAAAAGTTAACAATTCCTGGAAATATTATAAAATATTAACTGATGTTATGAAATGATATTACTCAGTGCTACCTATGTTGATTTAACAACTTTTTTTTAGTTGTGTTAGTAACTTTATTTTCTGGTATTAAAAAAGGAGTTTCTTATACTTTATGCTATGCTGTAGGTCGACCAGAAGCAAAAATAAAATGGTGGCGTAGCGAAATGCTTCTTGATTCTCAAGATGGACCAGGAGAATTTTCTGGTGTCCGCAAAAGCACCTTAGTAGTCAATGAACTTTCAAGAGCTGATCTGCATGCCGTATTTACCTGCCAGGCATCTAACAACAATATCAGTCAACCTGTCTCTGCATCTGTTACAATCGAAATGCACTGTAAGATTCATTTCACTACTATTAAAAATAAGATAACGATATAAATATTGTATTTTAATGCAATGCAGAAGAATAGTGTACGCGTCCGAACACTCGCAGGCCCGTAAACGGGTTGATGGAGGAAAGAATGTGTAGTCAAGGAGATGTTGTTGATTTAGTGGACTGTATTTCTGTTGTTTGGATGCGTTGAATGTTAAGGGACGCTCCCTTCTATTGTTGCTTGGATGGTGATGATATGTCGTGTCCGGCAGTCAGACCACGACTCTTGGTGTTCTTAGAGATCGAAGACCACACCCTTGGTTGCTGTATCGTGTCCGACGGTCAGACCACGACCCTTGGTATTCTTCAAATCTCCAGAGTACACTTCGACGACTGATTGCTCCAGCTCCTCAGTAACGTCTCCCCTTGTGACTCAAATTGTCGACTTATATACAAAAAAGGGGCGCATTGATCGACCAATCAGCGCCTTTGCCCGCTAGCACTAGGTGTGCAAGGCCTGCATACCTTGGATAACGGTACCAGGTACATTTGGTGTGTTTAGGGTACTGACGCGATCTTCGTCGTTTATGACGTTCGCGGTCAGTCCGCCATCTGGCTGCACTAACTAACCCTGGTCATGCGCTTATCCCTGCGCACGATGGGTTTTTACGTCCGAACAAATAGTATGAACATGTTACTGAACAGAATAATACAATTTTTAAAAACAAGTTGTACTATGCTTCAATGCAAACATGCTGAACTGGTGGTCCGTGTACTGCGAGGGCCACTCGTACATTGCACAATGCCCCCATAACTACTAAACTCTGACGATCGCAGCCGAATTCTTCCCTCTTTAATCACCACTAAAACCATATTCATATACATACATATACTGTTTGTGTTACCCGACACTACCGTAACGACCGGCGGATGAATATGAATGCCGCGGTGACTAGAGGGGGGTAACTCGACTGAAAATCGTCAGAGTTGAGTAGGTTCGGAAGGGGCCATTCAGCGATGCACCAAAACAAGGGAATTGTCTCCCTATGGTCCGCGGGCCACCAGTTAAGTATGCTTAATTTAATGCATTGAGTTGTATTACATAGTAATACAGTGTGAGTATATCTAATAACTATAATATACAGTACTCAAATGTTCATTTACATCTTTCGAAATTTTTAGCGTAATGCATTCATCTTTTTACTCTGATAACACTGTTCAAGACGGACCTGATTTTGTAGGTTTCAATAGGCAACTCTTGTAGAGTTTAAGGTATTGAATACGAGCAATCCGGTTTTCTCCAAATCGTACCATTTTTTTTAAATCAATTTTGACAACAATCGCAAATTTTCAACTTTGGAAGTGTTTTGTACTTTGGCGATAATACAATAGTTATTCTGTTGCGCTTGATGCCAAATGATTCTGTGAAGTTTTACGAATAAAATGATATAATTCGTAATTAGATTATAAACATTTAAATGTGTTTAAATAATGATCAAAGTGAAAAGGGCACCGAAAATACGCTCAATTTAACCGATATCTTTCAATTTATTTCAAGAACTAAGGGTCCGTGAGAAAATCTAACTATGCCACGCGATAGAGCAGACCTTTCTGCAAAGGAAAGCATCAACAGAACAATCTCTAATTCGTCTCTGCTTTAACTCTCTTACGATTTTGACTCAGCTCTGACACGCGCAGGTAACATCCACTCAACATGTATATTCTTTCACTCTTTCTCTTCACACATTTCCTCTTATTCTATCCTTCGTTGGTCCTCACTCATTACGTTCGTCATCGCGACAGTGTGGTTGTATTGTCTCCAAACTTCCTCGGACTGCCCATGTCGAACACATGCGGCCATTGTCCTCGATTTAAGTCCTTACTGTTGTTGGTTAGTCTGAACGCGTAGAAGGTTTGGTCGCGTGTGTCCTTGTACGGTCACGTATCTGCCCCTTCCAACGCTGCGTGGCGTTGCGTTTAGTTTAGCTAGTCGTCGTTTATCTGTCGCCTGTCAATGCCGGGCTTTACCGCTCGACGCATCCATTCTTTCCACTTTTGTCGTAGGGATGGTGGAAGAAGGAAACGACGGGAAAAGAGAGAAGAAGGGAAGAAGGTTGGCGTTGCGTCCTAGGCCTACTAGCGGACTCGCCATTAATGCGTGCTAGGAGGCCCTGCCTTAGACACAAGGATAGTAGGAAATGGTCGGAGGTTATATATGTAGTCGCGGGGACTTATACAATCACCATCGGGAACTCGATCGTCGTGCTCATCCGCTAGCGGTGTATGCGGGAAGTGCTTACACAAATAGTACTTACTATTCGTGTTCGCCGTCATTGTTTTACATATTCTGTTCGTGTTGTACTCCAGTGTGAAATGAGTGTTTAAGTGCCGTTCATCAAGAGTTAATTAACTCAACCGTCCTGCCACCTCCACGCTCAGCGGTCAGCGAATCCAGAATTAATGGAATCTCTGGTTTTTTTCAATAGCACGTCTTCAGGTGGATAAATTTTTATTTAAGAAAACCGGGATAACCAATGTTAGAAAAAGCTAGTTAAACTTACCCATTCGTCCACGAATTGTTGACACTGGATAAATCCTGACCTTTCTAGGCAACCCTCAGAAGCTGCTGTTACGACCGGGTCAGTTAAATCCTTTCACTGCACGGCCACTTATACTTTCCACTGTAAGATTTAAGGATGATACGACGGGACTTATTGTTCTTACGTGTAACCTAGTCAGTCACTTACTTAGTATCGAATGAATACAGTCCTGCGTAATGGCAAGTTGATCTAATGGCCGAATTAAGATTAATTCACTATTGATCCGATGCGGCCATCTCTGCGATTGATAAAAATCTGATAGATTTGGCAAGTATTCGCACTAGCTTCCATACGTACATGAACACGCACACTCTGTCTCCAAGCATAGGGGAGAATCGTCGGCAGAAACTGATCACGCAGGGCGGCATCGGCCATTGATGCCGTGTCCTGTGTCGCAGCGTAATCGGTTGGCCACGTGCAGCTTTCTTCAAATTTTCGTAACGCAGTATTGTATTCATTCGTTACTGAATGACCGCTTGGTTATATGCAAGAACAATTAAATCCTGTCGAATCATCCCTAAATGTTACAGTAGAAAATAAAAGTGATCATGCTGATTAATTCATGAGCAAATGGGTAAGTTTAACTAGCTTTTCCTAATATTAGTTATCTAAATCGTTTCTCTTAAAACATAATTTATCCAGCTGAAAATATTTTCATAAGTAATAAGACACTTTATTCCTTTCGGATAAAGTATCGAAACGGTTATTAAACGACTTATTAGTTTATTTGTTATTCATGAGTATGGAATAATTCCACATTATTTTTAATTAAGGCGATGTAACTTATCGCTTGTACAACTTTTATATTATGGGCTGTAGTCTTGACTCGGCATTTTGTCTTGACTCGGCAACATTGTTGCGGACACATACTTATGAATTTTATTTATATTATTAAATTTCAAGTTTACCCAGTTTCTTTTAAATTTGTTGCCCTCGCAATCAGTTATCGCTGGTTTATTCGTTTTAAGGTAGCGTGTACACAAATATTCAAACTAAGTTGCCATGAGTAAGGGCAAAAATATAACGCCAGAGCATCGACGCCAAGTGCCGCTACTGAGAGACCGAGGACTGACGTACCGAAATATTTCTCAGCAATGCTGCATATGTGTCGGAGCTTGACACAAAGCTCTACAGCATATTAATGTGCGGAAAACTTCAGAAAATATTCTCCGTGAGCCGAAAGCCCGTAAAACCAACTGTCCAACAGATCGTTTGATTCATCGGTTGTCTGGACACGAATAAAATGACTTGTAAATTAAATTGTTATATATGAAGAACGAATAATGAATTAACGTTAATGAATAACGAAGAATGAACGGGGGATCGAACCTACAACAAGGTTTCCAATAGTTCAGCAGCTATGTCTATGTCCGGCAGGAATCAAAATCTCGGCACGAGCTTATTCATGTTCCTGATGGTCAGGATTGTAACCGATGTGGCAACAGGACGAAAGAACTGAAGATTTAGAAACTATTTCTTCCCACTTTCGATCTGTGCCGATCGGGTCCGAGTTTAGTCAAGCCGAGCCGAAGTTGAACCGTTTGTCCATTCTTGCAACCCGAATCGTATCTCAGACTAGTCTCTCCAATCTTCCCCAACCTTGCGCCCCCCACAAGACTTTATACCTTCACCAACAGTTCACAGATGACGGGTGTATCGACTTTTTGCGCTGTTGCCACTTATACAAATTCGTGCACGCACGCGTTCTATCTATCTAGTCTTGTTTAGTCCTGTTTCCTCCCTTTTCTTTTTTGGATTTCTTAACCGGTTCAGGGCTTTTCCTGTCCCTTTCATCTATTACTTAATCTAAGGTGAGACCCATTCCCAGTTCCCTACCCTCTCTTGTCATGTGCTCTAGGTTCCGAGACCTGTGACCGCAAAATTCGCAGCGCCTATTCTCCTCTTCCACTCAGTACTTGTTTAGAGTCTTCCTTCCAACATTGTTCCATACTGTTCTTTTTAGTCGCTTCCAGGCTTTCCCTATCTCGATCTTTTCTTCAAAGTCGATTTCGTCTATTGATTCTTTATACTTACTCCCTGCATTTTTGTTGCAACTTACTTCCCCTTCCCTTAAATATTTCTCTGGTTCAGTGAAGTTAATCTGCTTCAGTTTCTGTCGTTCGTTACGGGCCGAGGGCTAAGGGGCACAGCTGCGCGAGCCGAGGATCGGTTATTTAAGAGTTTGTTAGTTACGGACAGTCAGTGCGTATTTCATCACTGGGAGCCGTGTAGCTAGGAAGTGCGTGAACTTGCTTGTGCCTGTTTCATCACCGGGTGTCACAGGAAGGTAAAGGTAATCGTGGACAAACCGATGCCTCTTTCATCACCGGGAGCCACAGGATGGTAAGATTTCGTGGACAAACCGGTGCCTCTTTCATCACCGGGAGCCACAGGATTGTTAGTAAAATGGACTCGTAACTTATAGCGATACACCTCGAGCGGTTAAAGTGTATCTGTTTGGTGGGACGTTACTGCTAATGATTGGTAGAGGAGATTCAATGAGAAAATGCGTACGATATTATTAAGCGTATATTTTCTACTCTTTGGTTATTCTACAGTCTGATTGTAAACAACAAAATCCACATGTTCTCAATCTGTACGGATTGGAAATGTATACTGCCCAACAAAAAGGCCTAACGATATACCGTAAAATATGTATAACGTCTTTAAGAAATGAACGTGTAAGAATTTAGTAATGTTTGCTCGAAGGGGACTCGGAACCCGATCTCGCTGAGCTAAAATATCAAAATAGTCGATACGGAACGTACTCGAAGCTAGATTAATACTGAGCCGCCGAGAGCAGAATTCGTGCCCTTTTTATACCCGAAATCCGGACCAAAAAGCTGGTGGGGGCACGGAAAATTCCAAGGGAGTCCGGAAAGATTCCCCCAAAGGGTCACGTCATCGCGACGTCGCGGAAGGGGCAGACTCGACTGCATGCACTCTCGATTTCCAAATAAGGGCATAATAGAAGGAAGAACTGAAATAATACTTCCTACATAACACGTTATAAACTGTTATAAACGGTCTTGCTGTTCTCTTCTATTTTTTCCCAGCCTTTGTTCGCCTTTTGAAAAAGCTTTTTTTCTGCTATTTCTGATCGCTCGCCGCCGCAATCATGCCATATCTCCTCTATAATTTCTTTTTCTGTAAGCCTTTCCTGCTTTTTTCGATCATTATTTTTTGTTTCGTTTCCCAGTCTACCAACTGTACTATATCACATGGCTTTCTTGATCTCTTCCTACAGGTTCCATTGCCTTTAGCACATTATATATCTTGAATTTTTCTTGTAGACACTTTTCTGTCTTCTCTTACACTTCTGTTTTCTTATACTTCGATCTCCATATTATTATATTACTTTCCCTCTCTTTTCTCTGCTGCTGTTCCAATTTCCCTTAATTTAAACAATTTAAACAATTGCTCCTTTAAACAATTTCCTTTTTCTTCTTGCTTTGCTCTTGTTTCTTTCGCGGTTATAGTTTGTTCTAGCTTCTTTTCCACTTTCATTACCACTTCTGTTATCCACTCTTCCTTTTCCTTTCCCATTCTCCTTTCTGCGGCTCTTATCATAATTTCACCTGCTCTTCTAAGTAATTCTAAGTCACTTGACACAGTTGTCATTCAGTTAGTGCCATTCTCAGCTGCCTCATCCTCTGGGTCCGACTTCCAGAAGTGTGCTTCTTTTCTGTTATTACGACCTTCTCTCATCTTAACCTATTCCACGGGGGTCGATACTCGCCACTACTCGTACCTCAATTCTTTACAACGAATCTGCTTGAACTCTGTTTAAATTCTGATTCTCGCACACATTATTCGCTCCATATATTCTCTCACTTGCAACTTCTCTCTCGTTCTATTCCTCATTCGTTCTCACTCATTCGGACCCACACCGACACACACATCCTTGCCACGTGCCACAGGTCGGCAACAGGTCACCATGCTCTCAATGCACGGCTTCTCGTGCATTGCCAGAAAGCATTCGCTCCTTCCTAGAGATGAACATTCGCTCGACGTTTCCACTAACACTCTTCATTCGCACCTCATGCTACATTCGATACTTCCTGTCACACTACGGGTTTGACCTAAACATAAGGCAGAGACGTACCGCCGGGTTACAGCCGCCACAAATATTAGGAAAAATTACTAAGTGCCAATCAGCGTGTTTTGGAGGTGTAGCTGCACCCTTCCTTAGCGCCCGAAGCGCGTTTCTAGTAGGTGAGGGTGGCATCAATTTGGCAATGCAGCGGAATTTCCGCCAGGGTGTCCAAACTTGAGCTGCCAGATGTCTGTTGGACCCTGCTCCAAGATAGCTTTGGAAGTCCACGTTTATGAGGCATGCAATTGACTGTTGAGGTCGCGAATAACTTGAAGGCTTGTAGCTTCTTGACTAAAGATATAAAACGATTTCCTCAAAAACAGTTTTGTTACTTGCGCGTCACAAAACGTGCTAGCCATCTGCACATAGGAAGGTTTTCCTTGTGCCGATTGCCGGCCGCCTTTTTGGAAGGTACGATGTTTATGAATCTGTCTGGTAAACCGTTTTAGGACGGAACACACTTTAAAGCTTTTGTAAAGCCGTTAGCTCGTCCATGTGTGAGGTGAATTTACTCAGTGGGTTAGGTTCGTATATTCGTATAGAATATTCTGTTTATATTATACTTTTGATACATTGCTTACTTTTGCAAGGAAAAAAGGATACCAGGGAATACCGCTTGCAACTGTACATAGAACAGCTGTACATGGTATAATAGAAAACTATAAAATATAAAAAGCTTATGTTCTAGAAAGAATGAGGCTTTTTTGTTTATTTATGAAAACCAGAAAAACAGTTTGGTCACCTATTTCAGTGCACAATAATTTGATAGGAGTGTACGGAGAAGTTAGTTGGCTATGTATGTAGGAGCTTCATCTGATGCAAGGAGTAGAATGGATTTGCGGATAAAACGTAAGGGGGGAGCGGTTGATCGTTTTTGTCTTCAACCTACTACCGGACATGTCAGTAAATCTTACTAGCCCGTGCCCGTGACTAGGGGATGGCGAAATGTAGTCGCAAGGTGCTATACAGGATGCCCCGCTATCTCTGTTGCATCTTTCTTTTTACGTGCGGTAAATGTTGCACAGACACCTCGGTCCCTGGGGGATGAATCAAGGTAGTGTTATATTTCAACCGATTAAAACCCTCACGGTGGTCTACCTTAGCGATGAGAAGGCGCCTCGGGTGCACCTAAGCTTTCTTTCGATGTTCCCCGTACGCCACGCCTTGTACTGAAGCACTTCCCGGATGGCTGGGTCGTCGTGAGACCTCCGTCGCAAAACACCTGGGGGCGTTGTGTTGTGATGGCACACGCTACTTGAAAAACTGTCTGGTATATGAAACTAGCTTAATTCTGAATCCGTTTTTTTCGGCATCGAACACAAGTGATATTGCATTTATAACAACTTCGTTTCAATGTTTATTATTATTACGAGATGGGAAAAACGTGACGCACAAACAAACGTCCATGCATAAGATTGCTAGAATCACAAAGCACAGTTCGGTTCGGGTTTGGGTTCGGGACGGGACTGAAAAGTTCCGGCGAAACACGATTCCGCACGATTCGGTTCATGAAGATTTCAGGTCGCGAAACATTCGGGATCCCAAGCCATACACAACTATACTGCCCGAACTTTTCCGTCCCGTTCCGAAGTTCGGGATCGCGATACTCGAATCGGTCCCGCACATACCTAACACACGACAGCATTGTACAATGTACTTCAATGCAATATCTCCCATTTTAGCGTAAAAACCCTTGCAGAAAAAACTGAGACACTTCCATTATGGAAGCACATATAGTCAAAGTTTTGCACATTTTGAAATTGGAAACTGCTAGTCGAGCTACAGGTTTGAAACATAGTATAAATTGGTTTTTCTTGATAAGCTATCGAATGACCCCTCACAAGTCGAATTTCGTTTAGGGGCACATTCGACACCCTTAACCGGCTATAGCCTTTAACATTTTACAAGGTGTGAGTTCGAGATGCCCTCCCTGCTTCTCTTAACATTCCTAGGATTAATAATGTGGTCAAATTATACTTGTTGAGCATATCCCAGCGAGAATTTGTTGCTATTCAACACGTTTTCATAATCTTTTGCTTTTCAGTGAAGCCGTTGACTGTAACAATATTGAGCAGTGAACATGCTCCCCTTAGCGCTGATCGAAAATACGATATAAATTGTATGACTGTTGGTTCAAGGCCACCAGCAAAAATATCTTGGTACATGGATGGCAGGAGACTAAACAACTACACAGAAAAGGTATTTCCATTTTAGCTGTATATTGTATGATACAATAATTCTGGAATAGAATTACGTCTTACTATATAGGGAGGCCTGTAACTAGTGGTAACATCGGGAAATGGGGGTTCGTTGGGGTGATTTTGCAGAAATTTTTCCTTCACCAATATCTTAGTTGAAGCTTCGTTTGTGAATTGAGAACGAAAAACTCTGGCCGACCAAAGCTTCCGTAAAGCTTGTGCCTAAGGGGGCCGACTCCTTTGAGGCCAACTCCGAATCGATCTAAGCGACATTGTAAAGAAACGGGCATTACTGGAGAAACAAAATTGGTAAGGACGATATTTGACGGTGTGACATCTAGTCATTATGCAGAATTACAAGCGGAAAATGATAAGGCGTAGTTGTCAAATCACATCATTTGAGAGTTTGGTCGCGCTGTTGCCATATTTATTACGCTTCTGGTCATCAGCAGAATGAATCGGTCGAGCCGAGATTTTGATTCCTGCCGGACATAAGAAACGACAGCGTGAGTGAAAGAGAAGGAGTAGCAAGAATGAAATAGTACATATAACGGATGCGACCATAAAACTTGTAAGTTTGAGACTCCCTCGGGTTCCTGTTTTATAAACATTGATTTTTTTTATATTCCTAACTATATGACAATTATCAATATTTGCTATTAAATATTTCAAAAATATTGGTTAAATATTTTTGTTTAATATACGTAAATGTAAACTTAGGGCACCTTTCGTGCTACCGTTTCTATTGTCATGTACCTTGCCAATTATGGTACTGTTTAATATTTCTAATTACAGTAATGTATGAAGCGCATTTTCAGATGTCTTAAATTGAATAGTCGTAGATGGAGTACAGGAAAGCTCGGGTGATGTGAAACGTGGCGAAATGCCAGCAGCCATCTTGTTGCCCACATCGGTGTCTGCCTCAGGCTTATAGTTTACAAAATACTACTATTCTTAACGAATGGTGTTTATTGACGTTCGAACGGACCAGACCACACCTTGGCGAAGTGTACCCATGTGTGCTGTATCTGCAAAAATTTAATTTCTGCAATTATTGAGACGAATACCGAAATATACGAAATTGAGTATTTCTCTCACGCATGACGTATACGTGCATACTTTCCGTTTTTTGTATGAAACCACGCACAAATGTCACTTGCACTTGGAGTCGGCCTTTTTAAGCGCGTGATTCTCAACCGCTCTTGGTGGTGGTCGCGAACCAACGCATTGGCGCAGCGTGTTACATCGTCTTAAATTAAGAAGAATGTGGAATTAATCGTTATCCGAAAGGAATAGGGTGTTTTATTACTTGTAAAGAAATGTTCCTTTTACCAGCACATTTTCAGGTGAATAAATTATGTTTTATGAAAAACGATTTGAATGAATGGTGTTAAAAAAGCTAATTAAGTTTAGCCATTCGTCCACGAATTGTTGACACTGGCTCAATCCTGAATTTCTAGGCAGTCTTCAACACCTGATTGATCCTGTCGAATCACCACTAAATCTTACAGTGGAAAATAAAGGTGGCCTTGTAGTGAAGTGTGTTCACCGACCCGGTCGTAACATCAGTTGTTGAGGGTTGCCTAGAAAGTCAGGATTGACCCAGGGTCAACAATTCATAGACGCATGGCTAAGTTGTCCCAGGCGAGGGTGAATATAGCTGGTTTTTAACAAACAAAATGCCCTTGATCTTAACTATGTTACTGTTAGAGATGGAATGGATTCCGAATCTCGAATGAATGGCTATGCGTTCTGTTTATGGGCTTTTATAGCATTTCCCAACTACGTCTTACGTATCATATTTCATCTGCGTCGATGTCCGAGGTCACATTAAATTGCGCCTTCGGGCTTCCGCTTCAGTAGCGTCCCAAAATTCCTGGGTTTATACCAATAAGGAAGTCACAAAGTTTAATTAGCTGTTTCTAACATCAGTTATGTAATTCGTAAAACATAATTTTATCCACTTGAAAACGTGCTGTTAAGGAAAACATTTTTTCCTTAAATGATAAAATATTTTATTCCTTTCTGATACCGAATAAAAGTATTGAACACAGTCATTAAACGACTTATTAGTTTATTTGTTATTCATGAATAACGAATAATTGTACATTATTCTTAATTTAAGGGGTTAGACACGGGTAATGCAGAGAGCTGTATACCGACCTTGATATCTGATAATATGAGTGGCAAAGTGTAACCAAAAATCGAAAAAATACACCCGCAGAATACAAGTATTTTTAGGTCACTAAAAGAGTTTTGCGACACAAACGGGACATGCTGCGCGTCGCGTTGAACCTTCCTCTTTCGAATGAGCCCTTACCGAACTTAAAATCTTCTCATATAAGGACAAACAATGCATTCTTCTAATTACATTCCCACAGACGAGTTCCGCCGTCCGCTGTTAATATTGCCGTTAAAACAGAGCAAGCGCCGTCACAAAGTTAGTTCTGGTAGTGGTGATGAGATGGCGTCTACTCAGGAGGACTGCCAACGTAGAATCATAGGAAAACAGAAGCGTTGGCACTGACGAGATATATGAATAGACCACTCATCTTATGGACTTTCGTGGCCCAACGTGACTATTACACCGACTCAGAAATCCCACGCTGATTCAAGCGTCCTCTGCTCATGAACAGTGGTCACTTGAAGAACTATTATTTACTGAAGGAGCTGGGGACAGGACTCATGCGGCTGGGTGAATATATGTGAAATGTTTAGGGGGAATCAGGAAAGCTATTTCTCGGTCAACGTTTCGGTAGAAAAATTGAGCTACGGTGCCTGGTCGCGAGGTGCACTTCTGTTTGGCTCGAGTTGAGTCGAAATCACATCGGGGCGATGAATTGCGTGTATCGCGTATAGCCCACTTTTTTAAAATATTTATTTTCTAGTCCAAAAATCAATTGTTTTAAACATCTTGAATATGCTACATTTCAAATAAGGTGTTTCAGATACCCCGCTTAACATTAACACACCTTTACATATAATTGCCACAAAATATTTAGTAATATAAAAAAAATAAAGTAATAATAATTTTCTGGAAGAAATGTAATTAATTGTAGTACATGTTTTGTAATGTATTTTATTTTTATTCTAAATCGTAATATTTTAATACAATGCAATGTACTTTTACAGAATTAAATAGATTTTTTTATAAAAGTAAATTTGTAACACTTTGCTCCTAAAATAAAAATTTGAGGATCTTTCTTCAGTTTCTTATTTTCCTTTTTTTCTCAGTTGCAAATAATCACGATAGTTGACTTCCAGCTAGGTGAACACCAAACCTTCGAATAAGCAGCTATGATTATTATTAACATAAAAGGAAAAAAATTATAAATGCCTTACTTTCACTTTAGTTCCATTACCACTGCATCTTTATGTGTATATGTACATAAGGATGTATTCTTCTCCCGCTTCAATTCACTCTCAAGTTTTTTAATTTCCTCGTGTTCTCTTTTTTTGTGAAATATCAATACGATCTTCTAATACATCTTCACCATTAATTGAATACAAAGAAGGTACAGAACCTTTTTTTAATCTTCCGGTCGGATAAAAACTATCTTCCGGGAAATGCTTACTACAAATATATTTTTTTTTAAATTTAATGTTGGACATTTCAACCCAATCGTCTCGTCCGCAATTCACTATCCACGTTATAAATTTGTCATCGGTATTGTTAGGAAACGCGTAAAAAGAATACTCGGTTTTGCGAGAAGTAGAATCGCAACTATAATACGAACATTTTTTACAACCTTTTCTTTTATCTTTTTGATGTTCCATTTGATCGAAAATTAGATTAAATTAGCTAGAACCTACTACACAAGGAAAAGAAAAGAGGGAAAGGAATTAGTTAGTTAATTATATACAAATTAATTAGCTAATTCTAAAGAAACTACTTTCGCCAACTTATTAATAAATTAGTGCAATAATTATTTTATTAGAATTAACCTACTTACTTGTACGCCTGAATCTTGCAGTTTATACCACTTCTAAATTATTAACTACACACTTTCTACCACTAGTTCACCGAGCGATGAAAAACTGAGCGAACGAATTCAACGACCCAACCGACAATGCGCGACTAAACTCGACGACTACAATGTTGTCAATATCGCGGAGACCTTCGAACATCATGGATGTCGAATGCATTCTTATGTTTATGAAGATACAGTAAAATCTCGAGTAGTGCACTTCGCTCGGAACCGAATGCAAACAATAATCGTTTGCAGACACGTTTATCGCAGGAATTGCCTTATATTAGTAAATGAGTTACTTCGTTTTTTTTTTTTTTTAATTAAAGTTTAACGTGGCATCGACACCAGGGTCATTAGCACTTCGTTATTGTTATTAGTCGAATATAAATAAGAAATTGCGTCTTTCATTAACGATAAAATTGCTCCAAGGAAAAAGATAATTAAAGAATTTGTCTAGTAACTATACAATTAACAATTGTAGTACACAATTGTCGTCACTATCTTTTTCATTGTGGCAACTTTATTGTTTGAGTGTTAAAAAAATATACATCTCTCAGCCCAATTTTTTGTTTGTCATTTATCAGAAAATAATGTAGAGTATAACTTTAAAAATTATTTCATTTATTGATAGTACAGTTGAAATAAGAAAACTTGTTATCATGTGTTTCTTTAATTAAAAGATTTTTAATGAACCTTAAATGTTTCATATCCTCTGTTGCCTTTCATTACGACAAAGAGCAAAAGAATTCTGTAAAATTATTTAATTTTCGCATCGTTTTCTATAATCTGTGGGTAACGTTGCGAGTGACACGGAAATGGTAATGGGTCCCCGGGACCCAGAAATCGTGGCCGAAAAGATACATTGGATGAGTGATCTATTCATATATCTCGTCAGTGGCGTTGGCTTGTTACATGTGCTACAGTAAAAGCTTGATACAGTCAATGTATACATTTTCATACGATTGTAGGGTAGCTCATATGTGTTTAGGGCATACATCGACCGGGAATTGTATAAATAAACGCTTTTACTGTAACACACATAACTTCAAATTTCTGTCGAATTAATGTTATAATTATATGGCCATATTATTTAAAATATAAAAGAGGAGATTGAGGCATGTTTTACTAATACCGAAAGTATTGATGTACTAGTATTATATTTTCATAATGTGTTAGTTACAGCAATAATTTTAAATTATTATTCTTTTTCATTGTTATGACTATTTTGTATCAAACATATTATAAGAAAATGTCTCCAAATCAGTTAACAGTTGACTCGCTGATGTATTTCATTCATACGTGAATACGTGATGCGTGAAGGCATAGTTGCCGCTACTTATCAAGACTTCTGTCGCGCGGTTGCAACGTCTGTTACAAATCTGATCATCAGCTAACTAAATGAATGATCTCGAGCGGAGATTTTATCCCGAGCTATCGCAAAATTTCCTGAACTTTCGAGCCCCGCAGGTGGTCATTTTTTACTTTTTGATTTTTTCTTAATGACATCTTTGGTAACGTATTTGCGAGTTTTTTCTGATTAAAATAAGGCCAAACACGATAAAGTTTGAATTATATTTACTTGTTGGTACTGATTAAATACGTAACATAAAGTCAGTATCAACAAGTAAATATAATTTATTGTATTGTCTTGTACGCCGTAGGAGTCAGTCCTATTGTATTTACGCTCTCGTCCTTGTGCTGTCGTCGACTGTTCACCGTTAAGTTTCGAACTTCTGTGCCACCGTTTTGCCTACGTTCAGTGCATCATCCTCTAATCATGGAAAACATTTTCTGCAAGGGTTGTAACAGAACAGTATTAAGACCTGTTTTCTGTCCAACCTGTGGTGTTCCATCGCATCCTGCGTGCATTCGGCGGACTGGTCATGAAGCTCGTGACGGTCACTTCAAGGCGTGCAATAGGAGGATCTCACAGGTTCCTCCTTCAACATCTCCTCTCCTTGCCAGTGAACCTACAGAGCCAGATGCTCGACTTCTTAATAAAATCCGACTCATAATTAGGGAAGAGTTAGGAGATTTTCTGTCGGAGAAATTTGAAGCTCTTGAAAACAAGGTGCTAAACGTCATCGGCAAGGTTAAAGGCGAGGTTTTTACTGAAATTAATGCCATTAAAGCGAGAGTTACTGCCTTAGAAAAGCTATCTCCATCTACTGCTAGATCTATGTCCGAGGAAGACTTTGCCGAGATCGCTGAAAGGGAAAAAAGGTCCCAAAATATACTGATTTTTAATCTTAATGAGCCTGAAGACTCTCTGGATCCTCTGGACCCTCAAGCCTCCACGTCTCGTGATGTCAACCGTTCCTCCATAAGTGATCATCATGATAAGCAACAAGCCTTAGACATAGTTAACCAAATCTATCCTTCTGCAGTCTCCAATCTCTCTAATATCAGTCGTCTTGGAATCAAAAATCAAGAGCGGCCTAGACCCCTCAAGATCACCTTCAAGTCTAAGGATGACGTCTTAGCCATTCTTCGAAACAAGAAGAAGTATAGCGGCCATCTGCTCATCAGTGAGGACCGTACTCCGAAGCAGAGAGCACATCTTCAACAACTTCGTCAAGAACTTGCTCATCTTCATTCGCGTGGTGAACTCAATAAAACAATTCGTTTTGTTAATGGGCTTCCCAAAATTGTAAACTCTAATCGTTCAAACCGTCCTACTCTTAGCCAAAAAAACTAACTGATCACCCTTTGGTTTATTATCAGAACGTTAGAGGTCTTAGAACTAAACTGAACTCTCTTAGATGTGCCGCTGCTTCATCATCTGAACTGTATAAAATTATTATTCTAGTCGAAACTTGGCTATGTGATAGTATCAGCAGCTCTGATCTTGGTTTATCTGGCTATAATATATACAGATTTGACAGGAATTCCAACACTAGCTCTCTAAGTATGGGTGGTGGTGTTTTGATCGCAGTTCACGAGTCCTTGTACAGTCGTCTTCTACCTTTGTCCTCATCATGTGTTGAGCAAATATTTATCGAAGTACGCTGCTTTCATAAATCTGTTATTATCGGCTCGGTTTATTTACCTCCGGCCAGTGACCCCAGTTTATACACCGAGCACTGTCTTTTGGTTGAGGAATTACTTTCCTCCTTTCCTTCGGGCACTGACCTTCTTATTGCTGGAGATTATAATCTATCTAATACTGTATGGTCCAACGATATTCACGGCAACCTCACTTTTTCTAATATTCCCCCGTGCTCAATGGCCGCACAATGTAACGTTATTCATGGCTTTTTTAATCTTTTTCGTTTATTTCAATCTAACACTGTACTTAACTCACACGAAAGGACTCTAGACCTCGTTTTTTCTACTGTCAATTGTCTTCACGTGTCCCCGTGCTTGGACTACCTTATTCCTCCCGATTTGTATCACCCTCCTCTACAATTTTATCTTCCTCTATCTTGTCACTTAGCTTCCATATCCTCTCTTACTTTTAGAGACTTTAGTTCCGCTGATTATGACTCCATTAACTATTACCTCGACCTCGTCGATTGGGATAATTTTCTAACTAATCGTCCGGTTAATGAATCTGTTGAATTTCTTCACTCACATTTAAACTATTTAATTGAGCAATTTGTTCCACTAAAAATCATTCGGAAATCTTCCTATCCTTCCTGGTTTACTTCAGAATTGATTCACCTAATTAAATCAAAGAAATGTGCTCACATGCGATATAAACACAGCAACTCCTTTTCTGACTATCTTGCGTTTACCAAGCTCAGATCTGAGTGTAAGTCACTATCTAACCATTGCTGGTCCAATTATATTAGGCGCATAGAAAATAATATTCCTAATAACATCAAAGTCTTTTGGAACTTTACACGATCAATCAACAAATCGAGCTCTTGTCCCTCTTTTATGCACCATAATAATCACCATCTCAGTGGCGACGCCACTATAGCTGATGGATTTGCTAATTTCTTTGAATCGGTTTACTGCTCCAATGATGATTGTAACCGTTCCTATAAGTTCCAATCAGACCTTGCTATCTCTGGCCTCAGCATAAATATCAAAGAAGTTTTTAACAGCATAATGTCTCTAAATGTGAACTCTGGACCAGGTAATGATGGTATCCACCCAACTTTGGTTAAATCATGCATTTTCATTTTTTCGAGAATTCTCTTTATTATCTTTCATACGTCGCTCTCTACAGGTATCTTCCCGACTCTTTAGAAAACTTGTCTGGTTAGACCGATTTTCAAAGGTGGGGATCCATCCGATATCACTAATTATAGACCAATTAGCTTACAGAACACTTTCTCCAAAATCTTTGAAGGTATTATCACTAACAAACTTTCTTTTCTGTGTAAAAATGTTTTAATTAACGAACAGCATGGTTTTACTTCGGGAAAATCCAGTGTAACAAACCTCCTACAGTACCAACATTACCTTTCCAACGCTGTTGAGCAAAGAACGCAGGTCGACGTAATTTATACCGATTTTAAGAAGGCCTTTGACTCTGTCAATCATTCTATCCTTCTTACGAAACTTAATGCATATGGAATTTCTGGTAATCTGCTTGCCTGGATAGGTAGCTTTATATCGTCTAGAGTACAGATTGTAAAATTTAATAACTTTCTCTCCTACCCTATTAATGTAACTTCAGGAGTTCCTCAAGGCTCTCACCTTGGTCCACTACTTTTTAACCTCTTTATTAATGACATTAATGAATGCTTTCGTTACTCTTATTTTCTTCTATATGCTGACGACTTAAAGTTCTTCCATGCTATTGAGGATCGCACCAGCATGTCACTTATTCAGCGCGATCTTGACAATCTTATAGCTTGGTGTCATAATAACAAACTCTGCCTTAACACATCAAAATGCTCTACGATCCGTTTCTCACGTTCCAAAAATTTCCTAAATTCCAATTACACCATAAATGATATACCTTTGATTCCTGTATCTGAAATACGTGATCTTGGTGTAATTTTCTCCTCTGATCTTTCATTCTCCAAACATATCTTAATCACATCAAGTGCAGCTTTCCGTACCCTCGGGTTCATACACAGGGTCTCTAAGTATTTCAAAAGCGTTAACACGGTTAAACATCTGTACTGCTCCTTAGTTCGGTCTCGTTTGGAGTATTGTGCGATTGTCTGGGCACCCCACCATCGCTATCTCTGCTCCAAACTTGAAAGCGTGCAACATAATTTCTTGCGTTTGGTTTCTCGTAAGCTAAATTGTAGTATGTCTCACCGTGATCACAACTTTTCACCTGTTCTATCCTCGCTAAACCTTCTGTCCCTTGAACGCCGTAGAATAGTATTTGACCTTATCTTCGCCTTTAAAATATTGAATGGTCTCTCGTGCTGTCCGGATATCTTATCCAAATTTTGTCTAATTACATCTCGGTCATCTCTGAGACACCATTTAATATTACGTACCGAAGCTCATAGGACGGTTTACGGCCACTTTAATTGTCTTAATAGAATCTTTAACAATGTCAATAGATTTTACTTTTCGCTCAATTTTTCTTCTTCTCTCACTTCTTTTAGATATAACACTATGCGTTTTCTGGCCTCCTACAATCTCTCTGCTTAGTTTTTATCTCTCTTTTGTAAATTCTTTTGTATTCCAAAGGGTTAAACCCGTGTACATCAATAATAATAATAATAATAATAATAATAATAATAATTCAAACTATGACGTGCTTGATCTCATTTGAATCAAAAAAATCTCACAGATACATTGGTAATAGTTAAATGTAGAAAAATTAATAAATAAAAAGGTTTCATCGGTGAATTAGTTAATCACACCGATACTCCGGTTCGGATCATATTACACCGCTTGCTCGTCGATCGTCGCTATCGTCAAGGGGAATTCCCCCACGTGGAGGGGATAGTCGATTTCTCCAGCCACTCTTTTGTTGCATTTTGGTCTTCATAATACAACGTATTGTTCAAAACTATCACGTGGCCATTTAGTCATATATACGGGGCTGACTAGTTAATTGTGAACAGTTCGAAATACTGTTTGCAGCAAATGTTTCTAACAATTGATTGGGCCTGACTTCTGTAAATGTATAAAAGAGGGATTTTTGAATATGTGTAGAAATCAGTGTTCTGAACAATTTTTGAACAGCAAACCAGGGTGTACAGCATGATAATTCATGAAATGCAGTACCGCCTCCAACAATTTAATATGTAATGTTTGTCCAATAACTACTTTCTGCATAGAACGTTTAATTATTTTATAATAAGTGTATAACATTTGATAACAAAAAAAATGTGTGACCTAACGAACTTCATTTTTTGGGACATCCAATATCCCTCATCTATTTGATCTTTTCACTTATGATTCCTTACTGCAACGTAACATATTCTAGCAAGAGCACATTTCAAGTAATTCAAATGTACTACCAGCAGACTCCGTTTAAATTATTTCAAGTACAACGCAGCAGCTGACAATTTCTTTCCACATTCAGAGTAGAAAATCGAAATAACAATCAGCTCCCTCTCGCCTGCCGGTATTACCATTTCGGTGCAGGAAAAAGCTGATGATACCGACCTGCCAAATCGGAAAGGTCATGTGCCGTGTCTACCGCCTTAAGGAGATGTAACACGCTGTGCCAGTGCGTTGGTTCACCGCCACGATCAGCCCCTTATGGCACTACGCGCTTTAGCGCTCTGATTGGCCAGTGTCTTTCGTTAATAATTCAAAAACGAAGCTTCAACGAACATGTTGGTAACTAGAGATTTGTTCAGGTTCAACCCAGCAACCGCCATTTCTGGGCCGATCGGTTATTACGGAACACCTTGTGTTGGCGCATGAACATACCATATTTTTATAACTACTTAAATAGCCCCCGCACGAAATATACATCAATACAGTTTAAAACATTGTAATGTCATGTGATTTTACAGTGGCGTATTTATTTTTCATGTTAAAGGTTTCCCAGGATGGAAATATAACGAATTCTATACTAACATTGCAACCAACTTTACTTGATCACGATAAAGCAATTAAATGTCGAGCAGAGAATCCAAAGGTTCAGCAAGCTGTAATAGAAGACATATGGAAGTTAAACGTATTTTGTAAGTAAAGATGTTTCCATGATTCATATAAAATATTTTTCAAATGACACGAAAATATTATAATTTTTAGAGAGTTCCTTTACTTGTTATTTCTTTTTCTTAAAACTTTTGAATAGAAAGAGTAAAACTAAAATTGAATGCACGTTATCACATGATTCGTCCATGTGTATAGCTCATGCAGCTTTGTTGGCCAATTACGTGAACCAGTAATAACGATACCAATAGCCTGTTGGCGTTCTAATGAGTGACCTTAATTTTTACTAAATAGTTTGAACTCTGCGTTTATTCTGTCAGGACTTGAAAAAGCTTCCTTGACTTTATTGAGTTTTATATCGCGGATCTTACAAGTGTAGAGGTCATGTGTGGTTGTGGTGTTAATGTGTGTGATGTTTGTGTGTTGACTTTGTATATTGATCAGCCATGAAAGGCATGTTTCGTCATCGGCAAAGTAGAGTCACTTTGCGAAGAAAATTTGAGGAACGCTCGTGGAAGAAAGAGGAGACGTTTCACGAATATGTCCACGATAAAACAATATTGGGGAATCGTGTACCAATAGACACAGAAGAGATGGTGGATTATATTATTGAAGGAATCCCAGATCATTCATTGCGTGATCAAGCACGTATTCTTCGATTTTCGTCGAAAAGGGCATTGCTTGAAGCATTCAAGAAAATAACGCTGCGAGATCGGTACATAATGAATTCTAGTCGGCAGGATAGACGAGGAAGTGCTGCAACAAGAATATAGCGAAGTGAGAAGACCAGTGATGGTCCTAGGAGTGAGAAGAATGAAGCTAGTAGTAGTGGAGTGAAAAGAGTCGTGGCGAACCAGACACGCTGTTACAACTGTGTCATGCGGAACCATGTCAGTGCGGTGTCTCCTACGAAAGACTTTGGTACCAGTTGTTTCCAGTGCGGGGAGCATGGACATATCGCGGCAAAATGCAAGAAGAGGAATGACGAATTAACGAACGCTTGCGTTGTATCATGTTGCTCGCGTAAGACCTTTATGAAAAATGTTTTGATTGAAGGTAATTGTGTGGAGGCGATTATGGACACAGGAAGTGACATTTCGTTGATGCGTGAAGACGAATATTTAAAGATGAAGAGCGGATTATCAGATCTCAGACAATCATCGACGCGTTTTTCAGGAGTAGGCTCTAACGGTATTCCAGTGTTAGGAGAATTTCATACAAATCTGACGGTTGACGGTTATACATATCCGCTTCTCATTCGGGTTATTTCTGAGACGGACAACGAATTCCATTTTAATTACATAAATTACATTTCTTGCAATAAACCAGTTTCTCTTCTAATTTATCCCTCTACATATATGTTGAAATTTTCTTATAAATAAAAAAAAACAAATATATAGCTTATTTGAAGTCCATTTACGCAGTTTTCTTTAATAAACTGGTCTCATACACAGTACTTAAATAATTTACATGTTTGGGAGGTTTGGCCTTTCGATTTTTGAAGGGTTGGAAATCCGTCGCCGTTAGCTTTGCTGGAGTTGCCTCAAAAGTACCTTGTCGCAGTATAGTATTACGAAGAAGCTGGAAAGTCTACGGGTAGTTACTCAATAGGCAAAAGGTGATAGTCAAGAAGGGGGCGACCGCCGATAATAGTCCGGCTTAAATAGTCGCGACACCCCCCCGACCCGCCGGGCCGCCCGCCGTCCGCGAGTCCCCGCACCCAAGTTCCGGCGGTCCGCAGAGTAAGGGGGATGGCACAGAGTCAGCGGCAACAACAGAATTCCAACGCGCAGGGAGCACAGGGAGCGAACATACATTTATTTGAAGTTCATTCACATGAAAATTATTTATATTAAATTTAATTGTAGCAGTATAGCAGTTTTTAATACTAAAATAAGAATTTAAACATTTCCATTCTCTTTTTGTATATTATTCATACATTGAAGTAAGAAACGACAAAAATGGAAAAAATCACGGTTTGTAATTGGTACAATAATGATATTGCTGGAAGAAATGTTCGAAAAAGGGTACCACACCACGCACACCGCATAAAGGTCGCCACGGCTCAAATACTACACTTTGGTATAGCCTTTTCACTATTATAGTAACAGAAATCTACAGGATTTTTGAACTCCCTGAGATGCGTTTCTAAATATCCGTTTTTAAACGAAGCATATTGGAAAATGTTTGTCAATCTGGGCGAAGAAAGTTCGTTAAGGGCCCCGACTCCATGCGCCATGAACTGTGTGCGTGCACTCACACAAACAAAGGAAAGCATGCACGTATACGCCATGCGCGAGAGAGAGGCTCGATTTTTCTTCTCTATAATTTCATTAATGAAACTTTCACGGGTATACCACACACGGGTAGACTTCACCACAGCCCGAGTGATTCGTTTGAACGCCAATAAATTCAGCATTCGTTCAGGATAACGTTATTTATGAAACTGTCAAGCTTGAGACAGACATCGATGTAGGCAACAAGATGGCTGCAGCATCTTGACACACTTCACATTTCATAAATATTGAACTATTTAATTGTTTATTCACTGCTTAAACACCCTTTCGGCCTTCCTTTTACTAGCACAAAATCACATAAATTATATTTTTCACAATCTATCACTTCTTTAAAGCGGAGAAACGGTTTTACGATTTGCACGCATCTGACGTTAGAATAGTTCAATGATTATCCGTCTGTGGCATTTATGGCATATTTTAGTTAATTTGGCCAGGTTATCGTCAGAGTCGATAAAAATACAAATCAGTCGGTAAATGTAAGTTATAATTTCACACCACGAACGGCGATTCATACGTGAATACCTGATGCGCAAACACAGACGTACGTAAAACATAGTTGTCGGCACGTAGCGAGACCTCTGTGACGCTGTTGCCACATCTGTTACAATTATAACCATCAGCAAAATGAATCGGTTCGTGCAGAGATTTTGATTCGAGCCGTTGCAAAAACTTTTTTTTAGGTTCGAACCCCCTCAAGTTCATTTTTTCTATATAATTTTTTTCAAGTTACTAACTATATGTGAATTATATATATTTATTAACCCTTATGTTATCAACCAGGTACCCATGTACCCATATAATAGCCGATATTTTTAGGCGTTCTATGCACATAAACATGAACCAGTTGTTAAATAATATGATTTATTTATTTATTAAATTTCAATAATAAACAATTCTTTGGACAATTTCGAAATATTGCTATAGTATTTCCGTGTTTATCACAAATAGGACGGTCGAAATTGTTGCAAGGCTTTCGTGTTTTTCGTCGTTTCTTTTTGTGATCAGCCTGACACATATAACAGAATCCGACAACTCTTTTTCTGAAGTATAATGAATTTCATTTATTTCTAATTTACTGTTTCTCATGCTTTGTATTGCTTTGTATTTTTATTTGTACCGATCCTGACCTATCTTAACAATTTTATGCTACGCAATTGTTTCCACACGGATACGACCCACACACACCTCTGACGGGCCATGACCGTTTGCACTACAATGAGGCCTATGTACGTCAATGTGTGGCTCGCATCCGTGTGGAAACAAGTGCGAATCAGATCTTTATCGATCGCCGGGACGTGCGTTTCGTAGCATAAAATTGTTAAGATAGGTCAGGATTGGTACAATGACCAACGGCCAAGGACCCACTTTCGTCGAAGCTGGTTATTGGAAAAACTAGATTATGAGGAAGTGTGATAATATATAATATACAATTCAGTTTAACTAAAGTACTTTATTTGATATAGTAAAAGAAGGCACGTCCTTATTCAAAGGAGAAACTCTAACGAATGAATATAGAAGGGAAGCATGGAGCATTCGGACCCTATCGGTCCTTCTTAATATAAACACTTTTGTATAAGCATTGGAATTCTATACCCCAATATATTCAGAGAACTATAAGAGATAATTTTTGTTTAACTGGGTTTTATATAGAACATAAAACCAACACGCCTCCTCAAAAATAAATCGTTCATATAAGAACACACCTTCCTTTTACTTTCTCTGGGGTCAACTACACATGGTCCAACATTTGTTGCTTTGGATTAGGGAAACCCAGAAAAACCTAATCAGACCAAATAATACAAAACTATATACATATATACTTATGTATACATTTACTTATTCACGATAGTTTAAGCATGCTATCTTAATATCTATATTTATTTCTTAACTTTATTTCAAACCCATTCCATTTCTCAGTTCCAGAAATTTGACAGTTGGTAATGGTTTTGTTAAGATATCAGCTATTTGGTTACCTGTTGGAATATATTTCAATTTTATTATATTGTTCTCAATTTGTTCTCCCGAGAAATGATATTTTATATCTATGTGTTTAGATCTTTTGTGGTTTGTTGGATTCTCTGCTATGCTAATGCGGCCACTATTGTCTTCGTAAATAATAATCGGATTGGAAACATCCATATCAATACTCTCTGCTAATGATTTTAGCCACCGTGCCTCTCTAACACCTTCAAAAAGAGCCATGTACTCAGCTTCAGTTGATGAAGCTGCTATTGACATTTGTCTTTTCGTACTCCAGCAAATTGTACAACTTTCAAATAATATAAATAAATAACCGGTAGTACTCTTTCTATTATATACATCATTTCCACCCCAATCAGAATCGACATAACCAGTCAAAAGATTTTTGTAATCACCTTGAATAAAAGTTAACTTAATATCAATTGACCCCTTTAGATATCTAAGTACCCTTTTTAAACATTGCCAAAGTTCCCTGTTGTTTTTATTTAGATATCTGCTTAAAATATTCACAGCTACACTTAAATCAGGTCGGGTACATAACATCACGTACATCAAACATCCGATAAGATTTCGACATGGTGCATTATATTTCTCATCAGAATTCAAGGCATCATAATCTAATTTATTTTCAAGAGGTGTACAAACAGGATTGCATTCAGACATATTGAATTTACTTAAAATGGTTTTGATGTATGAGCTTTGATTCATAGTTATCATATTGTTACATCTTTCAACTTTAATTCCCAGAAAAAGTTTGATATCTTTCAAATCTACCATAGAAAATTTACTCTTCAAATAATTTTTAAAACTATTCATTAAATCCATATCAGCTGTAGCAATGACAAGATCGTCCACATAAAGAACCACATATATATTCTTCCGTATGTCTCCTCTATTTAATATATAGATACATCGATCGACAGAAGAATTTCGAAAACCTTTATCTTTAAGTGCCTTTTCGAAAACATTGAACCAGCATCTTGCTGCCTGCTTTAATCCATATAAGGCCTTGTTTAATCTACAAACTTGATTATTACCACTTTCAATTCCCTCTGGAACCTTCATATAGATCTCCTCTTTCAATGTACCATTTAAAAACGCAGTTTTTACATCCATATGATGAACTAACAAGTTGAATTGATTCGAAAACGCCAGTATAAATCTAAAACTTGATATTCTTGCAACCGGTGCGAATGTTTCATCATAATCTACTAAATACTGTTGACTGAACCCTCGAGCAACAAGTCGAGCTTTGTATTTTAATGGGTTTCCAAACTCGTCATTTTTAATCGTAAATACCCACTTACAGTCAACGATATTTTTATTGTCTGGCTTTGGTACTAGAATCCAAGTATTATTAATTAACAAAGAATTAATTTCATCTCTAATTGCCCGCTCCCATTGAGCCCTATCATTCCGAGTTTTAATTTCCTCATACGGGTTTGGGATTTTATAAATTAAAGATTCAGCACACATGAGATAATCATTCGACATATCGTTTTCATTATAAGAAATTTGTGGACGGTGTTTGATTCTATCACTCCTCCTTAGCTCAGGAGACAATTGTCTTTTTGTTTGATTATTATTATCATTAGAAGAAGATTTGCGTACATCTATTTCAATTATAGATTTATTAAGTCCATGACTTAATTCGGTATTTTTATTAATCTCATCAACCACTGATTCTAGCATATCTAATTTATTATTATTATCAGATTTATGAGACTGTACTGATTTTGACAATTTGTCAGATGCATCAGTTTCAGGCATTACTACCGGCCTGGATACTATACTAGTGTCAACATGGGAGTTTTTAATTTTAACCCCTTCAGACTCTACTGTTACAGGTCTGGATACTAAGAAATTTGTCTCATCTGCTATTATATCTCTAACTACCACCATCTTACCAGTTCCAACATCCCATACTTTATATCCGTTTGGTTCATATCCAACCAAAATACCCTTCCACGATTTTTCTTCGAACTTTGACTTGATTGTCTTGTTATGTACGTAGACTGTCGAACCGAAAATCTTTAAGTATTTCCATTTTGGCCTTTTATTATGCCACATTTCATATGGTGTTTTGGATTCTTTTAATGCTTTAGTTGGGGTTAAATTGATTAAGAACGTTGCAGTAAGGACAGCTTCACCCCAAAAACATTTTTTTAAAGAAGCCCCGGCTACCATTGCTCGGGCCTTCTCCGTTATTGTCCTTACCATACGTTCCGAGACAGCATTTAATTGCGGGGTTCGTCGAACTGTTAAATGGTAACTAATACCTTTTTCTACACAATACTTCTTCATCTCATTTGACAAATATTCCCCTCCATTGTCACAATATAAATTGACAATTTTAGAATTAAAATGAGCTTTACTTTTTGCCACATAATCTCTAAAGACTGAAAATACATCTGATTTATGTGTAAGTAAATATGTAACACAGTAATGCGTATTCTCATCCACAAAGAGCACAAAATAATTTCTCTCATCAATAGTTGGAGGAGTGATTGGACCACAAACATCCGTATGAACAATAAATAATGGTCGCTTTACATGACTCTTATCTTTTTCCTTTCTGAATGGTAATCGTGCTTGTTTGCCACTTATACAAGCTTCACATAATTTATCATTAATTTCGACCTTTACGATATGCCCTATATCTTCAAACATTTGCTTACTCTTTAATTCTAGAAATTTAGTTTTTCCCATATGACCTAATCGTTGATGCCACAAGTCATAACTATGCTTCTCGTTACTATTTAATCGAACAATAGAATTTGCTTCATTTGAATTAACTATAAATTCAATTCCAATTAAATTGTTCAATGGCTTACCTGACATTATCGTTTTCGCAGATTTACTTATCTTAACGCCATTTTCATCAAAAATGATGGTCATCCCAGCCTGCTGCATTCTTCGGACTGATAATAAATTGTAGGGTACATCTTTACAATAGTAAACGTTGTCAATCGTCCCTTGAACATCCATGTTGCTGGTGACGTTGATCGTGCCCTTCTTTGTTGCCATTATAAAGGTGCCATTCTTCGCCACAGAAATTTTTATCGGCATTGCCAATTTTTCAAAATTGGTAGCCAAATCTTCTCTGTTGGTGAGGTGGTCCGAAGCTCCAGAATCGAGGACGAATGAAATTTGATTTTTAATCCTTACGTTGGATTGGGAAACTCCAACCATAAAAGCGAAGCCTGAGTTTCTTTGTTCCGGCTGTGGTTGAGCTATTTGTACAGTTTGTAATGTTCTTTCATTATTTGCATTTTGATTTTGTAAAACCCTTTTATAATGAAAGCAGTCTTTCTTCATGTGACCCTTTCTTCCACAGTGATGGCATTTTATTGCCGTTGATGTTTTATTTGTTTTAGAAACTCGCGACTTATGTTATACATAACGGTTCTTCTTATACGGTCGCGACACCTCGAAATTTTGTCTCTTAACCGTATTAAATTTGTGAGCTTGAAGGACTTTTCCACTTGTACCACGGCACTCGTCTTTCAATTTCACTTCGTGATCAAGAAGTCTAGTTTTAACAAAAGATAACGTTAAATTATCCTCTGAGAGTGTCTCTATTGCAGTTATTATGCCGCCATAGGATTTAGGCAAAGTTAATAATAAATGACACACTTTGTCCGTTTCTTCTATTTTAGCCCCGGCTGCTAGTAGATCCAAGATCAAATTATCGAAAATCTCAAAATGTCTTATTAAGGAGGTATCACACTGTAATTTTAAGTCTAATAAAGTTTTTCTTACAGCTAATTGCGTGGCAATACTTTTGCGTTCATATATGGCATCCAAATTATGCAACACTTGCCTAGCACTATAGTCTGTTTTAACGAAACTAAGAAAAGAGTCTGATAAGTATTCTACTATTATGCTTTTGGCCTTTTTATTAGCCAAAATCCACTCAGCTGTTGCTGTCTCCGGAATTTCATCATCGATGACATGAATTACATTCAGTTCATCTAGCAAGGCACGAACCCTGAATTTCCAAGTACTGTATTTTTCACCCTCAAAAGGTTTAATGTTTCTTTTCACACTTGAACTCTCCATTTTCGTTGAAATAAAAAATTGTCACTTATCAGTTAATGAACAACCAAACTGTACACTTAAATTAACACTTATAGGAACACTAATTATAACAAAAATTATACACAAATGTAAATGTATATAAGCTAAAGTTTTTACTTGTCACTTATTCTTTTCACTTTAATTAAACAATTTTGTACCATATAATATACACTGTAACTGGGCCCATAACCTATTGGAAAAACTAGATTATGAGGAAGTGTGATAATATATAATATACAATTCAGTTTAACTAAAGTACTTTATTTTATATAGTAAAAGAAGGCACGTCCTTATTCAAAGGAGAAACTCTAACGAATGAATATAGAAGAGAAGCATGGAGCATTCGGACCCTATCGGTCCTTCTTAATATAAACACTTTTGTATAAGCATTGGAATTCTATACCCCAATATATTCTCAGAACTATAAGAGATAATTTTTGTTTAACTGGGTTTTATATAGAACATAAAACGAACACTGGTTACTTCGTGAACGAAAGGATATGTTTATTTACCTATCTTTTTTTAACATTAATTATCCAAACATTGTTTTAATAAGTAATAAAATGCTTCATACGTTTCGGATAAGGAATAAAAGTATGGAGCAGTTAATAAACGGCTTGATAATTAAATTGTTATTCGTGAATAACGAATCATTACACATTATTATTAATTTAATATGAATAAAACGTTCTATTGTTAAACATATTAATATTGTTTCATAAATCTGTTTTGTTCAACATGACCAAGGAATCTCTTTCATTTACACTGTTCATTAGATTTGTAAAAAAAATAAATGTGTGTTCTAAAAGAAAGCCAAAATAGTAGTAAAACATACCACTGTTTGAAACGGTAGCACGAAAAGCGCTCGAACGAAGGAAGACTCTTAACTGGTCGACTCAAATTTTAATGTCCTTTTGCCGGTTCATAATACAAAGGCTCCTGAGGGTATACGTAAAATATTATGTGTAGTTATTCATAAACTTTAATGATATTAGCAATTAAAGTTACATACCTTCTATGTGAGGCCATATCTTATATAAATAGGGAATAATTCTATAGAAGATTGGTAGCCAAGTAAGATGGTGTATGGCTTTTGTCGTAGAGGTTCCGGATTCGATTCCCGGTGAATTGACATTATTTTTTTTTAAATGGTTTCATTTTAACAACAGTGTGCACGTTTCTGAATGATAAATAGTTCTTTTAAAATGTTAATAACTTTGAAACACTATTTCTTTAAAATTCGTTTTAGTGAACATGCGATCAACACTGTTTATGATCAGATTGTAGATAACCTAGAGTACGTTTCTAATTTCACGTATAGGCTCACCTACCCACACACTGCGATATTTATTATTTTGGCATAATATATACATAGTCAAGAGTTTTCGAAGTCGGTCCAAGATGCATAGCTAGTCCTGAGGGGGGGTTGCGGTAGTCGACGGACCGTCGTACGGATGGTGGGTGGAGGTACGACGGGAAAAGAAAGAGGAAGGGGGAGAAGTTGCGTTTCGTCCTAGGCCTGCTAGCGGACTCATCAGTAAGGCGTACTAGCAGGCCCTGCCTTAGACACAGGGATAGAAGGGAATGGTCGGAGGTTGTATATATGGTCCCGCGGACCTATACAACCACCTTCGGGAGCCGGATCGTCGTGCTCATCGTGTTTGTCCCCTAGCGGTGTATGTGGGAAGTGCCCCCACAGTCCTGTAGGAATCAGTGTATTTTTTGAAGCCTAGCGAAACGTTTATTGTGTTTGCGTGGTGTCGCACTTTCCTGTGTTTCAATTACATGTATGACAACTATCATCCAGAAACGTGCACAGTGTCGCAAAAATGAAACCACAAATAAAAAAAGAAAAATTAATTAATCGGAAATCGAACCCGGATCACCTCTACGGCACAAGCCACAAACCATCTCACTTGGCTACCAATCTTCTATAGAATTATTCCCTATTTATATAAGATATGCCCTCACATAGAAGGTATGTAACTTTAATTGTTAATATCATTAAAGTTTATGAATAACTACACATAATATTTAACGTAGACCATCAGGAGCCTTTATATTATCAACCTGCAAAAGGACATTAAAATTCGAGTCAACCAGTTGAGAGGCTTCCTCGTAAGTTCAGATTTACATATGTATATTATATTAAAATATTTAAAAAATGTTTTTAAAATATTGGTAAGCAAATATTGATCATTGTCATATAGTTCGGAATTAGAAAAGAATTAATGCAAAAAAAGATATATCTGAGGGGGATCGAACCTAGAAAAGCGTTTAGCAGCTATGGCTATGTCCGGCAGGAATCAAAATCTCGGCTCGAGCCGATTCATTTTTCTGGTGGCCAGTATTGTAACAGATGTGGCAACAGTGCGACAGAACCCCAAAATTATGTGATTTGGCAACTATGGCCTCCCACTCTCCGTTTATAATTCTGCCTAATGACATTAGATGTCACACCGTCAGTTTTTAATTCTGTATAATGACTTTAGATGTCACACCGTCAAATGTCGAATCTGCAAATTGTTTGTTTGCACTAACGCCCGTTTCTTTGTAATGGCGCTTAGATCGATTCGGAGTTGACCCCAAAGGAGTCGGGGCCCTTAAGGGTTAACGACTGCAATTTAATTATTTCATTGCGTGAATGCAGATTCATATCTTCGTCCAGAAGAATTACATTATCCGAAAATGTCCGTACAAAATTTTTCCAAATATGGAAACCAAATACATCCAAAACTTGAATCATACCCGTCGTTTTCTTTAAAGTGATTGAAAATGCCACTTCTTGATATTCTGAAATCAACTGATTTAACTGGTTTAGGCAGTGTCCAGACCACGAATCGAGTAGTAGTATGCTTTTACGGCCAGTATTGGGCAGATATACTTGTGTAAACCAAGTTTGCAAATGTTCTGACGCGAGTACTCCTGATTTCGAAGCTTCGATGTAAATATTGCTTGGTCGGAATAGTGTTTCTTGCACCCGCGGGCTAAATGTTCCTGTAGGCTATTTCAAAACTGCGTAAAACGGTGAAAGCAGATACCCGTTTGCTGAAATAATAGGAACAGTAGGGTAACTCTGTGTCGTAGAGGAAATCGATTGAATCACTGCTTCTACTGTTTTCACTCCTGATTTTGCCAATGTTAGTCCAGAATGTATTTCAAGGGTGAAGCTACTTTCGTCTGCATTCGAAAGTTCTTCAGCTTCGATTGTTGGAATGTTAGATCTTACGTTTGAAACACTAATTGCTGCAACATATTGTAAGTTACCTGTTTGAAATTCAAACGAGCGTCAGAGGCGGCGGCGTTCGCAACCGGCAACGTTAGTAAAAAAAATTTGTTTGCCTCGAGATTGTCTGGCGACACCATGACCCAAAAAGAGTTAGAATCATGCCCTGTCGTGATTTCCGACCAATTGAGCATCACCTTAAAAAAGGGGAGGAAAAAACGTGCGACAGCATTTGTTCTGGGTAATTAGAATTCAGCAAACCGCTCGAGAAGTAACATCTGCGTGCTCCCGCACTAATTCTAGTAATCCGCACTACGACTAAAACTTGTCATTTTTGTTAATGAGCCGGTATGGGAAATACCGTACAAGTTGCACTCTATCTTTCGGCCTGCACCACCTTCACGCTTAGCGCTGAGCGATTCCACCGTCCACCGATCCATCCGAAACATTACCAATATCTGGAAACGTAGATCGTGTTCTGAAGGACACTGCTTCTATTCTTTTCACTCCTGATTTTGCCAATGTTCGTCCAGAATGTATTTCAAGGTTGAAGCCACTCTCGTCTGCATTATAAATTTCTTCAACCCGGATTGTTGGAATGCTAGATCTTCCGTTCGAAACAAAAGTTGCTGCAACATTTTGCAAGTTACCAATATCTTGAATCGTAGATCGCGTTCTGAATGTTGTTATCTTGCAAGACACGATTCCATTAATATTCTTGAATTTTCAAATCTACTATTTACTTGTCTTGAGTTCGGGTAGGTCCACTAGTAGCTCTTTTGCCTTCCAAGCCCATAATCTCATATTAATGTCATGCACAGTAGGTCTCCTCTCACAAGCTTCTGCAAACTTTTGCAGTCCATATTCCAGAACAAATGTAAGTTTATCTGGATTTGTTTGACCCTTCTCAACACTCGTAGCCCTCCTGTATAGCTGATGCGCGGATTTATCCTTCAGAAAGTTTTTTTGCACTGTAGTAAGCGGTCGAAGTGTTTGTTTTCCGTTTCTCCAAAATTCGACAGCTTTTTTTTTATAACTTAATAAAATAAAATTATCATCTTCATAGTCTGTGGGCGTACAATATAATCTACAATTCGAGCACTATGTGATTCTGATGGATCATCAAATTCAAGCACATAATCATGTTCAATTGATGGTGTGAAACACGTATTTTGGAAATTATTGGGTTGGTGCATAATTTTGCGGCTTTGTTTTCTTCGAAAATTGGCGTTTTAAACAATTTGTTTCTTAAAAATAATCCTCTCTTTTCAGTTAGTGGAAATGCGTATCGAAAATCATATCCATATTCGCCATATTATGCTCTACCACTTCGAGAATGGTTGGAATGCAGCACAGTCATTTCGCGATCTGAACGAATTTTTTGGTTAAGGAACAATCAGCAAAAGCCAAGTTGAAAGACGGTTCAAGAAGTTCCAATTCGGCGATACAAACCTCGCAGATGAAGAAGGAAGAGACCGACTATTAAATTTGGACGACCAGGTACTGTTGGCAGAGTGGAAGCGGACGAAAGCTTGACAACGAGCATGTTGGCCGAAGACTTCAATGTGGACCATTCAACCATTGTTCGTCGTCTCAAAAAGCTCGGAAAAGTATGGAAATTGGCGGGTTTGGTCACCCACGATCTCCCCGAAATCAACAAAGCCGAACGTGTCCGAATGTGTTTAAGAAAATCCGCAAAAATTATGCACCAACCCAATATTTATACTACTACGAACTTCATTAATGAGCCATGAGGAATATTATTGTTGTACTAATTATAAACCGTAACTTTCATTGTATTCATCGGTATCTTAAAAGAGAATATTTCAATATTTAAATAGTCATTTTATTAATAAAAACTGTTGTACTGCTACAATTAAATTTAATATGAATAATTTTCATGTAAATGAACTTAAAATAAATGTAAGTTATTTAAGTATTGCGTTATGAGACCCGTTTATTAAAGAAAGCTGTGTAAATGGACTTCAAATTTGCTAACAATAATGGTTTTCTTTATTTATAAGAAAATTGCAACACATATGTCATTTAGAGATATGAAAAGACGGTAGCTAGAGCTATTTCAGTACGAATAGTAAAATTTACTCAAACTGTTTTCATATCTCTCTGCGTTCCTGAAATATTGCACTAAAAAGAAAATTCTCAATTTTTCTCAGGGGCTGCATCACCTCTTAAAGCCGAATTATGGCACAATCAAAATATAGGGTTATATTACTGTAGGATCGGGCGCCTCCATCAAAGAACAACGTTAAAAAGGAACAAACGATTGACGAATATCGGGAAGTGGCCGTGGCGTAAATGGACTGATCAGTGCCTAGTAATACGAAGGTCTCGGGTTCGATTCCCGAAGCCTGCCCTTTCTTTTTATTCGGTTCCTACATTACTTACTGTACTTGTATGCAAAGTTTCATAATTTTCTGAATCTTCAGGTTGTCTAACCTTAGTTGTAAGCGTGGTCGTATCGAGTCTAGATGTGTCGAGTCTAGATTTATCGAGTGTAAATGATTATGTGAAAAGATGTGCAGGAACTTCACAAGAAGAAAATCTTAAAACACAAACAAAACAGCAAAAATATTTATCACAAATAGATGCAGAAAACCGACAAATGAACACAGATTATAATTTAGCACCATTAGAAAATCAAGCACATGAATTGTCTGTTCTCAATTCACAACCCTACAGATGATCAACGACCTACAGGTTTTATAAAAGACACAGCAGTGCCCATACAGAATGTCATAAACAGTTTACATAGAAGAGTTTTGGCCATGTTTGCAGAATTTGTGATAGATTATGGTTTAAGAACGATTTGAATCATTTAATTGATGAAATATGAAGTTCGTAATGACATTTCTCACAAACGTCGACTAACATTCCAATGCAGTTTGTTCAACAAATCGAACCAGTATCCAGAATAAATATATTCCTCAAATGGCTGTATACAACGGTTTTGGATGTACTAAAATACCAAACCATTTAATAAATTGTCCATTAGATTTATTATTTCTGTTTGCTTTTCAAACATCACTATTTCTATTCAAATGTGCGAGATCGTATGATCCGCGAGTACAGCCCCTGGTCAAAAAGTAAGTACCAGGGGCTCTACAATTGGTATTCCAATTGTCAACCACTAATAGAATCAGTGGTACTGCACTTTACAGTGCAGTGAACGCCGCACAGGTGCCCTAAATCGGGGGGGTATTTACTTTACAGCGATCCCATTTTTTTATGAATTTGATATACTTTGTCGTGCTATATCTTTGAAGTGTAAACTTATTTAGGCGCATCACGTACACACTTTTTGCTGGGCAGTGAATGAGTCTGAAAATTAAATAGATAATTGATACATAGTTATAAATGCACACATTGTAGATCTAATCCGAAAACGAATGAAAATAGATAGCTTTATGACTTGTTGCTGATTCGCCCAAGTAATAAGATCGTTAATCACGTAGAAATAAAAAGGAAAGGAAAACTGAATAAAAAGGAAGCGCAGGCTTCGGGAATTGAACCCGAGATCTTCGTATTTCTAGGCACTGATCAGTCCATTTACGCCAGGGCCCCTTCCTTATATTCGCTGTTCGTTTGCACATCTTAACGTCGTTCTTTGATGCAGGTACCCGATCCCACAATAATATTCATATTATTCATATATACATACATTAATTCAAATAGATCACAATCGCCATCGAAGTTTACTCTTCAGTCGTGCGGTCTTAAGCACATACTAGGTTTCGTATGCACTCTGTACACACTGAGTGATTTGTTTTATCGGCCGTAGCTCCTTCTAAACCATATGTAGAATTTAAACCAATGTCAGTGGGTCAACCACATGCAGGTCATATACCCAGCCTCTTGTTGCCTGTTTGTAACAATATATTCCACTGTTGCCTTGTTTCTGGACAGAGTGAGCATTCAAATATGTGTGCCCACATGTGACGATATACATCGCATGTCTTTAGATTTCTATTCGCACGAATCCGCAGTATTCCAGAATCGCAGGACACATCAGAAAATATCCGTTTTAATGATTTGATTATAAGGGCCTTGTTTCGCCGCGCACCCGCGACGTTCTGTGACCATGTTCATGTTCTGTTAACAGGTGGTATTTATTTAAGAAAACAACACTTGAAGTATAACAATGATTAAATGGACTAGGTGAGTGAATGTTCGACGAGTGTTTGGTGACGAAGTATCGGGTGGAATCGCGATGTTCACACCTCTCTTGAGGACGGATACTCCGGAGTCGTTTTGAGGATGCTTTCCTTTTATAAAATGATATTCGAAGATTTGTCGTGTAAGACCTTTTGGATTCACTTATTCGTTTCACCTTTTCTGTTCCACTGACTTCCTCTTCGAATGTTTCTCGACACGTCGACTCGGAAGTTTTTTGGTGCACGCTGATTGGATATTAGAAAATTGACTAGTTTCCAATCAGCGTGTTTTAAGGGTGTAACTGCACCCTTCCTTTGCGCCCGAGCCGCGTTGCATGAAGGAGTGGGTATAACGGTATTTGACCGTTGCTTGAATTTGGTGGCTGTACGCGTCCGAACACTCGCAGGCTCGTGAACGGGTTGATGGAGGAAATAATATGTAGTCAAAGATATGTTGTTGATTTAGTGGACTGTATTTCTGTTGTTTGGATGCGTTGAATGTTAAGGGACGCTCCCTTCTATTGTTGCTTGGATGGTGATGATATGTCGTGTCCGGCAGTCAGACCACGACTCTTGGTGTTCTTAGAGATCGAAGACCACACCCTTGGTTGCTGTATCGTGTCCGACGGTCAGACCACGACCCTTGGTATTCTTCAAATCTCCAGAGTACACTTCGACGACTGATTGCTCCAGCTCCTCAGTAACGTCTCCCCTTGTGACTCAAATTATATACAAAAAAGGGACGCATTGATCGACCAATCAGCGCCTTTGCCCGCTAGCACTAGGTGTGCAAGGCCTGCATACCTTGGCTAACGGTACCAGGTACATTTGGTGTTTTTAGGGTACTGACGCGATCTTCGTCGTTTATGACGTTCGCGGTCAGTCCGCCATCTGGCTGCACTAACTAACCCTGGTCATGCGCTTATCCCTTCGCACGATGGGTTTTTACGCCCGAACAGTGACCTGGCGGGATTTCCGCCAGGGTCTCGGAATCTGACCTGGGCGATGTCTCTGAAAAAACTCGATGTTTGGTTGTCTGATGAATTAGGGTACTAAAACTACTTCCTCAAAAACAGCTTCGTTCCTTGCGTGTCATGAACGTGTTGACCATCTGTTCGTGGAAGGTTGTCCCTTTGGCAGATTGTCAGCCGCTTTATTGAAGGATGACTGAATTTACAATACGATAGAATAAATTTATGGTTGCTGTAGGATGGAGTGTTGGTTCCGCGGATGTGCCGCGGAACAGGCCTCGTTAAGAGAAATTTCAGTGTCTCTTTTTTCTTAGCAATCGGGATTACACGGTGTTTAGCAATTATGCTAGTCTCTTTGATCTATGTTAGAAACATTGATATTCTAGGTGGGTTAAATAGAAAGTTGGGTCGTTTATTTAAAATGGTTGCATGCGTCCAAGGTCAAACATTCGTGAACAGCTACCGCATTTTGCCATTCAAACGCAGAATCACTCTTGAACCACTTCAAAGGTTGCGTCACAGTGTATTAAGTATACAATTTATTCCGGAGCATTTTTTACACAACTTAGATGTTTAATTACAAACAAAGCAATATACATCGCAATTTTGAAAATAGTCCCCAGTTTTAGAGAATAATCCACAAACAGGAAAACTTTTTAATCCAAGCAATACATAACGTCCTTTGTGGCCATCGGCGTATTTGTAATTATTTTTTAATTCTTTCCTCCTCATGTAAGGGATAGAATATACTTTGCTCAGTAATTTCTAGCGTTTGAGTAAGCTTCTGTTATGTTTCAGTGGGCTATTCTTTTCACCGTTATACCAATTTCTTCTATTTGAAATGTTAGTGGTGTTTCAGTGTTTATTATCACTATGCAACCTTTGGAATCACGTTTAACTTGATATATGCATTACAGCACCTCTCCCTAAAGCTGAACAAATTATTATGCGATGAACTGCAGTGCTCAAGATATCACTTCTTGGAGGCCATCTTGGTCGCTATTGCTAAGGTACTGTTCTGTGCGAAAATCATCTTCCTTTTTTAAGATCAAGGTAATATTTCGAAACTATGATACAACAAGAATCAATTTCAATTTAAAATAGAGTTATAATTAATGAAGTGTAGTGTTTCGACCGTACGTCACTTTTTTGGAACAGTAACGACGACGCGCGTCTAACAATTGTAAGTTGCCTAGACTGCACTTCCCGACGGCAAATTATTGGCGGCGAGAACTTTTAGGTGATTAGAGAGCCTTTGAAGGACTGTAACCACAGTAGCTCCTAATCAATGCGATATACTTTATTGAGAACTACAGCTCGGTTATTAGATAGACAACGGTGTTATGGCTAGGTACAACTGTTTCTTACGCTGGTTAGTGGTAAACTAAACTAAAGGCTCATCATGCTCTTCAAGGTGGACTCGGAGTGCGTGTTCTATATTTTTTTTTTAAACTCTGAAACTTTATTGGTGCAATCCGGCATAGCTCCAACCAAGTGTGCCAAATAAGACCTTCCCCTAATACTTAGGGAAAGGAAAAAACTTGTCGTGGGAAACCCTACGACGCGGGAGGCCAGCGTCGCTGCAGGACCGCTAATTCTGTCATCGGGCCCCACAGGACCTTAACGCCTGAGTACAAAGAGGCCCTTGACTTTGACTTGTACGCCAGGAAAACTGGCGCCTCGACTATGAAAAGTCTCGCTATACCCCAGAATCCTGGCGTCTTGAAATAAATACAAATTCCGTCTAAGGACGGAACATGTAGGACCGCACAGTTAATTTGTTGCCTTAATACATGATGCTGCAAGTATTTCTCACGGGTTTGTTTATCGGGGAAAGAATGTACGCGCGAGTGTCTTTACAATATCCTACAGCTTTTTCCCTATCGCTTAATTTCTCTTCTCCCCAACACAGATTTGAATATGTCGCGCGTCGGTTGCGCGGATAGTTCTTGTAGTTACTGTTTCTTCTCTACGTGTCCGTAAATTCGACACATATGCCGTATGTTGTCACCATACTGTTGTCACCTTACCTAACCTAACTACATTTTTTTATTATATTGTAGTTTTGGATCAATAAGTGGAAGGTGCTCCGTCGTAAAAACCTTCCGTGCGAAGGAACAACTATATAAGTAAGCAGTTTAGTTAATAAGATAGAGACGAAATTCAGGAGCAACGACAGTCAGTCTTCAAGGCCTGGTCTTGACCGTTGACTCAATATACGAAAACCAAGGCTCGTGTATACATCATTTCCTCCGTCAATCCGTTCACCAACCTGCGACTGTTCGAACGCGTACAGAAGGTTTGTTGAAATTTGGACAGAATTCCATTTGTTGAGGTACTGTAGGATGAGATTTGAGATACTGGAGATAACATCTACAGCTAACGAAAGAAATGTACAGTTAAATTTCGCTGATTTCTCGGGAACCTGTCAACAATGAATTACCATGTATTATCTTCACCACTAGATGGGTCTTGGTCATATCAGTGGCATCGGTAATTTTCCGAGCCGACAGCTGAAAGTCATAATACCCATATAATGATTAAAAGCCTTCGTAATAGCGATACAACACTAATTCAACAGTTCAATTTCCTTCCTTTTAAATGGGATTACACACGGTTTTGATCATATTTATTTTACATAATGAACAATTTTTGTATATCATTAGATACAAATGTGATCCGTATGATATCGTGTTGAGTCTCATTTTAAACACAAAACCCACATCAATTGTATTAGAAATATGTATTAGAAAATAAGTAACAACAAAAGAATTTCCATTATTGCATTAGCATTCTCTCATTGATACAACATAATATACAGCGTCTACCATTTGTCTCGGAACCCATGCTGGCGCGACTTGTGTAATTGACAACAGTGCAAGAATTCGATACACGAGTCATATGTAAACTGTTCGTGAAGGTATAAAGTTTTGTAGGGGGCGCAAGGATTGGCAAGATTGAGGAGACTGCTTTGAGATACGATTTGGGTTGTAAGAATGGGCACACGGTTCGAATTCGGCACGGCTCCGTTAAATTCAGGCGCGATCGGCAGAGAAGGAAAGTGAGAAGGCATGGTTGCCAAACCGTTGGTTCTGTCGCACTGTTGCCATATCTGTTACAATCCTGACCATCAGCAAAATGAATCGGTTCAAGCCGAGATTTTGATTCCTGCCGGACATAGACATACCTGCTGAACCACCGGAAATTTTTTTGTTGGTTCGATTCCCCTCGGAACAGCAAGAGGTGTACCCCCACGGCCACCGCCAGGACACGCCGCTCGTCTGTAAACGCTGAGCATTCCTCGAACGTGTGCTGGGCCGTGTTGCGGGCAGCCCCACACTCTCGGAACTCAGCCGTCGTCTCCGCCTTTATCAAGCACAGGAACTCACCGATGTAGCCGTGCCCGGTGAGGACCAGTGAGATACGGTAGGTTAAATACGGTCCAACTACTTACACAAACTGGGCAGGACCGCCCCAACGCACAGTGGTCCGAATCGGGAAGGTTCGTGCTATTTGGCCAAAAAATAAACTGTCTCGTATCGATATCTAATCAATGAACTTTGCTTCCTTATTATCCATGGACCTCGGAAATGGAAAGATTGGTCCAATTTAATAAATGTTATAGTTGTAATAAACATGGAAAGTTGGATATGTTAAGAACAGTATTTTTCACGACAAAAATTGCTTCTCTTTAATGCGTCGCTTCGACGATTTTATTTAATATTTTCGCTTCGTTTTTTTTTAAATGTTCGGCATACTTTTCTTACAAGAATCACACTTTCTGTTAAGAAATATTGTACCTAATTTAATATAATTCTCATGCTTAATTGGACTAATGAACATTTTAAATATTCTTCACAATTGACAAGGGATATCTTAAAAGATTCACCGAGTTCCCCAATCGGACAAATTGCATTCTTCTCAGCATACTTTTCCCTACAAAATGGCACAAGAACCATTTCCCCCAGAAACCGTTGTACAAATTATTGCCAACGTTGCCAACGTTCAGTCAGACCGTGAGCTTCATGTACACGTACTGTTCGCATCCATCGTCACATCTCCGTGGAAATAAGAAATTCTTTGGAAGAACTGTTCTATATTCTATATAGTACTATATATGCTATGCTGTAGATAAATTTTCGACTAGGCTTTCGACGTTCTGGCACTATTCAGTTGAAATAGAACAGTTTGAGTGAACATAGTGAGAAATCGGGAGCACTTTTTAAGTATTTTATAATTATAGTTCAATTTGAATTTCGTTTCGTTCATTTTGAGTCTTCTTTTGTTACAGTTTTTCTTGTTAGTGTAGTTATTTTAAGTAGCTTCTGATTTTTGTATTATATACACTAGTTTATGTTTTCTTATATACCCTTTACTTTTGATATACTTCATTGTACTTTTCTTCGGTAAGTGTGAAAACACTTATAGGTTTATCTATTCGGGTTTCTTTGCCGAATGGGTCTCGCTTGTCTTTTATTTCGGGTTATGCGTGGAAAAAGATGGAGTCTTTGTCCGCTAGTCGGCGGTGCGAGTAGAGCGTATCTCTAACAGTTGTCATCCTTCCATCGTAATTTTATTATTCCATTGTAATCTTATTCTTATTATTTCATTGTAAATTTATTGTCTATCAGTAAAGTTAAGTTCTACGAATTTGCGGAATTCGTCACTGTCCCCTTCGATCACCAAATCTTACATTAATAAGAAATAAACTAATAAGTCGTTTACTAACCGTGTCCGATACGTTTATTCTTTATACGAAAGGAATAAAGTGTTTTATTACTTATGAAAAAAATATTTTTTTTAACAGTACGCTTTCAGGTTGATGAATTACGTGTTAAGAAAAACAATTTGCATAAGTAATGTTAGAAAACGCTAGTTAAACTTACCCATTCGTTACCCATTTCAGGGAAGTTTCATAGTTACGGAGTAATCTGTGTAGAAAAATGTTACGGGATAGACTCGCGCCATAGATGATGCAAAAGGTTTTACGTCACCCCTATTGAATGGGCGACGCCGGATCCGAACTGATCCGGTAAAAGTTACATTTAGAAAGATTAATAAACAACAAAGTTTTATTGTTGCATTAGTATTGTCCCACCGATACGTTTCGGCCCCACGCTTAGAGAAATTGGAACCCTCTCTCTTCCACTGTTTGTCCCTTTATACGTTCACGCTCGGTTCGAGCTGCTTTTGAGAATAGATTAGACACCCGGACTGGTTAAACGCACTGCTTGGATCCTAATCTTTCTGCAACTATTGAGGTTGTACTGTGTACAGTTCCTTAATGCCCTTGGTTTCTTGTATTTATGTATTACAAGGAGCATTATTTAATGTAGCCTTGCTGCATTCGCACATAGCTTTATTGTTAATCTTTCCTTTCACAGTTTGTGTCCACTCACGCACTGTTCGGAATCACTTACAAGGGTTCTCGACGGTAAAGCTTTCCACAGCAGACTACTTTCGTCCATAGTGTATATATTGTGACGTAGGAAGCCCCCGTTTACTTCGTTTCTTTCGTTATGGCTTTATTTGGTAATGCGCAGTCGAATCACCCCTTCCGCGATAACGCAGTAACTCGATTCCCTCAGAGGAACCTTTGGACTCCCATGGAAGGTCGCGTGCGCTCATCATCGTTTTAGACTAATTTTTGAGTATGAAAAGGGCACGGAATCCACCCTCGGGGCTCTCTTTCGAGCAAATTACATACGTATTACCATGCAGTATAAATCTACTGTTAGGCATCTTTGTACGTAAATTGTATTCGTATCCGTAAAGATTGAGAATGGTGGGTACTTAGTTCCGCGACAGTCTGTACGTAACGAATAGTGAAACCGAAGAATAGAGAATATAGACTTTCTATTACTATTTTCCACAAAATAGATGCACCTTAATCGTTCAAGGTGTATCGATTTATTATAAGTTACGAGATTACATACTTAACAATCTTAATGGCTCTCGGTAATAAAATAGGCACTGGTTCGTCCACGAATACTTTCCTGTGGCTCCCGATGATGAAATAGGTACTGTCCATCCGTTAATTAACAAACTCTTAAACAACCGTCCCTTGGCTGCGCAGCCTCGCCTCTTTGCCCTCAGCTCGTAACAATACTTTCAAGATTGATATTGTCCTCTTCGATTCTTTCTTGGAAATCACGTACCAATTTCTTCGCGCCATTTTCATCGGCACTGACTTTTTTGCCGTGTATACGAACTAGTCTAATCCCTTGGCGTGTATTGAAGTTTTTGAGCCACCCTTTAGCTGCTTGTCCAAAATGACCAGATCTGAAATTGTGCCACCCATTGTTCTCCTTTCTATGTACCACGTAAGCAGCTGTTGCTCCAAGTATCTGTAAACTGGCTTTCTTGCCTGTTTCCTGTGTTGCTCTTCTCAGCGAATTCGGCAATTATTGTAGCAATTTTCCTTTTTCTTCGGATTGTAGTGTGATGCACGTTGTTCCTAGCTGTGTTTAAAATAGGGGATGTCTCTAAGTCTTTCAGTATGTCCACACGTTGTTGCATAGTCAAAACAACTTTTTTGCCAATTGCCATCTCTGCCACTTAAATTAACACGAGGTGATAACTGTTATAATCATTCTTAATGTGATCTGTTCGAGTTCTTAGTTGATTCTGCTGCTATGTTCTGTGTTGTTTAAAATGTCACCTCGGTTTTTTGATATTCAAAAGCTATTGGTGGATGAGCTGTTGGACGTGGGAGGAAAAGTTGGTAAGGGCCAAGAAGACGGCAGGGAAGTTAAGGAAATGGAGTAGGAAATGGGGTGAATTTTCCTGACGCTATACCGAGGTGCGGGTTTTTCCTATTTTGCGATGAGTGTTTTTAGTTACCGTTCAAAACTAGCCTGGTCGAACCACACGATCGTGCTGGCTGTCGTATGGCCTACCTTTATTAGAAACGATAACTGTTTAAAAAAAATGTTGGTGCTGAGTACGACTATCATGAAGGATCGCGACCCAACAACTAATCAAAGACTAAATCTAACTGAATAAAAAATAAACTAAGAAAAATTAAATCTAACTGAAAAACTAATCCACGACTGTAGGTATTGTAGTATATAATGGAGTTTATTAAAATAATAGATAATGATATTACAAAGGTGGTGAAATACAAATGAAAACGTCGTCGATTGCATCGCGCGGGCAACTTCCTACTAACTTCTCGTCTGTCGCAACGCTCGCTTCTGTCTTTTGTGCGGCAACGGTGCAACGCATCGTCCCCTCACACTCTCCCCATCTTCTTTTTCTCCGACGCAGGTTTAAATACTACAAAATACTACAGTATACTATACTATATGTATGTATAAGCGAACGTGTTAATAAGTGGACCTTAATAAAATATGGTCCAAATTATATCGTGTTTGGTGTTATTTTAATCAGAAAAATGTTACAAATCTGTTGGGTAAAGTTTTATAAATCAAAGTATAAAATAAAAAAGTTTCATCGTTGCATTAGTATTGTTTTACAGATACGCTAGGTTTTATTTTGGCTTGGCTGCACGGTCTTTTATCTGTACTCGCTTTCCTTTTTTAAGTTCGATGTTGTCGCAAAATTTCACGAGAATTTCGCTTATATCGAGACTTCACTGTATTTTGCATTATTCTTTTATTCTTATTCTAATAAGTAAATATAATTCAAATTGTATCCTGTTTATTTCAATGTATTATTAGTTTAATAGAAGCACCGTGTTTTTGTACTTTGTGGTACGTATTTAATTAGTATCAACAAGTCAATATAATTCAAATTATATCGTGCTTGGTCTCATTTTAATCAGAAAAATCTTGCAAATACGCTAGCAAAAGCTTTATTAAGAAAAAGTCAAAAAGTTTAATTGTTGAATTAGTATTAGTCATACCGATATTCCGGCTCGGATCATATTGCACCGCTCCTCCGTCGGGCGTCCCAATCGCCAAGGGGGGACGTCTATCCCCGGTGTCTATCCCCCCTAAGTGGGGGGGATAGAAACTCATCACTTATGGAGTCAATTTTTTCTATCATTTACTCAGGTTTTACTGTAAAGCGATATGTCAAAAAGTCATTGCAACTTTACTCGCTTTAAATCACAGTGTGCAATAGATTACATGCACAGATTGTATACTGATTATAACATTCCTAATAACGTTTCTTTTTTTACATTTCAGTTGTGCCAATTTTACATCTGGAGTTGGGCGCGAATATGAATCCAGACGACATTGAGGAAGGTGACGACGTGTATTTTGATTGCAAAGCACATGCTAATCCTAGTGCTTATAAAGTTGTGTGGAAACATAATGTAAGTTTTACTGAAATATGGACTTGTACTTAAGTACAAGACACCATATTCAATATAACTTCTCCTACACGATGTACGAATAAGGGAAGACGCAGGGGCAAGCCAGGAAACGCTACTAGAAACATACGTGTAGTACAGAGGAATAACATGATACAAAATCTATTATGGATCCATCATATGCAGTTTAGTTAGACACACATTTAAAATAATAAAGCCAATATACATTTGATTCATGAATTTGATTAACACAGAGTATGAAAACATTTCACAACTTGTTACCTAACAACAAAGGTTTGCAGTATGTGTTACACTGTTACAGGTATTATATGTATGCATACATTTGCTATGACGATCTGAAAAGATCGAAAAGCACTACTGATCAGCTTTCCAAGCATATTCCCCAATCCGTGTTTTGGGGTTCGAAACACTTTTTTTCTTCCCACTACTTTTTTACTATAATTTTGGATTCACTATACCTATGTATACTGCAGTACATTGTTGGATTCATAAAGCATACAAAATATATTTGAACAAAATTAAAATTTCCAGAAAATGAGGGTTGGATTAAGTTTCGTAACAAAATTATTTTTTTAGCAAAATTTTCGCACATATTTATAGGGCTCAAGAAACCTCTACCTATGGAGACATTATTAACACCGCACAATATTTACCTCCATATCATACAAAATTTCATAATAAAAATTTTGTATAGCTTCAATGGTGAGAGATTCTGGTGTTAGTCAACACAAATTCTGTATATCATTGACCGGAATTTGTAACTAGATCTAGTACACTTATGTGTGAAACATGAGTAGAGACAATTTTTTTGATTTGAATATATAATATATAATACCATAATCTCTTCTTCCAACGTTATCTTCTCGTTTGAAGTAAAGTATCATTGATTGCAATATTTATTCATGAGGAAGTATAAATATGGGGCAACCGACAAAAGAAAGTTTGAAGGGTAAACTATATAGAAAAACACTATCATCTTACAAATTGCATCTATGCAGGATTTGACATGATGCGGCGTGAGGGTATATTCCAGAAAAGAGGGGTATTATCAACCTAATCTGAAATGTCTAATATAGATTATGCTGATACTCATACGTACAAAAGTCAATTTTAAGTTTTCTTTCTTCTGTGACTATTTGTAGGGGGTGTAAGAAACTTTTATGTCACGATTATTACAGATCGATACTACACCTTCGGGTTGTAAAAGTTGTTGTCAGGTGTCGCAAAATATTGTTTCTTCGTAATGTTCCATATACCGCAAATGTACCGTTTGCTTAATGTAAATTGTTAAAGTTCTTGAACAAATAGGATTGTTAAAGTAACTTCCATGGAGAAACATATGTTTTCAGATCTGTTTCTTTAAACCCCGTTTACATATAGAATCTCCCCGCGGTGGCCTTTGTCCATGATTTTTATACACTCTATACACAGGTAACATTAAGAGGCTTATATTAAAATTGTTAGGTACCGGAACCATTGTATGCAAATTCTAAATACCAGGTTTTTGTAACGAAAACAGTTTTATTCATCAAAGAGGTCGTCGTTTATTTCTATGATTTTTCATTGCGTTTTATAAATCTATAGGTTTAAGAAACAAGAAAATATTAATCTGCACTATCCGATCTCCATATACCTCATGAATTTGATGATAAATGTCTGCTGGATTAACACGTCTTTGATCTTTGAAATCCATCAATTGTCTTGAACATGCTAAATATACAGAACAATTATTTATTAACACGCTGTGACTGTCCTAAATGGTGCCTGCAATGTTTGTGAACAGAACTTACTTTATGGATACCCCTCACACGTTTTCATTAATAATTTGAATATACAGGGTGGCCCGCAAGTGTCGCAGTATTTTTAATTTTCTTGTAGCTGAGGTGACGCTGAACAACTTTTTCCATGACCAAAATATTGTAAGTAGCTTCGTTTTTGAGTTATTAACGAAAAACACTGGCCAATGAGCGCGTCCGTATAGCGCGCGCCCAGGCACCACCGCGCGCGGTTGTCATCGGGTGCATCGAGGGGCAACGTACGGCAAATATTACATCATCTTAAAATAATAATGATGTTGTAATGATTCGTTATTCACGAATAACAATTTAATTATCAAGCCGTTTAATAACTGCTCCATATTTTTATTCGTTATCCGAAAAGTATGAAGTATTTTATTACTTATTAAAACAATGTTTCGATAATTAATGTTAAAAAAAGATAGGTAAATAAACATATCCTTTCGTTCACGAAGTAACCAGCTTCGACGAAAGTGGGTCCTTGGCCGTTGATCAGTGTACCGATCCTGACCTATCTCAACAATTTTTTGCTACGAAACGCACGTCCCGGCGATCGATACAGATCTGATTCGCACTTGTTTCCACACGGATGCGACACACACATTGACGTACATAGGCCTCATTGTAGTGCAAACGGTCATGGCACGTCAGAGTTATTGTCGGATAAGGAATAAAAGTATGGAACAATTATTAAACGGCTTGATAATTAAATTGTTATTCGTGAATAACGAATCATTACACATTATTATTAATTTAAGATGATGTAATATTTGCCGCACGTTGCCCCTCGATGCACCCGATGACAACCACGCGCGGTGGTGCCTGGGCGCGCGCTATACGGGCGCGCTGATTGGCCAGTGTTTTTCGTTAATAACTCAAAAACGAAGCTACTTACAATATTTTGGTCATGGAAAAAGTTGTTCAGCATCACCTCAGCTACAAGAAAATTAAAAATACTGCGACACTTGCGGGCCACCCTGTATATTTGTGGGATTGGGCGCCTCCGTCAAAGAACGTAGTTGAGAGGAACAAACGAACAGCGAATATTGGACAGGGGTCGTGGCGTAAATGGACTGATCCGTCACTAGTAATACGAAGATCTCGGGTTCGATTCCCGAACCCTGGCGTTCCTTTTTATTCAGTTCCTACATATTTGTGCCTTGAAATCCCATTTTTAGGTAATTTGTTAGTATACATTTTATGTGGATTCTCAAACAGATCTAATTTTTTAATGATTCATTGTGTTCAATACGTTATTAAAACGGCGTAATTCCTTGACAATGAGCCTCCTCTATAAAGACAATAAATGTCCATCTTCTTGAAATTTATCATCAATAATATCACAAAATCGCTAATACAACGCTTATCGTATTATTGAAAAAAATGCTGTAAAAATCGCACGAACTTTTTCCGGTACCTAGTATGAAACCTAATGATATTATACGCAAAATTTTAAATTTATACGTTTTTATAGGGAAATATGATTCAAACCAATGCAAAGATTGGCGTAATCGTGCAACAGTATGACTTGGTTTTGAGGAAGGTTAACCGTTCTCAAGCCGGAAATTACACTTGTATTGCTAGCAATGTCGAAGGAGATGGTTATAGCAATAAGGTCGAACTTAAAATTATGTGTAAGTTTTTTTAATAACATTCCTTCATATTTCATTCTATTTATATTTGTTAAAGATGATCTTAATGTATGCATGTAAGACAGATACGTGTTAACACTTTATTACATACTATACAGGCTACTCTTTGACTGAATAAAGTTTTAACAGTCTGTGTTGAGGGTAATTCTAGGCAATTATGTTTTATCTTTTTACTGTATAGGTAGGGAGATATTGTTATTGAATGCTATTAGTATTTATGACTCATTGCCCAATTTCTTAATTTAGACGCTATTCAATTTACAGAAATGATATTTCTGATAATGTGTACGAAGATTTAAATCACATACATTCCTTGTTCAGTCTGGTACCAGCCACTGAACTGTATGGTTGGCTTACTAACAGCTCCGTGATTGTAAACAGACCGCTAAAGTTCGCAGTGCTAATTAGGTATTCGATTATCGTCTAAACGTGTGCTGTGTGAAGTGGACAGTTTAACTGTAAGATCTATTTACCTCAACCGTTACGAAATTCCTCGTGCGGTGGAGGAATGCGACTACCACAAAGTGTCTGAACATCTATACAGTGTCAGATAAATCCAGTGATGGCCGAAAACTCGTCCACACCAGCCGATTTTCACGCATGGCTTTGACCAAATATGGGGACTCCACAAAGCAAACGATTCACCTAATGTGGATCACAATGAATCGGAAATAACAGGCAAATATCACTGGCAAGTAATAAAGAAAAGAAAAATGTCCAACCCCTCCCCAGAGCCGTCCACAGTAGGAAACTCGTTTCACATCAACACACGAAACAGATACGAAGAACTCTCCCAACATTCTCATGAAGACATGCAAGTAAATGAAACTGTTTGCACTTCAATCAACGATCAAGATTAACCAAGAAATGTACATAAACCGCCGCCAATATTTATATACGGGGTAGCAAACTATCAATGAATGGTATAATATATAACTTTAACGATAGATAGAGAACAATACCAATGTAAGGCCCTACCACATGAAACGCTTAAAATAAATGTAATTATTCCAGACTGCTATAGGAAATTACTTGAAAAGCTCCAACAGAATAAAATAGTGTATCATACATGTAAAATTAAGTGGTAAGACCCTGCAGAGTAGTACAGTCGAACTGGCTTTTGTGCGGTTTTTTTATGCGGTATATAAAGATCGAGAGTCTGTTCGACATACGCAAATTCGCCTCGAGGTTAGGTCATTCCCAACGGTGTTGGCATCAATTGTAATAAGGCACTAATAATTGTGCTACAAACGAAAGTGGTAAAAAAGGATAATATTCAAGAAATATTGTAATAGAGAAAACGGAAATGGCCCTCATGTTTTGGATTAAATACTCAACTTGAAAACGAATCCCCATTGACGGAGATTTAATTAAAGAGAAAGCTAAACAATATTTCAATCAGCTGAAGGATTTAGAACTGTCTAGTTCCTCTCTCACTTTAAAAACCTGAAATTTTCTGCCTGCAATGGCTGGTCAACTGGATTTTACGACGACATGCATTTCACAGTGTGAAGATACAAGGCGAGGCTGCGTCCGCCGATGAAACAGCTGCTATGAATTTATATTTATATTACCCATAAAGCTGCTATGTTAATATACAGGGTGACCCGTAACTGACGTCGTATCCGGAAATGGGGTGTAGCTGAGGTGATTCTGAACAACTTTCCCCTTGACCAAAATGTTGTCTAAAACTTCGTTTTTGAGTTATTAACAAAAAATACTGGCCAATGAGAGCGCCCGTATAGCAAGCGCTCAGACACAACTGCCCGCGGTCACGATCGGGTGCATCGGGGGGCAAGGAGGTTGGTTTATTTGGACAATCCGATGCGAAATCGGGGAGCAGTAGGACACGGACGAACCTGGTGCGAGACCAGGGAGCTTTATGAAGGGATGGATTTCGTGGACGAACCCGATGCGAGATCGGGTTGCCAGTAGGTTGGAATAGTTTGCTTGTTGGGTAAAGATGTACGAACGTACCTGATGCGAGATCAGGTAGCCGCAAGAAATGTTAATTTGCCTCGTAACTCTATATTAATATTTGATACAACTCGAACGGGAAAGTTGTATCAGTGGATACGTTGTTACTAGTATGCAAGGATTACAGGGTAAATATAGGTTTAACGAATCTACTCGATTTATAAGTGAACGTATTAAAGTTTATATTCAGAATATCAGTATAAGTATATATTTTCTTGTCGCGATGAAATAATGTGAAATGTGTAAGTTACCTACGTATTTTCACGGTGTTGACGCACTGGCGATGCGGGGTCTGAGAACCGCTATTAGAGTATACCGAAAGAACTTCAACTGGATTAGCGGATTCTAACGGGTTAATCTATGATTCGAAAGGTGCGCTAAGCCCAATCTCACTAGATATAACGGACTCTGTACGAACGTGGCACGACGTGACTCTACCCGTGACTATGTAACTCTGAACCGACGAGGGTAGAAACCTAAGGGTTTATATACCCCCGAAACGCGCGGGAAACGCATTAGAACTTTCCATATAAGGAAATTTAGGAGTCTTCGTCGGGCCACGCCCGTCTCGGTCATAGTGCAGCTGGTCGTACTCGTGCTCAGGAGCCCTTTATTTGTTTAGGATAACCGAAAGAATTTTAGAGCCCTTTTCCTTCACAGACGCAAACTCGAAAACGCGTTGAGAGCGTCGTATGGAAAATAATCTCCATATGTAACAAATAATGTGTAATTATTCGTTATTCATGAATAACAATTTAATTAACAAGTCGTTTAATAACTGTTTCATACTTTTATTCGTTATCCGAAATGAATAAAGTGCGTTATTACTTATGAAAAAAGTTTTTGGATAATTAATCTTAGAAAAGGGTAGTTAAATAAACTTAATTATTCGTTCACTAATTGACCTGCTTTGACGGATTGGGGCGTTGGCACTTGGTCATTGTACCGATCCTGACCTACCTGAACAATTTTATGCCACGATACGGATGTCTCGGCGATCGATACAAATCTGATTCGCACTTGTTTCCACGCGTTCACGACACACACATTCCCGAACGTGGGCGTCATGTGGTGCAAACGGTCATTGTGCGTCGGACGTCTTCTCGTCGCCGACCGATCACGCGGCATCAAGGGTGGATATCTGGTTTCCACGTTTAGTGGAGAATCGGCGACAGAAACCGATCACACAGGGCGTAATCGGCCCTTGATGCCGTCTCAAATGATTATGTGGGCCTGTATGTGTTAAAAAGTATGAATCAGACGTTTTATTGTTACCGACATTAATATTGTTTTATCAATCTGTTTCGTTCAACATAACCCTGGAATCACTTTCATTTGCCCTATTCTCCTTTATGTTTGGCAAGTATCAAAACCTCAACTTGAGTCGAATCTATTGAAAACTATTGTTTTCCTGAAAAACAAGACTGTTAGATATAGCAATATCAACTATGTCTCCGTGGTTTTCGTTTGTCATTCTACGCAATGATCAAGGAAATAGCAAAAAGCAAAAGAAATGAATTAAAAATTATCAAGATATGCATATTCGCAACTCGCATAAAATATCTAAAAATAAATATTGTCCTCTATTTCTGATCGTATAATTGCATTCGCAAGAATAATCATTTCTAAACAAGAAATAATTGTGTGGTCTAAAACAAAGACAAAATAGTAGTAAAACATCACACTGTTTGAAACGGTCGCACGAAAAACGCTCTAAGTTCAGATTTATTGGGATTATCAGATTTATTATACACGATATAATTGGGATCATATTTGCTTTGTTAAATTACAGAAACGGATTGCAATATCAAGCAATATATTATTTTAATGTTAGAAATATTAAACAGTACCATAATTGGCAAGATACATGGCAAGTGAAACAGTAGCACAAAAAGCGCTCTAAGTTAATTAGAGCCAAATATTTAACAAATATTTTGAAAATATTGGTAAGCAAATATTGATCATTGTCATATAGTTAGGAATTAAAAAACAATTAATGTAAAAAAAATATACACGAGGCGGATAGAACCTGCAAAAAGTTTTCAGCGGTTCAGCAGCTATGTCTAACAATAAGTCTGGCAGGAATGAGAATCGCGGTTCGAGCCGATTCATTTTGCTGCTGGCCAGGAATTAAACACAGAACTCTCAAATGTTGTGACCTGGCAACTATGGCGTCCCACTCTTCGTTTATAATTTTGCCCGATGACGATAGATGTCACACCGTGAGTTTATAATTCTGTATAATGGCATTAGATGTCACGCCGTCAAATGTCGAACTGGGCAATTTTCTGTTTTCATTAACGCCCGTTTCTTTACAATGGCGCTTAGATCGATTCGGCGTTGGGCCCAAATGAGTCGGGGTCCTTAAAGCAACGTTTCTACAACTGCTCCATCAATGCTCCATCAAAACAGCATGATACTAAACATGTTAACAACGGTCATTAAAAAAATTGCTCAATAATGGATAATTCATTACGAATACTACTCTGGAACACCAATGGTCTGGTAAATCACAAACTAAAAGTACAAAACTTGCTGCTAATGCATAATATGATATTGCACGAATATCCGAAACGCATTTTACTACTCCTAACAAACAGAATTGCATATCATGAATTAATTCAGAACCAAAGGGTTAACATTCAGAGCACTAAGTTCCAGGTTAAGGCAGAACAGCACCTATTTAAAATCTCTTTTTTTTCGAGGTGAAATCTTCGCATGACACCCCCTGCCCTGGGGGGAGAGCAGGAGTTAGTGCCAGATTTTTACCGGCTGAAATCACCCCGGTCACATTCCTCGGGCGCTGCGGGGCAGGCTCCGTGACCTCCGGAGATATCTTCCGGTGCTTCCCCGCGGCGACGCTATTTCGGCCCTATCCTCGGGAGGGCCAGTCGGACCCTTCGGTTCTCCTAGATGTAAGGCCGCAAGAGGGGTGACACCGGGTGCGACCTTCCTCCCTGGCCGCATCCTCGAGCCGCCCACGGCTCTCCGGTGACCCTGCACGGAATGGGAGGACATGATCCTCCCCAGCAGGGCCGCCAGTCTTCCGAAGGGGGCTACCGACACCGTAGGAAACGGGAGGACATAGTCCTCCTCAGCGGGGCCACTCTGTTCAGGGCAGCGGCGGCAGTAGCGCGAAGTAACCCTTCTGGCGAAGAACACCTTCGCAGCAGAAGGCCATTGCGTTCCCACATATCTCGCTGCCCAGTATATTTCTAACGATGCTTGATACCGATAAGAATACCCCCGCGGCCGCCACAAGGACGACGCTCGTCTGCCTACACTGGGCACTCCTCCAACGTGTGCTGCGCCGTGTACCGGGTATCCCCACCCTGACTACTATCTCTACTATCTTCGCGGAGACACTCATAGATGGTCGCGTCTCCTTCCGCCAGAAAATCAAAGGGCACAGTGCCAGCCAGTGGGATATCGTGCGGTATCCTCTAGCAAGCCTGATGACCATCCTCCTCTGTACGCGCTCATAACATCAAAAGAACGGAACTCATTAAGGGCAATTACCAAGCTAAACTGTACATATATATCTACCAATTTTGGTATCGGTCGCCTCCATCAAAGAACGAGGTTAACAGGAACAAACGAGTAGCGAAAATTGGGAAGGGGCCGTAGCGGAAATGGACTGATCAGTTCCTAGTAATACGAAGATCTCGGGTTCGATTCCCGAAGCCTGCCCTTCCTTTTTATTCGGTTCCTACACAATGAAACAACATACTGGCAAACGCATAATACCACACCTATTGGATTTTTGTATTCTCAGGGCACTCAATCCAGGTTATTCGCAAGTCGAATTTCATTTCGCGCTCTCATCTGGTCAATTCTTAGTAATTGTAACCATATGTACACATGTAATAAGAAAACCAGTCACACCAATACTTACTATACCAAAAACAAATTGGGACATATTTCGTGTATTCATAGAAGAACATATAGCGCTGAATATAAGATTAAAAGAACCTGACGAAGTGGATAAAGCAGTGCAGGACTTCACCACTTTAATACATGAAGCAGCCTGTAACTCAACCCCCACAACAGCTAAACTAAAGGAAAACCAAACATATAACGGAGCTGGTAGCAGCAAGAGGAAGTGCATGAAAGAAGTGGTAAAGAACGCGAAACATCGTTCACAGATACTCATACAATAAACTAGGACGGGAACTTCCAAATTCTGTAATGGATGTACGAAACCAAACATTCGAGCATCATGTCACCATGTCACTCTCCAAAAACGACCACACAATCTGGAAAGGGACCAAAAAGTTTAAAGGACCGCAAGACCAACTAAGAAGCAAGGGGCAAAATGTTCGGATGAGACTGAAGGAAAGAGATCAGCAGGTTCAAGGACACGGACAAGGCAGTGCAATAGGGACAAGTAGATATAATAATAGATATAAATATATAAAGACAGGGGTGCTAGCGGAGTACCTGACTAAGGAGGGTCGGGAAAACAGTCAGACTCTGATAGCAAGGGCGAGGTGCGGGAACACAGAGGTGTGGAACAGATATTGCAAAACTGATAAAGAAAGGAGGTGCAAACTGTGCAAGGAGGGTTGGGGATACTGGAGTACATGGTATGGGAGTGCAGGGAGCTGGAAAGAGGGAACATAGGGGTAGAAGATCTGGTCAGTGGCAGGAAAAGTGGTTAACCCTTTCACAGTGCAGTAAAATTACGAATTCTGGTCCAAAAAATGTCTAGTTTTTTCATGTTTGGAAATACTTCGGCATGTAATAAAAAATGTAAAAAAACGTGTTTTATATGTACGTTGTTAGTAATTGGTCCGTGTATGATAGATTTTAAAACACGGGATACATAAGCCGACGTCAAAATCCGGGCAGTAGTATCTTGTTTCCTTCCTCACTTTTTCCTCGTATTCGTTTCAAACAGCACACTACACAAAGTCTATACGGTTTGGCCTTATTGGCAGTTGGCGGAATAATATCAATAAAATGTCTTTCTGTCAATCGGAGCGGTGTGGGAGTAGAGGAAGGTCTACCGCCTTTGCTCGGGCTTGGAACTTCCTTGTGGTATTTTGCTATTAGTTTATTTATCAGTTCAAGTCGAAACTGTAAATGGGTCATGGTTCTGCCTTCCTTTTTATGCAGTATACAGGGTGACAGAACACTCAGGGAACATCGACGATTGGGGTGTAGCTGGGGTGCTTATAAACAACTTTTTCCTTGATAATAATATTATATATAGTTTCGTTTTTGAGTTATTAACGAAAAACACTGGCCAATGAGAGAGCCCGTCGGGCATCGATCGACGCGCGCTCAGGTGAGAACCGATCACTTGATGTTGGTCGTGATGGGGGCATCGAGGGTACCGAGAAAAGCATGCGGCAAATGTTACATCGTCTTAATTAAGAATAATGTGGAATTATTCATTATTCATTAATAATAAATACACTAATAAATCGTGTAATAACCGTGTTCGATACGTTTATTCATTATCCGTAAGGAATGAAGTGTTTTATTACTTATGAAAAAAATACTTTTTTTTGTCAGTACGTTTTCAGGTGGATAAATTATGTTGTTAGAAAAACGATTTGCATAACTAATGTTAGGAAAAGCTAGTTAAACTTACCCATTCGCCCGCGAATTAACCTGCCTAACTTGGGGGGAATCCTAACCTAGGCAACGCTCAACAGCTGATGCTGTTACGGCCGTCTTAGTATCCTTGCACGATCACTTCACGTCACGATAATGGTTACGAGTTCATTACTAATGCTTCAAAACAATTATCACATTTTCGACGGTGAAGATGCGTTCCTCGAAACGTGGGCTCGGAAAACGATCCGGGGGCAAAGATCGTTGCTCGACGTTATCTGCCCGACAATCCAAACAAGGACTCAATCGGCGGTAGGATATTTAGGATCTGCGTCCAATGGGTACGTGCGCTATCGGGCTCTGCGGTGATGTTCCCCAGATGCCCAGCTACAGCGTACGCAATTCGAAAACTCTTACACACGTATCGCTGGAATATTATACCACACATTTCCCTTCCTTCCTACTGAAAAAATATTCCACATTATTCTTAATTAAGACGATGTAACATTTGCCGCATGCTTTCCTCGGTACCCTCGATGCCCCCATCACGACCTACCGCAAGTGATCGGTTCGCACCTGAGCGCGCGACGGGCGCTCTCATTGGCCAGTGTTTTTCGTTAATAACTCAAAAACGAAACTATATATATATATATAACATTATTATCAAGGAAAAAGTTGTTTATAAACACCCCAGCTACACACCAATCCCCGATGTTCCCTAAGTGCTCTGTTACCCTGTATATGCATTCCATATGGCTTGGCCAAAACGTGTATAAAAGTCCGGAGTGAACAAGTATTCAAAATAGCTTAGTATATTTGTCGTTTCTTACGTGAACGGACGGAGAACTGGTGAAATGCATTCTTCGTGGTGGAGGAGGCATATTATTTCCATCAATTCTTGTAAAATTATATTCGAAATCATTGTCTGTCATTGTTCTGTCTTGCATTCTCTGATAAAGTTGAACTGTCATCGGTTGAGACCGGATTATCGCTATCACTGGCATTTATGATTGACGAGTCTCTACTATTACTATTATCCATATTGGATAACAAAAATACAATTTTATATAATTCACAAAAACGATTTTTAGAACTGAAAAAGCACTAACCTCTGGTGCGAAGGATTGTGTGATCGGTTTCAAAGTCGACGTCATACTGTATTCAAAACTAAACCACGTTTCCTTCTTTAGTTAAAATAATCTTAGAAAACAGGGGAGCAAAGAATCTAGATATATGCTTAGATATCTTTGGTAGACTAAACAGTTTGAACGCCTTACCCTGCCTGTGCGTTGCACGAGATAAGCTGAATGGTACTTGACGCTCTGCCTGTGACCGTCACGGGATACACAGCCAATGGGTTAAGGGAGATGGAAAGAAAAATAAAAGAGAATAAGAAGGAATAACGAGGACGAATAAAAATAACATACAATTTAGTGTAAGGCAGTTAGTATAAGATTATAGATAATAAGTAAATAGGAATAAATAAATGTAGCGTAAGGCAAATGAGGGCGAACGTAATATAAAGTATATTAAGAATGTAAAGCAATTTTTCATGTCTGTGAGGCCGAAAAGCCTCTGCAACAGAAAGCATCAGTGGTAGTTACAATATGATTTTTGTATTCAATGTACAAGCGAAATAGTTTGGTAAAATACACGGCGGCAACAGTGACACAGGGAGCCGCTGCGCCGTCATAACGCACCACTGCCGCTGCTACGTGTTTTGCTAAACAGTATTGGTTTGATGTTGAAAATGAAAATGATTTTGATGCTTTCCTTTGCAGAAAGGTGTGCTCTAACGCGTGGCATAGCTAGATTTCCTCCTGGACCCTTAGTTTTTGAAATAAAATGAAAGGTGTCAGCAAAACTGGGCGTATTTTCGGTGTCCTTTTTACTTTGATCACTATTTAAGCACATTTAAATGTTTATAATTTAATTACTGATTATATAATTTTATTCGTGAAAGTTAAAAGAATCATTTTGTATTCAGCGGCAGATTTGGATTCAGCACGTCAAAGTCTATAAGAAACGCATACTAAAGGTTACAAAATAAAAAAGAAGTTGAAATTTGTGGAACTTTGTAATTAGTCCTCGTTAGATTAGTTCTCATCCAAGTGCAATTTTCATTGGCGTTTAATGACCAAATGTGCTTCTAGGTGTGTCGCCCTAATTGTGCTGTTAATTATTAATTATATCCAAGGTGGAGCATTAAAATTGGTTACCTGAGTATCTCAATTGCTTCTAATAATAGAAAAAAAAATGTATTAGATGAAGCTTATTTAGTTTCAAAGGTATAATGTGGTGTTATTACATTTTTTGTAACCGGGGACGTAGGGGTGATATGAAGCTCAATCCTACATTTTTTTTTGGAATAATATATCTTTGTATTTATATTCTGGAAGAGAGTTTTGAACCGTATACAATGACCTGGTTGTGAATGTCATTAAAGATCGCCTCAGGTCAACTGCAATAGAACATTACTTGTTGCAAATCACCCATTTCAACAAGACGGACGAATATATGGAGACCGCTGCATTAGTCGTTCAGGAGGTATTAATGTCCAAGGTCGTCATTTTGAACACTTGTACTAGTCGAAGTAGTCGTAAGTATCTTGTCTTTTAATGGCCTCCATAAGCAGGCTATTGTATTTTTTTTAAACGTCAGTTCAGAATGTACATGAACAAAATATAATTTCATTTTAAAAAATAGGATTGTCCTTCACATCTGCTCTACACTTCCAGTTTTCTGACATTAGTAACTAGAGACATAGTCAGTATGGAAGCAAAAGGCTGTTGAAAGAAACGATGACACGATAAGCGATAGATGGAGACAATACTTTATTAAACTATTCTCAGCTACGGCTGTCTTCAATGACCGATACACAACGACTGCATGTCCTCCTCACCACGACGATCGTCTCAACCGATCGTCCCTTCGCAACGACAACGCACAGCCCTTGCGATGGTTTACGTTAGGTGGCGCCCTAACGTAAACCATCATGACCGGAGCCAGACCATGTCTTACGTAGAACCCCTACATCCGACAACCTGTTTTAAGTGCGCCATCCTGCATGTGCAGCGGGTATCGGAAACAGGTATATTTCGTTGCCGAATTATTCGTTTCCTTTGAGCCATCCAAACAGCAAACCTTATTAAGTATTGAGCCAAGATCACAAAGAACATTATCAATAATAGAGGAAGATTATAAAACAGCCGCAAGTGGATAGTCTTGCTGCAAGCCTTCCCTTTCGGTCTCGGCCTTTGTCGTGAGCAGTTTGTACCTTACTCCGATGGTTCGTCCTTCCGAAGAATGCGCTTGTGATTGAAAGTCTTGTAGGGGCCGCAAGGTTTAGCAAGATTTAAGAGACTGGTCTGAGATACGATTTGGGTTGTAAGAATGGGCAAACGGCACGACTTCGGCTCGGCTTGGTTCGGCTAAACTCGGGCGCGATCGACAGAGACCGCACCGAAGTCACTCCCAGGTCGGTCGCTACCTGAGGGTTTGTTAAGCACCGAGGAAAAAGACTGACATCATTTAATCCGGCGACCGTGGTGGCCACCAACCACGCGATCTTTTTGCCGAAAGGAAATCTTACCACGGTCAGGCCAATAGACGTAGGGATTCTCGAGGACTCGCACATTTACTGTTCACCATGCATTATGCTCCACTTATTCGATAATGAAATGTGATCCAAATTATGTTGCCCTTGGACTCATGTTCATCAGAATAATGTCACCAATGTCTGGGTAAACATGCCATAACAAAAGAATGAGCAATAGCATAATTTCATCGACAGCCACAGAAAGGGTCAGCGAGTGAAGGAAAGAGATGAAAGAGATGAAATGCGTCAGTAAAAGGTTACATAAAAGTCTTTGCATCTGCGAGATAACACTAATGCAACGATGAAACTTTTTTTATACTTCTTCATTTTGCTCTGCAAATTTGATGTCGATATTGTTGGCGTTTGATGCTTAAAATGAGACTAAACACGATATAATTAGGATGATAAACGGATTGCAATATAAAGCATTATATTATTTTTATGTTAGAAATATTAAACAATACCATAATTGGCAAGATACATGGCAAGTGAAAGAGTAGCATAAAAAGTGCTCTAAGTGATCATTGTCATGTAGTTAGGAATCAAACAAAAATTAATGTAAGAAAATATACGCGAGGGGGATCGAACCTACAAAAAAAGTTTCCAGCGGTTCAGCAGCTAGGGCAATGTCCGGCAGGAATCAAAATCTCGGCTCGAGCCGATTCATTTTGCTGATGGCCAGGATTGTAACAGATGTGGCAACAGTGCGACAGAAGAGAAGATTTGGCAACTATGGCTTGTCACTTTCCGGCTCTGCCGATCGCGCCCGAGTTTAGCCGTGCCAAGCGGAGCTGCTCCGAGCCGAAATCGAACCATTTGCTCGTTCTTACAACCTAAATCGTCTCTTCGACCAGTCTCGCCAATCATGCCAAGACTTGCACCCCCGAGTAAACTTTCTACCTTCATTAACAGTTCATAGATAATGCGTATTTTGATTTCTTGCTGTGTTGCCATTTATACAAGTCCGCCCGCGTACGGTTTCCGAGATACATGGTAAACCCTGTACAGGGTGTACCGTAACTATGGGAACACCGGGAAATAGGGGGTTGCTGAGGTGAATCTGAAGTCCTTTTTCCTTGGCCAAAATGTTGTTTGAAGGTTCCTTTTTGTATCATTACCGGAAAATGCTGGCCAATCATAGCGCTTGAGCGCGTGGCTCTCAACCGCGTTCGGCCGTGGTCGTGAACCGACGTATTGGCACAGCTAACTGCAACGAGGATATTGAGGGAAGCGAAATAAAACGCTTTATTCCATTTGAATAACGAATAAAAGTATAGAATAGAGTTACCAAACGACTTATTAGTTTCTTTGTTATTAATGAATAACGAATAATTCTACAGTATTCATAATTAAGGTAATAGTATTTGCCGCACGCTTTTCACGCTGTAGTCAGTTGTGCCAGTGGGACGCATTCGATCCCTCTGATTTGCCAGTGTTGTTTGTTAATAACTTAAAAACGAAGCTTCAACCAACATTTTGATAAAGGAAAAAGTTTTTCAGAATCACACCATCAACCCTCCACTTCCGGCAGTTCCCATAGTTACGGAACACCCTGTATGATTCCTTTCAGACTTTTTCTCTACACAACTCAAATACATAGTACACAGGTATCACAAAATTTAATATTAATTTTTATTGTTATAAATAACTTTGCATAAATTATTTTTCACACTGTTCCACCTATGCAAAGATGCGAAATCCCTCTGCGGTGGCCCTTAGACATAATTTATCCACACACTCTACAATGCCTTCACAATGTTATAAAATTGATTTAATATAAATTTAATAAAATAAGTTACTGAATTGTCGACGTGGTGAATACATTTTGTATTTGGGAGAACTGTGAGATTCGGAATTCCCTCAATGTATCTCAATTACTCGAAGGCTTCCTCCGTTTGATAAGTGTAAATTGTTGTGATTAATTATTAAATACTATTTGAATGTATGACACTTTTTTCGTTTACCTTTCCAACTTTAGTGGAAATTATAATTGTATCATACAAGTAATTGCGGAAGTTGCACGAGCTATAAGTTACTTTTGATACAACAAACTGCAATATTATATGCACTTTTTCTAGACAAACCAATTTGCGCACTGGAACAAAAACGTATTTATGGGGTAGCACGACATGAAGATGCGCAAGTACTTTGCCGAGTTGAAGCCTATCCAGCCCCAGACAGCTTCCGTTGGACTTTTAATAATACAGATGAAATGATAGATGTACCTCAGGCGCGGTTCAAAAATTCAACACTTCACAGTCAAAGCATACTTATTTATAGACCAATTACAGAAATGGATTATGGCACTGTATTTTGTTGGGCTAGTAATACCGCTGGTCAGCAAAAGAATGCCTGCGTATTTCACATCATACCGGCCGGTACGTATCTGTATAAAATATTATGTACGACATATTGACAGCTCGCTGGTCAACGATATGTGGAAGGGATTTTCATACGTGATTAATCAAATTGAGTCGCGGAATGTAGCACGAGGAACAGTTAAAGTCATGATAACTGTTAATTGTCAGCAGAAGTATTGCGTATCTAGTGATTTGGATACGCTGACAATGAGTGATAAGTGGGGGGCCGCAGTCATTGAGTACCACTGCCACCGCCACGTGTTTTGCCAAACGGTTTCGCTTTGATATTGAAAATGAAAATGATTTGGAACTTTTACTGATGCTTTCCTTAGCAGAAAGGTCTGCTGTATCGCGTGGCATAGTTAGATTTTCTCTCGAACCCCTAGTTTTTGAAATAAATTGAAAAATATCTGCCAAAATGGGTGCATTTCCGTTGTCCTTTTTACTTTGATCATTATTTAAACATATTTAAATGTTTATAATCTAATAACTACTTATATCATTTTATTCCTGAAACTTCACAGAATCAATTGACACTAAGAGCAACTGAATAACTAATTCCGAAAAAACACAAAACAGTTCCAAAGCTGAAAAATTGCAATTTTTGTTAAATTAATTTGTTCAAAAATGGTACGTTTTGGGGAAGAACGGGTTGCAGATTCGTCTGAAGTACATTAAGACCTACAAAAAGCGGCCATTGAAGGTTACAAAATCGAAAAAAAGTTAAAATTTGTTGAACAGAACATCACTAAAATGATACCTCTATGGACGACTTAATTAAGTATGCAGAAAACAAATTATAACACCAATGGGGAGCAAAATGGAAATTAACAGTCCACTTTGATAACCTTGTTACGTATGAATAATATTCTCTATACGGTGCACTCGCACGCGCCGCTTAAGCTTGCGTAAGAAGGGAAGTCGCCTTTTCCACGAAGGGCCCAAGGGCCCAAAATTTCTATCATTATCGTACACGGAGAAGAAGGGCCTTTCATATTGATTAGCTACATCGAGCCCGATTAAGTACACGCGCGACCCGACGAGCTCTCCGTGATCTTGCCTTACATGGAAACCCCAAATACGACCCTTTGTGCATTTTGGGACTATATAAACCCTTCCATTCTGATCATCGGCGGTTAATAACTACACAGTTACGGGCTTAAAAGTACTTAGGTAATAATTTACACACTATTTAAATACCGCGACAATCACATTTGTACCAACGAATGATTTGAATATGTACAGGGTGGTCCGTAAGTCTCGCAGTATTTTTAAATTTCGCATAGCTGAGGTGATGCTGAACAACTTTTTCCATGACCAAAATATTGTAAGTAGCTTCGTTTTTGAGTTATTAACGAAAAACACTGGCCAATGAACGCGCCCGTATAGCGCGCGCCCAGGCACCACCGCGCGCGGTTGTCATCGGGTGCATCGAGGGGCAACGTACGGCAAATATTACATCATCTTAAATTAATAATAATGTGTAATGATTAGTTATTCACGAATAACAATTTAATTATCAAGCCGTTTAATAACTGTTCCATACTTGGCCACCCTGTATAAATTGTTCACCATTAAATCGAGTAGATTTCGCCAAACCTATCTTTACTCCGTAATTCCTTATGTTAGTAGTAACGTCCCCACGAATACAACTTAACCGCTCGAGATGTATTGAATATTAATTTAAAGTATTGAGACAAACTAACAAGTTTCTTGGGTAATATCAACATCGCCGATCGAGGCAATTGCCCACAGCCCTGGCTCGTAACAAAACTGGTGACAGCGGTGGGATATTACTAACTTGGAATTACCGTAAAATTGGGTTCTAAAATACGTTCTATTACTCGTAGGTGAACATTTACAATATACTAAGTGAACATTTACAATATACTTTAGTAATATTTTTAAAAATGGCAAACCGGCAGGCGAACGTCTCTGCTAATGAGATGCTAAACCTGACTGTTTCGATCACCTATTCAATGACACTCTTAACGCAACGGGCGTGTATACAGAACATTACATCGCGTATTCCGACCTTTGACGGAGAAAAGCCATCGTTGACGCACTTTGCACAAAATGTGGAGGCCGGGTTAACTTTGATTCCTAAGGGTACGGAAGCTGAGTATCTTGCAATTGTTTTAACTAAGCTTATCGGTCCAGCACGTAGGTGCACGATAGAGCATAAATTTGACTCTGTTAGGGTGTTAATTAAGCATTTGAAAAAGAGATTCGCGCCGGAGAAAAATTTGTCGCATTTGCAAGTTGAAATCGCGAGACTACGTATTCGCGACGGAGAAAGTATTCGACAATACGTCGATAGAACAAGTTATCTTGTTTATTGTACACGCGGAGCTATCCGAGAAAGATATGTGGATCACGCTGAAGATTTGGTCAAAGAAATGGACCAAGACGTTAAAGAAAACTTCATCGATGGTTTACCGGATCGAATTTCTTGGAAAGTGTCGGCTCAGATTCAGAACTTAGGGACACTTGAACAAGCTTACGACGCCGTGCTACAAATTGATAGGAAATGAAGAAATCGACGACCGTCGCCTAGCAATGAATCACCTGCTAGATGGTCTCGCCGAGACCGCTACCCTCAAGATTCTCGTAATCACGACCGCGAAGTATCGTACCCACTATCTCGTGGGACAATCCGGTTTAGCGACGAGAAGAAAGAAGACTCATCAAGGAAGCACCTGCACCAAGAATCAGGATCAGGGTTCCGGAATTGGAATCAGGAACGGGAGAATTCTTTATTGATGGTGGAGCAACCGTTAATCTGATGTTCATCGACGGTCTCGGAAGAAACGCAGAAATAATTTCTAGGGACGAAATTGAACTAACAGGACTCACTACGACACCGATTTACACCCTTGGAACTACAATTCTTCACATTCACGGATTTCCAGCATTTTTCTATGTGGTAAAAAATCTTGCATTAGACGCTAATGGACTTATCGGAAGCCCGTTTTTAAAACAGGAAGAAGCTGAGATTTCAAATTTTGGAGCCCTATGAAAACTTAAGTACATCCGATGAAGATTCTTACCCAGAAATGGAACACGCGCCGAGCTTCAAGATTAGGAAAGATAGGATTCTGGGAATTTTACAAACTCTTAATTTAAATCACTTAAACAAGGAGGAACGGAATTTTGTTACTGATTTAGTAGAGGAATTTCCCGACCGATTTTTGCTCCCAGGAGATAAACTCGGGAGGGCTCGTGACTTCAATCATTCAATTCATACGACTAATGATATTCCAATTAATACGAGACAATAACGCTATCCACCCGTACAAAAAAATGAAATTCAGAAACAGATCAGCCCTATGCTATCTGAAGGCATAATTAAACCCTCTAAATCTCCATATAATTCACCTTTATGGATTGTTCCGAAGAAAGCAGACCGACAGGGCAATAAACGCTGGCGTTTGGTAATAGATTTTCGCGTACTTAACGAAAAGACAATTTCTGACAAATACCCATAATACAAATCACGGAAATATTAGACCGATTGGGAGAAGCTAAATACTTCTCAGTTTTCGATCTTGCGAGTGGATTTTATCAAATAGAGATGGATCCAAAAGATAAATCAAAAGCAGCATTTACCACACCGAATGGACATTACGAATTTTCTCGAATGCCTTTCGGATTAAAAAACGCGCCACCCACATTTCAACGCCTCATGGATCAAGCACTCACCGGACTTCAAGGAACAGGTCTTTTTGTTTACCTAGACGATATAGTAGTATACGCTTCATCACTTCAAGAACACAACATTAAAGTTAAAAAATTATTAAACCGCCTTAAAGATCATGGATTAACCCTTCAGACCAATAAATGCGAATTTCTACGAAAGGAAGTCGCATATCACGGACATATTATTTCAAAAAATGGAATTAAACATGATCCTAGGAAATTAAAAGCAGTTCAAGATTTTCCAACACCCACAACGCAGAAGAATATTCAACAATTCTTAGGACTTGTAGGATATTACCGAAGATTTGTACCTAATTTCACCTCAAAAGCAAAGCCTCTGATTAACTTGTTAGGAAAAGGCATCAAATTCAAGTGGACAGAAGAGCAGGACGAAAGCTTCAAACAATTACGCAACGAATTGTGTCAGCAACCGATTCTACAATATCCAGATTTCAGTAAACCATTCATCGTTACAACAGATGCATCCGAATATGCCATTGGAGCCGTGCTTAGTCAGGGAGAGATAGGAAGCGATCTACCAATAGCCTATGCATCCCGCAGTCTGAATAAACCCGAGAGGAATTATTCAGCTACGGAAAAAGAATGTTTGGCAATGGGATACGCCGTAAGATACTTCAGGCCTTATATCTATGGAACCAAATTCACCTTAGTTACAGATTATAGACCACTTGTTTGGTTGCATTCCGTTAAAGACCCGACTTCCAGACTTATGAAGTGGAGGCTTAGACTTTTGGAGTATGAGTACCAGGTTGTTCATAAAACTGGAAAGATAAACAAAAATGCAGACGCTCTGTCGCGTAATCCTACATCGATCTGTTTACCACTTCTTCCACGGGAATGCAGGGTCACCGACTTCAAAGTTCAGGTACCAAAACCAGAGATTAATACCCATTCAATTGGACACCGGGTTCCGCAATTACGTTGAGCAAGAGAAACCCGACCCAAATATCGGGATAGTAGCAGCTCAGATGAAACGGAACAAGCCGCATATGGAAAGATTCAACATTCGCCAATTATACATAAAAACCGATCTTTTCCTAGTTTATCTCGAGAAGTAACAATGCCAGATGAACGCCAGGAAATCATAAATAGTTTTTCACCCGCAGCAAAGTCCACACAAATTTCCCCTTTGGACAGGGAACAGCCCATGTTCAGTGATTTAATATCTTTTGACGAACCGCTTTAAAATACACTAATAGAGAACAATGCTCGACAAAATTCACTCAGTACACCGCAAGTGTCATTACAACCGCCCAGCGAACCAGCTACCTGCGAAGACCCAAGGCGGGGCAAGTGTTTTACGATCACTCGATAACGAACCAACTCAACGTGATCTTTTTGACCATACGTTCGACCCCTATCCATTCATCGCCTCTGACTTGGAAAATTCAACTGATGAGGATGTTCTCGAAGAAGCGTTATCAGCACAACCGCATAAAATTACTGTCTCATCAACCCCTCTCACTGCAGAAGTAGGGCATTACGTACATTTTATATCTGCCGACTGTAATTTTGAAACTGACGTTGGAAGAATTTTATTGGATACCGAGATGATAAGTAAGCAGGATATTCTTGCAAAGCGTCTGGAAAAGGGACATGTAGTAACTTCGGATAACGGGCCATTTAAATCTTTCAGTATAGTAGTCTCTGACAATTTCTACGATAACGTTAAAAAATCAGACGTATTCAGAGGTTTAGAAATTCTTAAAGGCACCTTAAATCAACTCCATATCAAATCATTCCGAATATCTGGAACCGGAGATTTCCATAAATTACCATTTAACGAACTTCTCAAAATATTAGAAGAAGTTTTTTCTGGAACGGCACAACCAATTACATTCGGATTACAAATGGAGATTATTTAATAAATCTGATAACGCATATGACTAATATCCGCAATTTAGCTTCAGATAACTTAAATTGAGCAATCACCCACAGCGATTACAATAGCGATAAGGACACACACACTACACCCGACAAATTTTCACACATTTATATTCTTTTGTTTTTGTAAAGAAATCTTTGACCGGTTTTCCTTCCTTTGCGAAAGCATACGCGAACCGCGATGTTTCATCTTGGGGGGGGGGGGGGGGGATATGTTACGTATGAATAATATTCTCTATACGCTGCTCTCGCACGTGCCGCTTAAGCTTGCGTAAGAAGAGAAGTCGCGCTTTCCACGAAGGGCCCAAGGATTTCTATCGTTATCGTACACGGACAAGAAGTGCCTTTGATATTGATTAGCTGCATCGAGCCCGATTAAGCACACGCGCGACCCGACGAGCTCTCCGTGACCTTACCTTATATGGAAACCCCCAATACGCCCTTCTGTACATTTTGGGACTATATAAGCCCTTCCATTCTGATCATCTTTGGTTAATAACTACACAGTTACGGGGATGGTCACGTCGTGTTCATCGCCAGTGCGTCAACACCGTGCAAGTACTTAAGTAATAATTTACACACTATTTAAATATCGCGACAATCACATTTGTACCAACAACTGATTTGAATATATATAAATTGTTCACCATTAAATCGAGTAGATTCGTTAAATCTATCTTTACTCCGTAATTCCTCATATTAGTAGTAATGTTCCCACAAATACAACTTAACCGCTCGAGTTGTATTGAATACTAATTTAAAGTATTGAGACAAACTAACAAGTTTCTTGGGTAATATCAACATCGCCGGTCGAGGCAATTGCCCACAGCCCTGGCTCGTAACAACCTTAACGACTTCTGCTTAAAAATATACGAAATACCCACCATATGTATGAGTGAACAAGTATCTGTAACCTGTAGCAGAATATTACACAGGGTAATTCGTAACTATAACAACTCCCGATAACGGAGGGTTTCTTGGGTGACTCTGAGCATCTTTTTCCAAGACCAAAATCTTGGTTGAAACTTCGTTTTTCAATTATTAATGAAAAATACAGGGCAATCAGAGCCACCGTAAAGCGGGAACTCCAGCGTGTGGCCCTTAACCGGGTTCAGTCGTGATCGCGAAACAACGCATTGGCACAACGTGTTATGTAGTCTTAAATGAAGAATAATGTGGAATTATTCTTTATTCGCGAATAACAACTAAACTAATAAGTAGCGTAATACAGTAATGTCTCGATTAGTGTACCTCGCTCGGGACCGAATGTGAACATTAATCGTGAGCAGACACGATTCTCGAGCTAGTTCGGGTGCCTTTTGATATTGTGGCAGCCGAGGTACGGGGCAGCGTTCCAGGAAAAAAAGCAGGTTTAAACACCCGTGTACGTGAGACAAGCCTACCGCAATCAAAGTCAAATATTAAAACTGGTTCATTTTTGGTCCGTGTTTAATAAAATTGTACCCAAGTGTTCGTTACAATATCCTGATTAAAATGAAACCAAACACGCTATGGTTTGGACAATTTTTACTTATCACGGTATTACTAATTTTATTCTCCTTTATTATTATTATCAATAACAACTAAAATATGTGTATATTAGTTAACAGCAATAAGGTAATTAGTAGTGAGATTGTATTTTTGGAAGTAAACTCTCGAATCGAGAGTCTCTTAATTCTTTTAATCTTAAATTGCTATATTTAGATAATGGCAAAATATTGTTGTATCGAGAATTATTCTCGTTCCTGTGACATTACATTCGGTGTTCATAAGAGTTCATAATTTATACGGATAAGAAATTGTAAGAATGTATATCTAGTTTTTTGATAAAGAAACTACGCAGAGAAGGGACTTGGGTCATTTATCGCATCAATAATAATAAGTAAATATATGTATAGTTCCAAAATATATGATTCTAGTTGTTATCGAAAACAATAATAGAGGAGAATGGAATTATTTATACCCTGATAAGTAAAAATTGTACAAACCATATCGTGTTTGGTATCATTTTAATCAGGATATTGTAACGAAAATTTTGGTAAAATTTCATTTAAAACGGACCAAAAATGAACAAGTTTTAATTTTTAATGTCGCTTGCATCAGTGTTGGCTCTCACTGACATTCACCGGCTACACGCTTCGCCTGTTCCAGGGCGGGGGGGGGGACCCCAAGTAGTGGGGATAGAAATGAACACTAATCGTAGACACAATTTTCAACACTAATCGAGACATTACTGTAACTGCGTTCGATACTTTTATTCTTTATCCAAAAGGATTAAAGTGTTTTATTACTTGAGAAAAAAATGTTCTTTTAATACCACGCTTTCAGGTGGATAAATTATATTCCAAGAGAAACAATTTGAATAAATAATGTTAGAAAAATCTAGTTAAACTTACCCATTCGTCCATGAATTGTTGACATACAATCCTGACATTGTATGCAACCTCAACAGCTGATATTACGGCCGGGTCCTTGAACTCACTTCACTGCCGGCCACTTTTACTTCCCACTGTAAGATTTAGGGATGATTCGACGGGAATTATTGTTCTCACGTGCAATCTAGACGCTCATTCGGTGACGAATGAATACAGTATTGCGTAACGACGAGTTGATCTCACGGCCGAATTACGTTTAATTCGCTATTGTCGTGAACTCGTTGAATAAGGTATTCCAAGGTAAAATGTATAAGTCGCCTTTATTACTCGCTTGCTGCGTACTGTTCGAATGTAAAGTGAATTCTGGCTTCTCGATGTGGCGCAAGGAAAACTATTGCTAAAATACTATTGGATATTACTATGGTTTCGGAGTCGAATTAGGATTGCGTATTGTAAATGAAAAAGAGGGATTAGGATGGTTATTTTAGCAAGATGTATGCGGGCTTGGGGATCTCCTAGGCGTTCCAGGTACGTGTTCTGCTGACGTGTAGGCTAGAAGGTCCGTTATCTGATACTATCCATCCGAACCGTTCGTCTCTGCGGTCAATACAAATCTGATCGATCTGGCAAGTATTTGCACTCATTTCTATGCGTACACGCGCTTGCACACGCGCGCGTATACAAATACACCGTCCCAAAGCTTAGCGGAGAATCGGCGGCAGAAACCGATCGAACAGCCGGTATCGGCCTTTGCTGCCGTGTCCTGTGTCGCATCGTGATCGCTGGCCATGTGCAGCTTTCCTCAATTTTACCTTACGCAATATTGTATTCATTCGTCTCTGAGTGACATTGGCCGCACGTTTTCCTCGAAACGCACGCTGGAGTCAGCTGTGCCAAGCGCGACTACGACCAAGCACGGTTGAGAGCCATGCGCTCGAGCTCTCTGATTGGTCAGTTTTTCGTTAACATCTAAAAAACGAAGCTTCAACCAACACCATGGTAAAGACAAAAGTAGCTCAGAGTCTCATACAGTTCCCATAGTTACGGAACATCCTGCCGTTTTATTTAAAAACGTTAACGCCTTTGTTTTCGTAAAAAATGCTGTGGCGGCGATAAGCCGGCGCCACGTATCTGCCTAATGTTTAGGTCAAAACCGTAGTGTGACAGGAATAATCGAATGTAGCATGAGGTACGAATGAAGAGTGTTAGTGGAAACGTCGAGCGCATGTTTATCTGTAGGAACGAGCGAATGCTTTCTGGGAATGCACGGAAAGCCTTGAGTGCATGGTGACCCGTTGTCGACCTGTGACACGTGGCAAGGATGTCTGTGTCGGTATGGGTCCGAATGAGTGAGAAGTGGATGGGGCGTGATGGAATTAAGGCTTTATTTTCGACATACATATATTAGTTTTAAAATTTATTCATTGTGCGGCCATTTGATCATACGTTCCTTCTTTTGGAAAACATACGTTAATTTTTTGGAAAACGAAGCACCACGGACAAAAATTTTAATTTAAATTTGTATTGTAACGTAGAAATTATTTATATGAATCAGAGCGTCCACAGATCACGTGCTCGGTCGTAGTCGTGAGGAAACGCGTTGGTTCAATATGTTCAGATAATATTTCATATATATTCTGTATAATATTTTAAACATACACATTCCCGCTTTAATATGTAGAAGGAATATTTTATTTTGCGTAACATGTAACATTTATGTATATGCTACACCAGACATTGCAATATTAATATTTTTATCATACCTTAAATTTTATACTGTATTTGTGCTTCACGAACTCTAGTTCATATTTATTTACGTTTATTATACAAATATTTTTATTTACAGGAAAACCTGAATCTCTTTACAACTGCACCTTATCTAACCAAACAACCGAATCACTCTCAGTAGAATGTTCCGCTGGATTCGATGGTGGCCAACCACAACATTTTCTTCTTGAAGTTTTCGATCAGCATTCTGGAATACTACAAGCTAATATTACATCCGAAGAAAATGCTGTTTTCACAGTGCATGGTTTAGAGTCAGGCAAAATTCTCCGTATGGTTTTGTACGCTGTAAATGCGAAAGGGACAAGTGGACCTACATTGTTGGAAGGATTTACATTAAAAGTTGCGGAAAAGCAGACGGGTAAATAACAATCTAAACATATTTCCGCTTGACACATTCAAGAAATAAGTATGTCACTTATGCTACAACTAAATTTTAATATAACCAGCAATGATCTTGTTCATTATCCGGAAGCAATAGATCTACAACTTTTTAGACTTAAGTAAGATACCCTGTGCAGGATGAATTAGATATGACAGTGCGTCGAGAACTCTAGTAACATTGTGGAAGGGGAACTGCCGATTGATGTTGCTGATCGGCAGGGCTATACGTAAACCTAAAAAAAGTGAAATATAGGGGAATAGGGGAATTAATACATGTCAGTCTTTACTGTACGTACTTACTACTTTATTAACAGAATGTCGACACGTGACAACTTCTTCTCACTACACTACTCAACACGATTCTCTAACAAATCACTCTCTCAACTCGCTCTGGATTCTCTACGCATTCACTATCAATTCCCTAATGATTCTGACTCGAGCACAAACCATCCACTCTACTGGGTATTCCTTAGTATATGAAAAATCCGGAACGTGGGGATTGCTGAGGTGACTTTGAACAACTATTTCCCGTTAACAAAATGTTGGTTGAAGCTGCGCTATTTAATTATTAACGAAAAATGTGGCCAATCAGGCCCTCGCCACGAGGGCGTGACTCTTAATCTTGTTCGGTGTGGTCGTTAATCCATTGGCACAGCGTGGGTATCGAGGGAAGCGTGCGACAAATGTTACATCGTCTTAAATGAAGAATATTGTGGAATTATTTGTTATTCATTAATCTCAAATAAACTAATAAATCGTTTAATAACTGTATTCGACACTTTTATTCGTTATCCAAAAGGATTAGTGTCTTATTATTTGTGAAAAAAAAATGTTTTTTACAGCACGTTTTGAGCTGGATAAATTGTGTTTTAAGAAAACCAATTTGGATAACTAATTTTAGAAAGAGGTAGTTAAACTTACCCTTTCGACCACGGATTAACCTGTTTTGACGGAAATAGCGTGATGACACTGGATCATTGTGTCGATCTTGACCTTTCAAGCCAACCCTCAACAGTTGATATCACGGCCGGGTCAGTGTACGGTCACTTCCACTTACCACTGTGAAATGTGCGTATATTTATAGCGATTTATTCTTTCTATGTTTAAAAATTATGCTTCTGCAAGGGGATGATTGTGGCGGCTGTGGTGTAACGCCATCTTTCCGAGTCTGTTTTCAATGTAGAGCCGTTCCAACTCAATACACGTCCCTGCCTGTTGGTGAACGTTCCGTCCACTTTTTGTAAAGTTGTCGCGAGTTAAAAGACATACAGTTTTGCCGTATCTTAGCTTAGTATTAGTTTTCGTGATAATTAGATAAGTGTGTGTTATCTTACATACACGATTGAGTAAATTTTTATTTATAGCTCCAACCTCCAGCGAACCGGTGGCTCGCGAGGCACAAGTCGCTCCTTCGCCTGTCGCCCTATCTAGATTTCCGGCTCCAACGGAGCCACCAGTTCGGTGGTTCGGTGAATCTGCCCTATTTAGTTAAGTGGTTCCGTGTTTACCCTCTTATATTAATATTAATTTCATATACAAGGTGTTCCGTAACTACCGCAACATCGCAAAATCGGGGGTAGCTGGGATGATTCTAAACAACTTTTTCCTTGCTCAAAATGTTGTTTCAAGCTTCGTTTTTGAGCTATTAACCAGAAATACTGCCCAATTAGAGCGCCTGTACAGCGCGCGCTCTGGTGCGTACCTCTGTACTGTGCTCGGTAGTGTACGGGAGCATCATCATATCCCACAATATGCCCATAGCAATTTTGTCATTAAATTTCAAAGGTGAATCAGTTATCTTCAGCGGACTTTTAACTGACTTTCTATTTACTTTCACTTCCTGACATACGAGACAATCGCTCTTCGTGGAGTCCTATCCACGCGTAATTATTCTGAATACGGCCTATGGTTTTACGTATACCTGTATGACCACCTATCATAGTGTCATTGGCCCATCTAAGTCGTTGGCTCGTCTCTGGGCTTCTTCAATCCTTACTAAGGAGCGCTATTTTAATCGACGGATCTCTGTATATTTATAAAATTAACGGCTGTAGCGTTGCTCAGTGGAGTACGGTACTAAGGTGTGGTAGCTCGACTGAATGCCAACTCAACGCTTGTATAGATAGAACGGTTCAAAGCGAACCACGAGATTAAGTTCTATGATAGGTTTATTTGCTTGTATGTCAACCGTCCAAAACCTGGAATTGTTCTTGTACGCGAAATATGTCCGGGAAGCAATCCCGCTAATCGAGGGTGTTGTCGATGGATCCGCAGACGGGACGGAACAGTGCTCCTTTACGCAACATAGGTCCGGGAAGCTGGTTTCACTCGATTTGTCTAATCTACGATCACGCCTACGTTCGTCAATGTGCGTGTCGTATACGTGTTGAAACAAGTGCGAATTAGATCGGTATCGATCGCTGATACGTACGTTTCGTGGCATAAAATTGTTTAGATAGGTCAGGATTGGTACAATAACCAAGTGCCAAGGCCCCATTTCCGTCGAAGCAGGTAAATTCGTGGACGAATGGGTAAGTTTATTTAACTACCCTTTTCTAAGATTAATTATCCAAACCCTTTTTTCATAAGTAATAAAACACTTTATTCGAAACGAATAAAAGTATGGAACAGTTATTAAACGACTTGTTAATTAAATTGTTATTCATGAACAATGATTACATATTATTCTTAATTTAAGACGATGTAATATTTGTCGTACGTTGCCCCTCGGTGCACCCGATCACAACATGTTGCGACCGCCCGCAGTGGTGCCTCAGCGCGTGCTATACGGGCGCTCTCATTAGCCAGTGTTTTTCGTTAATAACTCAAAAACGAAATTTCAAATAAGATTTTGGTCAAGGAAAAAGTTAGTTAGAATCATCTCAGCTATCCCCGATTTCCGAATATGGTGCGAGTTACGGGCCACCCTGTATATGTTTATCCTGTATTTAGTTGAGTGTACATTAAGGCCATATTTAACTTCTGATTTGTTTTACATTGATATTATATTTGGCAACTACGAAAGCATATAAATATTTGTTAAATGAGTTATTTCCCAGATTCAATGTTCTCTTGTTTATTATGTAGATATTACTTATTTAACAAAAATTGAGGCTTTTTCGGACGACTGTGCGTCGAGCGCGCTAGTTTCCCGCGTATATTTAGGTATAAACTAGGAATTACACTATGTTACACGGTTTTATAGGTTATCTAAAATGGTGGAAATTCGTAATAGGTGAATATGATTGATGGTAAATTGTAGAAATTCTGGGCCAATAACAAAGCTGCGCGCATCTTTTAGGGCTCTACGGGCTATTTATGTATAAAACTGTTGGCTCTGATCGAAAGGTTAATGTCTTAATAGGTCAATTTCATATTCTTAGTGCCTTCGAGTTGGAAATCCAAAAATAGCTGGTTTTTATACGTGAATTAGAAAAAACGACGTTCTTGCGTCTGGCTGTTCTCGCTTTAGTAACTATGGGTCTACCATTTCTACTTAAAGCGTCTGCATTCAAATTTAATGATCCCGTTCCATAAATGATTTGGTACTCATATTCCATGAGGGCACCCTCCAACGTTTTGAATCACACATGGGTCCCGCGATTTATTAATATACAGGGTGTCTGTTAACTATGGGAACTCCTAGAAATGGGAGGTTGCTTAAGTGCCTTTGAACAACTTTATCCTTTACGAAAATGTTGGTTGCAGCTTCGTTTATGAATTATTAATGAAAAACATGTAAATAGCGCTCCTGCACGCAGCTCTCAAGGGCACTCGGTCGTGGTCGTGAACCAACACATTGGCACACCGTGTTGTATTGTAACATCGTCTTAAATTACGTATAATTGTAAGAGACTTATTAGATTATTTGTTATTCATGAATAGAGAATAATTGCACATTAATTTAAGACGATGTAACACGGTGTGACTTGAATGCGCGCTTTACCGGCACTCTGATTGGCCAGTATTTTTCGAAATTCTCTTATTTTGGTCAGTATTCGTAAACGAAGTTTCAACCAAAATTTTTGTAAAGGATAAAGTTGTTCGGCGTCACCCGAGCAAACTCCTATTTCTTGGAATTCGCATAATTATGGATTACCCGGTATGAATACGTACAATTTTCCTGGTTATTATGACCAGAGCGTATTGTATATACGCGCATTCATATTATGAACGAATGGTGGAAAATTTCAGTGATAACGGCATATTTTTCATTCTGTCGAATAATAAAATGGGTTAATAATAGTTCATATTTATTGTAATTTAGTTTTTCGTTAACACTTTGAATCGTGTTAAGTTAGATATCAACTAATTACATTCACAATTTCCAACATGCCAATGAAACAAGCAGGGTCATAATGTAGAACCACCATTTTTTTACCACCTTGAATTTTTCTAAACATTCTAATATTTTTCTAATGCTGATCAATTTCACTTTCAACGCCTCACGGCGGTTAATATTAGAACGATTAACATTCAAAAATATATTAGTTGAATAGACTATACAAACTATTAACGTAAAATTGCTCATCTTTATTGGACATGATTATCTTTCACATGTCTAGTGATACCAATCTGTTGACCGATAGTGTAGGTATCTTAACATTGTGTACGTCTCCTGAAATTTAAATGACCGTTAGTCGTAACTAAATCGTAAATTCATGACACTTGGTTACTTCGTAAACTGAAAAATAAATTTCTTCTGCCATCAACTTCGAACAATATACAGAATGACGTTTAAACAATTTATTAACGCATTATCATAACGTGTTACCATGATAAATGTACCTAATTATTACACTTGAGAAGCACAATCTCATTAATTATGGCCACCAGTATGTATGCTGCCCTATACAAAAATAAAATTTATTCATAAAATTAGGTTTAATAATCTAAATATAAATATAGTAAACCTGTAACTAATTGCTATAACAATAATTTAAAGTATAAGTTACATGTATATGATTTTGGTGACTTGTTTCAGGCGTTCATGCCCTAAGAATGTATTATACTGATTGTACCAACAATATTTATATTCAACTTTATCTTGAAAAATTTGCACCAGAATAAATGTTTCGTTTCCAGGTATTCCAGTTCCATTCGAAATTACTCCATTATTAGGAGGACTGATCGGAGTGGCAAGTGTATTATTTTTAGTTATAATTACTGTCCTAGCAGCTATGAAGTTCCGTAGTGACAGAAGAGCTCAAAGACCCAATGGTCTACCGCTGAAGAAATGCACTGCACCCAGTTCCGAAGATTTATATGACATTGACGATAGAAATCCAGATGTAGTACCTATAAATAAAGGTATAACGTTATAATATCTCTAAATATACATATAAGGAATATTTTATTGCACAAGGTATTTATTCATTACGCTTAATTACCCAAGAAAATGTGGCTGGGAAAGGTTGCTCGACTCATTGTCAGCAGAACGAATATGTGAACCGAAATGTGAGTCATTATGTTCTCTAAAGGGATCCTTACATGATGAAACTTCATCCTTACATGTGGATGGAAACATGATCCTTACATGTGGCGATGCATGCATCAACTCCCAGCATTCGTGATACATGTTGCAATGTACAGTAAAATCTCGATTACTGTTCAAAATTGTGTCTATGTTTAGTGTTCATTTCTATCCCCACTACTTGGGGTGGTCCCATTGGAATCAGTGAAGCGTCGAGCGCTGAGCATATAATCCGAACCGAGATCGAATATCGGTGAGAGCCAACACTAATGCAAGCGAGATTAAAATTTAAAACCTGTTCATTTTTGGACTGTTTTAAATGAAATTTTACCAAAATGTTTGTTACAATCTCCTGATTAAAATGAAACCAAACCCGATATGGTTTGGACAATTTTTTATTACCATGCCATTAATAATTTTATTCCTCCTCATTATTGTGTCTGATAGCAACCGGAATATGTGTATATAGGGAGTCCTGTAACTACACGAGCATCAGGAAATTGGAGGTTGCTGGGTGATACTAAACAACTTTTTCCTGGACCAAAATGTTGTTTGAAGCTTCGTTTTTGAGTTATTAACGAAAACCACTGCTCAGTGAGAGCGCCCGTAGAGCGCCCACTCATTGTCAGGCGCGTGTCTCTCAACTGCTCTTGATCAGGTATGGGGGCATCGATGTTATTGAGGAAAGCGTACGGCAAATGTTACATCGTCTGAAATTAAAGATAATGTGGAATTTTTCGTTATTGATTAATAATAAATAAACTAATTATTCTTTTTATTAATCGCGCACGATCGTGGTCGTGAAGCATCGCGTTGGCACGGCGTGTCACATCGGCTTTAATTAAGAATAATGTGAAATTTTTGGTTATTCATTAATAAGAAAGAAACTAATAAGTCGTTTAATAACTATGATCGATACTTTTATTCGTTATCCGAAAAGAACAATGCGTTTTATTACTTGTAAAAAATTTGCCTACTCGTCCACGAATTAACCTGTTTCGATCCAACGGCTGATGTTACGGCCAGGTCGGTGAACACATATCACTGCACGGTTAATTTTCTTGCACGATAACTTCACGGTCACTTTCACTTGTCACTGTGAAATGTGGGAATCTTAAGGCCATTGGGATATGGGTATTAATAATAATCTTTTTTAATGTGGAATAAAATACTTTTATTTATTTGTATTTCCGAAGACACGTAAGAAGGCAACTCTTTATAGTTTCGAAGAAACGTCTCGAGTAAGAGACACACTTATGCCGCAGATATTGTACTAAATAATTTAGACATTGTAACAATAATTTCCAACAAAGGCGATGTAACATTTGCCGTCCGCTTTCCTCGATACCCTCGACACACCCCTTCACGGCCGAGCGCTGTAAAGAGGTACGCACCAGAGCGCGCTCTCCGGTTGCCCTCATTTAGCAGCGGTTTTGGTTAATAACTCAACAACGAAGCTCAAACAACATTTTGGTCAAGGAAAGTTCAGAATCATTCCAACAACCCCTCATTTGCAGATGTTCGTGTAGTTACGTCTAACGCGACGCACGATTTATCACCCACTTGCAGCCATCTGATAAAAAAAAGTTCACAACAAAGATGAAGGTCACTTTGGGTAAAACGAATAGAAATACATATCTATTTTTCCCATATTGTAAAGGATGTTACGAGCCGAGGGCTAAGGGGCACAGCTGCGCGAGCCGAGGGCTAAGGGGCACAGCTGCGCGAGCTGAGGATCGGTAGTTTTAAGAGTTTGTTAGTTACGGACGGCCAGTGCGTATTTCGTCACTGGAAGCCGCGTAGATAGGAAGTGCGTGAACTTGCCGATGCCTGTTTCATCACCGGGTGTCACAGGAAGGTAAAGGTAATCGTGGACAAACCGATGCCTCTTTCATCACCGGGAGCCACAGGATGGTAAGTTTTCGTGGACAAACCGATGCCTCTTTCATCACCGGGAGCCACAGGAAGGTTTTCGTGGACAAACCGATGCCTGTTTCATCACCGGGAGCCACAGGATGGTTATTGTGGACAAACCGATGCCTCTTTCATCACCGGGAGCCACAGGATTGTTAGTAAAAATGGACTCGTAACTTATAGCGATACACCTCGAGCGGTTAAGGTGTATCTGTTTGGTGGGACGTTACTGCTAATGATTGTCAGAGGTGATTCAATGAGAAAATGCGTATGATATTATTAAACGTATATTTCCTACTCTTTGGTTATTCTACAGTTTGATTATTAACTACAAAATCCACATTTCTCAATCTGTACGGATTGGAAATGTATACTGCCCAACAAAGGCCTGACGATATACCGTAAAATAAGTATAACGTCTTTAAGAAATGAAACGTGTAAGAATTGCTCGAAGGGGACTCGGAACCCGATCTCGCTGAGCAACAATATCAAAGTAGTCGATACGGAACGTACTCGAAGCTAGATTAATACTGAGCCGCCGAGAGCAGAATTCGTGCCCTTTTTATACCCGAAATCCGGACCAAAAAGCTGGTGGGGGCACGGAAAATTCCAAGGAAGTCAGGAAAGATTCCCCCAAAGGGTCACGTCATCGCGACGTCGCGGAAGGGGCAGACTCGACTGCATGCACCCTCGATTTCCAAACAAGGGCATCATAGAAGGAAGAAATGGAATAATACTTCCTACGTAACATCTCCCCCTTCAGATGAAACATCGTTTATTACGATGCTTTCACCCTTTTTGGGAATCGTAAGCGCAGGTGTAAACATGCAGTTGAGTACTTACGCCTTAAGATGGAAATCCAGATCTGTCGGCTGCTGCTGTTGTTCGATGTTGGACGCGGCTCGTCCTCGTCCCCGAAGATATTGCGTAGTTTATTTTCCTCCTCGTGTATGTCGATTATATCCAATTGTTGATCCTTCTTGTGAGTGAGCGGCGATTAGAGATGTGGTAAGTAGGCGTGTTTTAATTTGTCCTGATGTTTCCGAATTGTTTTATGGCTATCTGTTTCCAAAACCACATTATTCAGGTCCGTAGTATTTAGTATTTTATACGGTCCAATATAATGCGGGTCAAATTTGCTTATGCGAGGTTCCTTCTGTACATAAACGTATTCTCCAGGTTTAAATTCTCTTGGTCTTCTATGTCGATCGTAATAGCGTTTGGACCTTTCCTTTGCTTTATTTAATTTATCAGATGCTTGGTTTCGGATTTCTGTCATCTGTTCAACAAGATTTGTGAGGTAGGTTCCATAGGTTTCTAAGTGTTGTCCAGACGGAAAGGCACTCGGTATTCTTGCTTGTTTACCGAAGATCAGTTCATGGGGCGTAAAATTGGTTGCCTCGTGAACGGAGGTGTTGTATGACAGCATAGCAAATGGAATAAACAGGTCCCAGACTTCGTGTGATTCCATGTAGTGCCTCAAGTACTCTGCAAGAACAGCGTGACTTCTTTCCAACGAACCGTTCGTCTGCGGTCTGTATCCTGATGTCGTTATTTGTTTGATTTTAAAGATTTCTGCCAGATGTGCCATTACCTTTCCAATAAAACTAGTTCCTCTATCCGATAATATTGTACGTGGAGTTCCATAAATTGCTATGAAATGCCGGGCAAAAGCGTCTGCGATAGTTGTAGCTCGTATGTCCGGTATGGCAACCGCAATGCAATATTTAGTCAGATTATCTTGCATCGTTAAAAAGTATCTATTTCCGCAAGGTGTTTCTGGAAGAGGTCCGACTGTGTCCAACGCAAGTTTATCGAAAGGTTCTAAAGGTGTATCGGTAATAATCATTGGTTGACGGGTTTTTGCTCTAACCAATTTCTGTTCTTGACAGCTCCTGCATTTCCTGATGAAATCTTGTATGTCGCTCCTCATTTTCTGCCAATGGTAATTTGCTTTTAACCGGTTGTAAGTTTTCGTGACACCCTTGTGTCCTCCTATTAAGCTGCTATGGGCCTCTTCGATGAGTTGATTCCTGGTTTCTTCAAGTGGTGTGAGAATGGTTCTAGCGGATTGCATTACTGGTGTGACCGTAAGGCCATTCGACTCCTCTTCAGTTGAATTATTATCCTCGTATGATGTAGATTCATAATCCGAAGGTACAGAATTAACAAGACGGGATATATTAGGTATATGATTAGGTAATGTATTTTGTGGAATGGATGGGGTAGAAGTAGTAAGTGGACATTGAATTATGGTTGGGGTTAATGATGCAGGTAAATTTTGTTCATTTGGTTGTTCCAGTAGGGTTTGTGAAAGGGATTGATTAATAATTGTAGCGTCCAAAGGATTTGAATCGTTGAAGAAAATCAAATCTGCGTTGACAGTTGTATCCTCTCCTGCTACTGGATGTTCGGTATCCTCCAGGAGTCGCGTTGAACTAGCCATGGGGTTTCCTGATATGATACTAGACGATTGATTAATTGATTCCTGACGTGTCGGCTGTTGATCGATCTTTCTTCTACGAGGATTCTGTCGTCTTCTTGGTGTGATTTCCTGATCTGATGATTCCTCAGAAGTTAATACCTCACGACTGCGTTTCGCCTCTTGATGTCGTCGTAACTCGCGAATGCGTTGTCCAATGCTATCGGTAACAGGTGTTGTGTTCTTCGGTATCTGGATTTTAAATTCTTTATCACTCTCCCTTGGTATTAAGGGCAGGCAAATTCTCACTGGGTTACGAGATAAAGCGTCAGCGTTTTTATTAGATTTCCCTGATTTATGAATAACTTCATACTCGTATTCTAAAAGTCTCAATTTCCATTTTACTAATCTTGATGTCGGATCTTTTACGGAATGAAGCCAAACTAAAGGTCTATGATCGGTTATTAAAGTAAACTTTCTTCCAAAGACATATGGTCTAAAATATTGTACTGCGTATACCATTGCTAAACATTCCTTTTCAGTGGCGGAATAATTCTTTTCTGCAGGATTTAAACTGCGAGAAGCGTAAGCTATTGGCAAATCCTCACCCACTTCCCCCTGACTCAAAACTGCGCCAATTGCAAAGTCCGAGGATCAGTGGTGATAATGAATGGTCGATTGAAGTCGGGGTATTGCAAAATGGGTTCTTTACATAATTCATTTCGCAATAACTCGAAACTTCGTTGCTGTTCTTCAGTCCATTTGAAACTAATTCCTTTTCCAAGTAATTGAATCAATGGTTTTGCTTTGGCTGAATAATCCTTTATAAATCTTCGGTAATATCCAGTTAATCCCAAAAATTGTTGAATATTTTTTTGTGATGTCGGTACGGGAAACTTTTCTACGGCCTGCAATTTCCTGGGATCTGGTTTGACTCCATCTGATGAAACTATATGTCCCAGATACGTCACTTCTTTGCGAAGAAATTCGCACTTGCTGGTTTGAAGTGTAAGTCCGTAGTCCCTCAATCGATGTAGTAACTTCCTGACTTTTATTTCATGTTCCCTGAGCGATGATGAATAGACTACAATGTCATCAAGGTACACGAATAATTCCGTTCCTTGCATCCCCGTGAGAACTTGATCCATAAATCGTTGAAATGTGGGTGGTGCATTTTTTAATCCAAAAGGCATACGTACGAATTCATAATGCCCGTATGGTGTGGTAAAAGCAGTCTTCTCTTTGTCCTTTGGATTCATTTCAATTTGATGAAATCCATTGGCCAAATCAAATACTGAAAAATATTTTGCGCTTCCTATTTTATCCAAAATTTCTGTAATTTGTGGTAGTGGATATTTGTCGCTGATGGTTTTTTCATTGAGAGCGCGGAAATCAATGACCATACGCCATTTCTTTTTCCCGTCGGCGCCCGTTTTCTTCGGTACAATCCATAAAGGTGAATTGTATGGTGAGACAGAAGGTTTAATGATTCCCTGTTTTAATAGCGTCCCTACTTGTTGATGAATTTCCTCCTGATGTATAGGAGGGTAACGGTATTGTCTGGTATTGACTGGAATATCATCTTTCACAAATATTGAATGATGAAAATGTGGTACATTATCCAAATTATCTCCTGGCAGATAAAATCTGTCAGAAAATTCTTCGATAATATTCTGAATATGGCATTTTTCTTCCGAGTTGAGGTGATTGGTTTCCAAGGTGTTCCAGATTTGTTGATTCCTCTTCTGTCCTTGAACAGCACTCCTTTCTTCCGAATATGATATATCTTCGTCGGAACTATCCAAGGTTTTATATGGGTGCAGGTATTGAGGTCCCAAATAAATTTCCGCTTCCTCTTCCCCGGTGTTTGTGGCCAAAACATAGCATGACCCGTCGTGGTTTTTGACCGCGGCCTCACCGACATAGATATTCTTTTGTGTTTTAAGACGCGGTAAATATCCTTCCTTTATATTGGGGTTGGCTATCTTTACCGTAATTTGACGCGTCGTCCTACCCGGGATCCTATGCTCCGTCACTTGTTTAGAGGAACTGACACGTTCCTCCACTTGAGGAAAATTCGTGAAACGAATGGGCCTAATGGGCTGGCTAGTTGTTACAAGTGTCCCATGATGGTAAGAAATCTCAGCTCTTTCTTGTAGTAAGAAAGAACTCCCTATGAGACCATCTGCTGACAGCGGGAGGTGGTCGATGACATAAAAATGTGCAGGAATGCCATTGATATGTAACACCGTTGTAGCCATCGTTTGAATAGAAGGGAGAGATAACCCAGTTATCTCTATTTCCTCCCTTGAAGTAATTTTTGTCCTATCGTCTAACGAATCCAACGTAATGAGATTAACAGAGGCTCCACCGTCAATAAGAAATTCTCCTTGTTTATTTATTAATTCCGGAACGTTGACCCTGATCCGTGGTGTTGGAGCTTCCTTGACGAGTCCCCGCTCTTCTCGATGTTGAATCGGACACTTCTTTGACGATTGTTCTTCAGTACGCTTACCGTATCGTCCGCGCGGTAAGCGCTTTTGGAGTTTAAAGGCTTCGGAGAAAAATCCCTCGAAGGTCCTGCTCCTCGGTGAGAATTCTGCCGTTGCTTGCAGATTTGTCCGTCGTGTCCTTTTTCCCCGCAGTTCCAACAAAATAGGTGTTGCCTATTATTATTAGTCCTTTGGTGCGCTCGGCCACGCTCCGATCCCTGATAATCCCCAGGTTCCGAATTATCCGACAAATAAGACGGTGACTGTTGTCGACTATGCAAGGTCATTGCCGCCGCCGTTTTCCTACGTCCATCATACTCCGTCTCGGATGGAGAGGTACTCCTATCCTGATTCGTCCGATAGTAAACCGGAGATGGTGATCGCGGATACCGTGCCGGCGATCGGTATTCTCGTTCGCGAGAATCTCTTCTTTCGGAAGCTTCCCTCGACGGTCGATTTTCTATAATTTCGCGACGATTCCTCAGCCGCCGATCAATTACTAATACCGCCTCGAATGCTTCTTCTAACGTCTTAACTTTTTCTTCTAAAATAGCTATCCTTAACGCAACGCGTTCCGGTAATCCCTCGAGGAAATTTTCTAACGCGTCCTTTTCCATTTCCCGAATGATTTGCGAGACATTGGCATCGTACCGTTCTTTAATTGCCGTCCGCGTACAGTGGATTAAATGGCCTACTCGATCGATGTATTTCCTTAATGTCTCATCATTACGGATACGAAGACGCGATATTTCCCCTTGGAGATACGCCAGGCTCCGTCCTGGAGCGTACCTTTTCTTCAAGAATTTTATTATGTCTGCGACACTTGCGAACGATTTATCTTGAATACTTGTTCTTGCCGGACCCGTGAACTTAGTTAAAATTATGGCTAGATACTCTTGCTCCGTGTTTTCCGGTATCAAAGCTAACCCGTTTTCTAAACTTTGCGTAAAGCTCGACAAACGTGGATTTTCTCCATCAAAGATGGGTATTGTTGCTGTCGCATGCTGTATACAATTACGTCTTGTTAGCACAGTCATGGAACTAGTTATCGAAAGCGTTAAATTCGCCAATTCTTCGACCGATAGGGAAGCCATGGTTGAGAATTATTAGGCGATCAATCAAATTAATAAATAGATTTCTTCCTTAGAATTATATAGAAATTCTAATTATTAATTCAATAAAAGGTTTTCTTTCTTAGAACTCTTAGGTCCTAATTATTAAAAAATTGAAATGCGAGATCAAAACTCTCCTTTAGAATATATTAAATTCTATCGGTCACTCGCGCTCCCCGCGTAGGAAATACTTCAAAGAGCACACGTCGCAGTCCACTATAGGCTGTGTCGTGTACAGTGGCTCATTACATGAACCACACAATATTGTATGCGGCTCACGCTGAAACCAATGCTCAGTTGCAGAACTCTTTACATCCAACGGTGATGTTAACGCGCACTGTGTGCAGACCTTGGCACCGTTCTCTAGGGTGGTTGTCCAAGCCCTACAGCACAGGTTTTCTAAATAACCCGGACTCACCATAAAAGTGGGTGTCGTACGCCGGTGCGGAACTCCCGTTTTCTTCTCGATACACATTTAATATTAAATCTCTCTACAATCAAAAACAAGCAGTATCCCACCGCTGTCACCAATTTGTTACGAGCCGAGGGCTAAGGGGCACAGCTGCGCGAGCCAAGGATCGGTAGTTTTAAGAGTTTGTTAGTTACGGACGGCCAGTGCGTATTTCGTCACTGGAAGCCGCGTAGATAGGAAGTGCGTGAACTTGCCGATGCCTGTTTCATCACCGGGTGTCACAGGAAGGTAAAGGTAATCGTGGACAAACCGATGCCTCTTTCATCACCGGGAGCCACAGGATGGTAAGTTTTCGTGGACAAACCGATGCCTCTTTCATCACCGGGAGCCACAGGAAGGTTTTCGTGGACAAACCGATGCCTGTTTCATCACCGGGAGCCACAGGATGGTTATTGTGGACAAACCGATGCCTCTTTCATCACCGGGAGCCACAGGATTGTTAGTAAAAATGGACTCGTAACTTATAGCGATACACCTCGAGCGGTTAAGGTGTATCTGTTTGGTGGGACGTTACTGCTAATGATTGTCAGAGGTGATTCAATGAGAAAATGCGTATGATATTATTAAGCGTATATTTCCTACTCTTTGGTTATTCTACAGTTTGATTATTAACTACAAAATCCACATTTCTCAATCTGTACGGATTGGAAATGTATACTGCCCAACAAAGGCCTGACGATATACCGTAAAATAAGTATAACGTCTTTAAGAAATGAAACGTGTAAGAATTGCTCGAAGGGGACTCGGAACCCGATCTCGCTGAGCAACAATATCAAAGTAGTCGATACGGAACGTACTCGAAGCTAGATTAATACTGAGCCTCGAGAGCAGAATTCGTGCCCTTTTTATACCCGAAATCCGGACCAAAAAGCTGGTGGGGGCACGGAAAATTCCAAGGGAGTCAGGAAAGATTCCCCCAAAGGGTCACGTCATCGCGACGTCGCGGAAGGGGCAGACTGGACTGCATGCACCCTCGATTTCCAAACAAGAGCATCATAGAAGGAAGAAATGGAATAATACTTCCTACGTAACAAGGACATCGAGTCGAATTAAAAAAAAACATATTACATGACATTATAATTAACATATTACTCGCTCTACAGTACTGGAAATATGAAATATTTAGCTTTTAGAAAATATTACTGAATGTAAACGCGTGACTAGAACACAAGAAAAATGCACTTTTTTAAATTGCATGTTCGAAATGCATTCCGCATTCCGCCTTCCGCGACGCAATATATATTCTGCTCGTTTAGAGACGTGTGGATGTGTTGCTGCCGTTTGACTTGCTGGATCCGCAGCTCTGCATGCTAAGATTGTTGAGCTGATTCTTCCTTACAATTCTTCAATATTATTAATTGCAGATTGAAATACAGCAGCGTTGTATGTAAACAAATAATGCTTGCACTGTCTTAAAGTCAAATACGACGAAAAGCTAAATATTTCACATTTCCACTACTGTAGAGCGAGTAATATGTTAGTTATAATGTCATGTAATATGTTTTTTGAAATCGTCTCGATGTGATCTACAATATGGGAAAATGGATATGTATTCCTATTCGTTTCACGCAAAGTGACCTTGAATTCGCCATGAAACTGAACTGTTCTCGAAATTTTGTTTACTGATAGTTATTGTAGACTCTATGCCCTGCAACTTTAGTTCTAAACTTTTTTCTGTATGTATACGTACAGTTCGGCATCAGAAACTTGCATCAGTTCAGGAATCAGAGTTCCGGCTTCATTGGTGAGCAAGGCCCAACTCGTCAGTCTCAAAGTGAGCAGTGAAATCATAAGTGTTGTGCAATGAAACCGGACAAGCCCTAGAAATTTGGGGAAAATTTTATACATATATATATATAAAATTAATGTGTTTACAATAAAAAAATCGGAATATGCAGATCGAAATATGCGTAATTTGAGAAACGAAGAACTTGTTGAAAACTGTAAAAAATAATTGCCAGCTGTCAAACAAAGACTTTGTATGCAAAACATTCATACCCTAAGATGTAGCCTTTCGAAGAGAACCAAAAAAGTGCTGTCGTCGAAAAGGAGTGGCTGTTCGACCAATGATGTATGTTGGTTAACATTCTGGTATTATGAACAACTGAAGTTTATTGTAGACTGCGAAATGCCACGCAGGTGAAGGTCTTCAGATAATGGGGACGAAGAAAGTCAATTGGCAGGAAATGATATACGAGATGGGGTAAGTATATATTTATATTCAAAGACAAAGTACATTATGTTTATTAAATGCCATGATTAACTGCCATTCTTTCTTTGAATGGAACACTACCTTCATTATTGAAATAAATTTTACTTTCATCTCCAATTTGTATCGCTCGTGTAGTTGTTCCTCTCGATGTACGTTTTAACGATTCTAAATTGCTTCTACTTTGTCGCTAATTACCAGATATCATTGTTCTTCCTTCTGAATCTTCTATATCATTGTAATAAAAATGTGAGTACGTTGCAAGTGATGTGCGCCATAAATAATTATAAAAAAGGCTCAATGAATAGCCATATCGGTTTGCAATACTTCAAATCAAGAAGCTATAATGCCGTATGCGTTCTTTTCAACCCTTCTTCCACGACAGAGCCAATAATTAAAAATTAGTTGTTCAAATGTCGGTCCTTTTTGAGGGGACGATTTCGGTCCATTTTTAAGGAGCGGAAATGCTTCATCGGCCACGAAAACGAAGGGTAGAAAGTATTTAGTACCATTAGGTACCTCTAGTGATGGAAAATTCAAAGAACCGTTCATTCATTTTTAATAGAATTTAGTGCTTTGTAAAACTCCTCCATCCGTAATACGTGCGTCAGTGCCGATATGAATAAATATTTATTATTATTTATTCGTCGGAACGGGAAAAACAACCCATTAATTTACAAAGTCAATGACATATTTATATCGTGGGAACACAATAGAACTAATGGACGAGACATAAGTTAAGTGTATGCTTTTCAATTAATGTGTGCAAATATTCAGAATAACTAGTGCGCGGATATCTTAAAAGAGTTTAACTTAAAAGAGGTATTAAAAAAGTCAAACTTGGAGCAATAATTGTTTGCAGTGCCCCATATTCTGCTTATGGGGTCAGAGTAAATGAATACCTGCGCGGTAGGAAAATACGCGACGATTATAAGGGCCTTGATCGAGCATAGAAGTTTATGTATGATAGCAGAAGGGGACACCATATATGTCCATTTAAGATTCTGTGTAAGAATAGAAGGTCGTGTATGGTTCTTCAATTCTCAAGCGACTTTATGTTTATTTTGCTCATGATAGCCCCGTCGTCGTGATCGGACAAATGCATGGAGTTTCCAAGCTTGTTTGCTGCAAACCTAAGAAACTTATGTTGGACAGTTTCGATATTTGCTTGTATTTGTGTTGATTTGGCGACCAAATCGTGGATGCATATTCTAGCCACGGTCTGATTAGGGCAGAGTAAAGTAGCTTAACTGAATCATTATTTCTAAAGGCAGTTACGTTACGCTTAATGAACCCTAGAGTTTTTGTAGTTTCCTTCGCAATGTGAGTTATGTGCGGAGAGAAATCTAGGAGTGATAAGAAACGAACGCCTAGGTCACAGGTGTCGAAAATAATCGATAACGAAATGGCCCCCAGCTTATAATTCAAAGGAATAGCGTCAACATGACAATGAGACTTCATCACCTTGTATTTGGAGGAATTTAGGGACATCCCATTGACGTGACACCAATGCGCAATGTTCCAAATATCCAGTTGAACGTGGAAACAGTCAGATGCGTTTGATACGGTTTTAAATATCTTTAGGTCGTCCGCGAATAATAAGGTAGAACAGGAGTTAAGCTGACTCGGCAGATCGTTAATGAACAAGAATAATGAAGAAGAATAAAAAGTAACGGCCCGAGGTGGGAGCCTTGTGGTACACATGACATTACATCAATTTCAAAAGAGTCGCAATTTTTGAAACGGGCTATCTGCTTACGTTTAGAGAGGTAACTAAGGAGCCAAGATAATATAGGCTCTCTTATTCCCATAGCATGTAGTTTAGACTTTATTTAAGGCTTTCACAGCCAAATGACCATATATATGGCTAGGTTAGTTGTCGTAGATAGTGGAGGGCTAAACCATGTTGCTCTTGACAAACTAATTTCAGAACAGACGACTTTAACGCATCTACAACTAGGGTCTCGAAAAGTTTTGGGAGTATGTCAAGCTTACATAGCGGTCTATAGTATTTGGCATTAGATAGATCGCCGGATTTAAGTAATGGTGTAACTAAACCTGTTTTCCATATTTCGGGAAACTTAGTGGAGGCTTAGTGACACATCAAAAATGATCCATAGTGGCCGAGACAAAATGAAGCTGCATGATTTGAAAAATATAGGTGGAATGCCGTCGATTTCGGATCCTTTATTTGTGTTTAAATTTGATAACTTTTTATAAATATCACTAATGCTGATGTGGATATTGGATAATTCAGTGGTTTGGCAGAAACGAAAATCCGGCGAAGCATCCCACATAGAAGAGTATACAGAGACAAAGTGCAACGCAAACAAATGGGCAAAATCTTTGGATGAGGTAGTCTTACAGTTGTATAAATGTAATTCTCCAGGAGGATTTCGAGTTTTCCGCATGGCGTTTAATAATTCTAAGAAAGCTTTATATTTCGTCCACTGGACAGCGATGCCTCAGTGTACAGGGTCATGTAGTCTGCGAGACTGCTTCACCCTTTGTATCATATATGGTCCCACCATTTCTATTTGGCCAGTTTAGTAAGTTGCGGAGAAAAGCATTTGGGCAAGAGGCTCCATTATACAGGGTGGCCCGTAAGTCTCGCCGTATCTGGAAATGTGGGGTAGCTGAAGTGATTCTGAACAACTTTTCCTTGACCAAAATATTGTATGAAGCTTCGTTTTTGAGTTATTAATAACAAACACTGGCCAATGAGAGCGCCCGTATAGCGCGCGCTCAGGTACAACTGCGCGCGGTTGTGATAGGGTGCATCCAGGGGCAACGTACGGCAAATATTACATCGTCTTAAATTAAGAATAATGTTTAATTATTCGTTATTCATGAATAACAATTAAATTAACAAGTCGTTTAATAAATGTTCCATATTTTTATTCGTTATCCAAAACGAATAAAGTTTCGTCGTTACACGACACGCACATTAACGAACGTAGTCGTGATTGTAGTGCGTGTGGAAAAAAGTGCGAATCAGATCGGTATCGATCGCCGAAACGTGCGTTTCGTGGCATAAAATTGTTAAGATAGGTCAGGATCGATGCAATGACCAACTGCCAAGGACCCACTTCCGCCAAAGCAGATTACTTCGCGAACGAAAGGGTAAGTTTATTTAACTATCTTTTTCTAACATTAATTATCCAGATATTTTTTTCGTAAGTAATAAAACACTTTATTCCTTTCGGATAATGAACAAACGTATCGAACACGGTTATTACACGACTCTTATTCATGAATAACGATAATTCCACATTATTCTTAATTAAGACGACGTAACATTTGTCGCATACTTCCCTCGGTGCCCTCGATCACCCTCATCACGACCGACCGTAGGTGATCGGTTCGCGCCTGACCGTGTGTCAGCCGATGCCTAGCGGGCGCTTTCATTAGCCAGTGTTTTTCGTTAATAACTCAAAAACGAAACTATAAATAACATTTTGGTTATGGATAAAGTTGTTCAAAATCACCCCAGCTATACCCCATTTCCCGATGTTCCTGGCTTTTGTGCCATCCTGTATAACCTCATAATAGATCCACTGTTCGGAGCTTTGATTATATTAATGTGTTTGGTATTTATGACTTCATAGCATGTATCACAATACCATCGTTGTTTAAATTCTGCAGAAACTGCTCTACATTCTTCTTCATTAACTTGTTACTTTTTCTTATTTTGTATAATTTTTATGTTGTGTTTTAGGAAATACTGCTTAGCTGTACATTCGATTTTATACAAGATGTGCAGCAAGTGTCAACGTCACAAAACGATGATAATATTTTGGAGATTACTCCAAATACACGACCAAGGAAGAGGAAAACTGTGGAGTAGAATTTTTTTTGTTTGGCTACCGAAACTCTGGAACAATATAATGGAATTTCACAAGAAGATAAATTTTACATTACGGTAGAAAAAATGATACAAGATACGATCTACTACGCAAAATTATATTGATTAAATGGGAAATCATCTATAGAACCAAACAATCCAAGAATATATAAATATCCTAAAATTAATCACATTCCATAGAACCGGCTACTTCAATATCCATCAAATTCAACAACCAATACTCCACAAAACATTGCACCATATTACATTCCACGTAATACACCACCATATTTCTGCACGCTGTTTTAGTTTTCCTACCAATTTTTGGTTACCTGATTTGTAACAAATTTTGAAAATAAAAATTCAACTTTACGTTTGAAAATCCTTCCGTTAATTCTTCGTAAATAGCAGTATATAATTCAGGGATGATTTTGCTCAATAATTACGGTAAAATTGCAAGTACAAAATTTTAAATCCTTATATCTCTTTCCCGTGATTAATTATAAGTGTTACAGAAAGTCTTTCTTCAGCACTAATTGCATCTCTCATTGTAGTATTTTGTTTTTCAATCTTTGGGCGAATTTTCTCCAATAGATAATTGAAAACAGAATCATCCATAATTTCTATAATCACTAGGTTCATTGGTCCTCAAATCTCAAAACTATGCCGAATTAGAAAATCTGTTTCTCTCGATTAACCATCTTGTTGCCCAATTCGTTTTAGTCTTCAACTGTTTATTTTGTATGATTTACATACTTCCTACAATAGCCGAAAACACTGAAATTCGAAGAAAATCCGACATTTTGACACACGTCTTTCAACGGTGCAGAAACTGATGCAAGGATTCACAAAACCTAGAGTCAATGCATGCATCGCAACATGCATTGTACAAGAACCTCAACAATGTACAGGGTGTTCCGTAACTAGGCTGCAGCATGGGAATCGAGGGAAGCATGGCGTAAATGTGACATCGTTTTAAATTACGAATAATATGGAATTACTCATTATTCATGAATAACGAATAAATTATTAAGTCGTTTAACACCTGATATCGATACTACTATTCGTTATCGGAAAGAAATAAAGCGTTTTATTACTTCTGAAAAACCTACCCATTCGTCCACGAATTAACCTGCAAATTGTTGACATTGGGTTAATCCTGATCTTTCAAGGCAATCCTCAACAGCTTTTTTTTACGAGGTGGAAATCTTCAAAAGACACCTCCTGCCCTGAGGAGGAGCAGGCGGTAGTGTCGGATTTTTACCGACTAAAACCACCTCGGTTGCCTCTCCTCTGCGCTTGTTGGGGAGGCCCCGGGAACTCCGGAGATAACCTCTGGTGCCTCCCCACGCCACGGCTGTCGCAGACCCTGTCCTCGGGAGGTTCAGAAGGACCCTCCTTTTCTGTACACCGCCGCGCCGGGGGCAACACCCGAGGCGGCCCTCCTCCAGGCTGTTGATCGGGGCGACTCGGGTCCCCACCCGAGCCGCTCACGGCTCTCCGACGGCCTCGTGCACAGCGAGGGAAACGTGTTCCCTCTTGGCGGGCCGCCGGTCTACTTGTCAACGATGGCGCCATTTCGAGGGGCGGGGAGGGAACACCACCGCACCTCCGGCCACGCCACCGCTTTTTCCTCCCCGAACAGAAGGGAGGGATGTAGGTCCCGCCGACGGAAAAGGGCCGGCGAGTCCCCCCCCCCTCCTTCACTATCCACGCCGCTGCTTCCGGCTATCGGGCAGTCCACCGGGGTAACAGGAGGGCAAGCGTCCTCCCACAGCAGGGCCACCCATCCGTCGGGCGGGGATGACGGTCTCCCGAAAGACGAGGAGGGAATGCCTCCAGTCGCCTCCCGGGCCGACACCGCCTTTACACCACGGAAGAGGCGCGGGATCTCGCCAGCGGACGCGTCCGTGGCTAGCGAGTCCTGCCCCTCCGTCTCTCACGTTGGGCGGGACCGGATAGTTCCCGATCCCGCTCCGCTGCCCCCTTTCTACGAAGGGGCAGAAGGGCGCCATCGCCGTCCAGGCCCTCCCGCTGCCCAGCATCCTGCTGACGATGCTCGGCAGCGAGAGGTCCGACCCCACGTGCGCCCTCAGTTCACGGCGCTCAGCCGCCCATTCCGGGCAATCCGCCGTCGCACAGTGGTCCGAAACCGTAAAAACACGAACTAAATTCATAGCGCTGTTATTTACACATTATTCATTATGAATAGAAAGATTTTAGGTTGTTTTTAAGTTATAGAATATAATTGCAATTAAAAATTCTCTTTTTATAATTATTTTAACAATAATATTGGATAAAATGTTGGGTCGAACGAACATGTTAGCAAAAGATTTTAAATAAAAAATATATACAAAATTATTTAAAAAATTTAAATTAAATAAACAATTTTTGAAAAAAAGAAAATAGTTTACGACTAAATTTACGTTATCCTACATTTCATCTGATGAGGGCACGTCTCTTTCCAACTCCGTTTCACTCTGTTTCAAAAACGGCACGCTGACTGCACATATATTGTTACAACTTTCGGAGTTGCAAATAGTTGCAAGAAATTTTTATGTAGGTACCTTAAGTAGGTTTTAACAAATACTTTCATGTAAATTTGATCGCATCCTCAACGATCCATTCCCCTTATAAACCACATTAAAGTGGAAAAATGGGAGAAAAATAGGGATTCGCGAAAAGGTATTTTTCACAGGGTTTAAATACGTAGGTACCTTTTATGTTACATGTACTTGTAGCTGAAAGAACACTCTTTAAAAATATATAAACAGATTTGAGTTAGCTCCACTCTGTAAACAAAATATAGCACCGCAAAGTATAGCAAATTCAGAAAGAAATGGGATCGTTTTAAAGTGAACATCCCCCCCCCCCCTTTGAAGGTGTCTCAGGCAATTACCGGTGCTCTGCTGCAATCCATTTGCATGCCAAAATTTAGTCTATACATATAAGAAGCTGTGCCTAAAATTTCATACATTTCCAAGAAGGTTGAAAAATTGAATTTAGCTCGTATTTTCACGGTTTCGGACCACTGTGCGTCGTCTCGGCCGTATCCGACACAGGAACTCACCGAAACATCCATGTCCGGTGAGGACCTGCGTGACCCGGTAGGGAAGGGTACCTCTGCCGCGGTCCAGCCATTCGTCCAGGCTGGGCAGGACCGCCCCGATCGCCCGCTCCGCGGCTCCTCTGTGCAGGAGCTCCGCCCTCCATTTGTTGCGCGCGGCCAGCCGGGCCTGGTGTCTAATGCCCACCTCTTCCTCGACGGACCCCCCCCCCCGTGCGGAGTTCTCGGAGACGCTCGTAGACGTAAGCGTCCCCCTCCGTCAGTAGATCGAAGGGCACGGTGCCCGCCAATGTCAACGCCGCCTCGTGAGATATCGTGCGGTACCCCCTGGCCACACTGATGGCCATCCTCCCCTGAACGCGGCGCAGCAATATTTTACTACACCGCCTGACCATCAGGGCAGACGCCCACATCGGGGCGCCGTATAGGGCCATGGACCGCACGATCACAAGATATAGGCGCACCCTCTCCTCCAGGCCCCCGACGTTGGGGAGTAGGCGACCAAGGCCGGTCGCCGTCTTCTCCAGCCGGGGGACCAGACGGTCGAAGTGGGCTCTGAATTGTCAGAGGCTGTTCAGGAGGAGACCGAGGTAATTCATTCGGTCCCCAACCTGAACGTACTCCCCCCCTACCAAGATCCAGGACCGGGGTGGTCCCCCGCTCCGAGGCCTGCCGTGAAACCACATGGCCTCGGTTTTTTGCGGGGAGATCTGCAGCCCCAGCCCCCGGATACCATCGACGACGGAGGCCAACCGCGTCTCAGCCTGCCGGATGGTCCTCGTCCAGTCCCTCCCGGCGGCCATCAGCAGCGTGTCGTCGGCGTAACACGTCAGGGTGACGCCAACCGGGAGGGAAGCCCGCAGCACCCAGTGGTACCCGATGTCCCACAGAATGGGGCCCAGGACCGACCCCTGCGGGACACCGCGATCCACCGCCCCCGCGCACATCCGACCTCTCCTGCCCGGGTACTCCACCCGCCTGTCCCTCAGGTAGTCCCTCAGGACCCTCCTCACGTAGTGGGGCACTCCGTGCTCTTCGCCCCCCCCCCTATTCGGCCCTAGGGGAGAGAGTTAAACGCGTTGGTGATATCTAAGCTCACCCCCCCCCCCCCGGGACGTGGCCGAGTCCGAGAGGGACTTCACGCGGCCGACAGCGTCGACCGTCGAGCGCCCCCCCCCCAATCCAAACTGGGACTCGGCCAGGTCGGGACCCACCCGGGAATCCTCAACAGCTGATGTTACGGCCGGGTCCATGAACTCACTTCACTATAACTTTCATTGCACGGCCACTTTTAATTTCGAATTATTCAACTTATGCATTATACATAAATCACGAATAATTCGACATTAATCTTAATTTTTGCATTCATTATCCCATATAACGTTGCTATACCGACATGGCCCCGACACATTTGTTCACCTTGAGCGCGCCCTAGTTGGTCAGTCTTTTTCATTAATATTTCATTAGATGAGGGCTGGACCAACATTGTGAAAACGCAAATGTTGTTCAGAATCCACCTTACACGGATCTTACACCATTTATGTTTATAAGTTTGTTAGTTAGGGGTGCGGACAATCTGCTGCGATACCAGGGAGCCGTTAGGATAGTTGTAAACGAGAGCGAACCGGATGTGAAATCAGGGAGCTATAGGGAGGGTTATATTTTGTGGGCGATCTCGATGCGAAATCGGGAAGCCATTGGGTTGGAGTAGTTTCTTTGTCTCGTAACTCTTAATTACAGTTTGATACGACTCGAGCGGAAAAGTTGTATCAGTGGGAACGTTGTTACAAGTATTCTAAGGATTATGGGGTACAGATAGGATTTTTATTTATTTTTTTAACAGACAAAAAGTCCTAATTTTACATGAATATGATTTTACATAATATGAGAGTGATATTATTTAATACATAAGTGACTAAGGAGTAGCACTGCACGAAGTTCGTACGTCCTTTTTCAAGGATGCTACTGTTCCGTTGAATAAATCAACGCTGTTTTAATGAGCATTTGCGGCTGAATGTAATCTGTTAGTGCAGTTTCTTTCGCCTACCAGCGAACGGTTGGGCAGGTGTAAAAGAGACTTCTCGCAGACACATGGAATTTAAGGAGCTCCAAGATCGCTGGACCAGAGATAATCTGATTTTAGACTTTCCAGAGGAAGGTAAGATCCGCTGTAAGCTTTCTTTTTTCGAGAGTATTTTACCCAAGATGGTTTAGAATGCCGATATAGTTGCGACACGTAAACAGCATCGGTTTATTGAGCTTATAAAAAACGTACCTATAAAAATCTATACTGCACACCTTCTAATAAGTTAACGAGGTATTGCTGTGCAGGATTCCAGATAATTGATCCATATTCAAAATGGGGTATCACAAGCTGCAAGTAAAGTGTTTTGAATGTGAAGGGGCCCTTAAAGTCAGCCGAGTGCTGAATGAAATCCAGAATTTTCGAACAAGTAATGGTAGCGTAGCGTATAGGTTCAGCAAACGATAACGACCACGTAATAACAATACCTAGATCCTTTGCAAATTCACGTATAGCCAGTGGAATAACATCAATGTTATAAGTGAAACTTTTCTTTTTTTAAAATGTAATAACGAAGCACTTACAAGGAAAGGACCCCAAATGCCCGACTTCGATTTCCACAAGCATTTGTAAGATGATAGTATATATGCTCCTAATGATAGGTGTTATACATATATTAGATTTAGACACCCAACAGTTTGAAAGATATAAACAATTAAAGTTACGTACCTATCTTTGTGCCATGAGTATAGATACATTTTACAGAAGCTGCGACGGCATAGTGTGCTAGTTCGGTGGCTCATACTACCAAAAGTCCTGGGCTCAATTCACCACGACCGATAGGCGATCGCGCGGGCCAAGACCTGCGACGGGTGAAAGGGGGCATTGCCTCCGAAAATTGGCCCGAAAGAACACTTAATTTGGAAATACATTGCCTCGAAGAAATGCACACGTTTTATGACTTCTGTAGCAACGAAATATATTGTAGCCGGCTAATGATAGCTCAGAGTCACCCATATCGTTCGTGAACCATGTCTCAGTAAATATAATAATATCATCTGTACGAGAAGAACAGGAGTTGGAATGCGCTAACAGTTTAAATTTTGATCTGAGACAGCATACATTTTGGTAGTAGACAGACGGGCATTCATCTAGGTTTTTTTAACTTTGCCGGGTCATGTTCACGATTTTAGTAAGCACGCTACTGTCCACGAGATTTATACGTACAGTACGCAAGATCTGAAGACACTTTCTTTGTTTAAGAGTGCGGACTTCAAGTAGTTTTAACGAATCTGCTCGATTTAAAGGTGAACAGTTTATATACAAGTTGGCCCGTAACTAGTGATAACATCGGGAAATGAGGGGTTCCTGAGTTGATTTTTGACAACTTTTTTTTTACCAAAATGTTGGTTGAAGAGTTGTTTTTGAATTATTGACCCGTAGAGTATGCGCTCAAGCGCGTGATTTTCAACTGTGCTTGGTCGTGGTTGTGAACCAACGCATTGGTACAGCGTGTTACAACGTCTTAAATTTAAAAAAATATGTAATTATGCGTTATTCATGAATAACAAATAAACTAGTAAGTCGTTCCATAACTGTGTTTGATACTTTTATATCTTATCCGAATGGAATAAAGTGTTTTGTTCCTTATCCGACAGGAATAAAGTGTTTTATTATTGGTGACAAAAATCTTGATTTAACAGTACGTTTAAGGTGGATAAATTATGTTTTAAGAGAAGCGATTCGCATAACTAATGTTCTAAAAAGTTAGTTAAACTTCCCCATTCGTCCACGAATTAACCTGCTTAACATTGTGCCGATTCTGGCGGCTAACTCCACCTCGGTCACAATCCTCGAGCGCTGCAGGGCAGCTGTGTGACCTCTAACGATAACTTCTAGTGCTAGCCCACGCCCATGCTCTTAGGCCCAATCCTCGGGAGAGCCCAATTAGAACCCTCCGCTGCTCCTCAATCCAGGCCGCGCCAAGAGTTACGCCTAGCGCGCCCTCCCGCCCAACCCGAATCTCAACTCAACCCGTCCGCGACTTTCCGACGATCCTGCGGAGTATTGGAGGACATGATCCTTCCCAGCAGGGTCGCCAGTCTGCAGCAGCGACGGTCGTTGTCCGAGGGCGATTCCCAGCAATCCTTAATTTCCGGGAGTTCCCAAAATTAGAGACACTCTGTATAGTCCCCACAGTGCATGGAGCCCCATTAGAGGTTTCAATATAAGGTAAACCTCGAAGTCTCCGACGGGTCACGTCCGCTCCTAATCAGTCACGATTCAGCTACTCGTGATTAGATCACTCATTATATGTATACGATAGCCGAAAGGAACCTTTGGGCGCCTTCCCTTCTAACACAAGCTCGGAAAGCACATGTTAGAGTGGTGTATGAGAAATATTCTCTACACGTAACAAGAATATTGTATTCTAACATGAAAAATAGCTATACTATTATAATAATGAAATTATTTTAACTTGCAAGATTCAGACTACCAATTGAAGAGATCAATATCTGGCACTCCTACGGTTGCACAAGGTACACCAGATCGACATCCACCAACTTCGATTTCTATACAACAAGTCAATCATTTACATGGACTGCCAACGTTCTCGCAGGAATATAATAATTATCCAACTTTGCCGGTGAGTAGTACTATTCTAAGTGTTATAATTTATTATGAATGTTGAAGTTGAAGACAATGAACTAATAAGTAATATATTACTGCGTCCTTAATGGCTAAAATTTTTCGTCAGGCGCTAGAATGAAAATACAAAACTAATTTACACTACAATAACTGTTTAAATGGTTTTAAATGATAAGTGGGGCAGCTTTACAGCTGCATGTGCATATGTGAGTTATCAGGATGGTTTAAATAAATGGATTAAAGTAACAAAGTAACAAGATAATTTATTCCATTTTGTGTCAGGTCTGGCAATGAGAAAATACTGCCATAAATAAGCATGTGCCTAAAATGAACGGTTGGCGGGAATAATGATACATAGTCGGTGGTAATTGAGGGTCGCGTGCTATGAAAATCCGAAGATTTGCTGGCGCTTCGCATCGAGCTATTTTTATTCAAATTTTAAGTGGATATAAACAGTCTTGTTACGAGCCGAGGGCTAAGGGGCACAGCTGCGCGAGCCGAGGATCGGTTGTTTAAGAGTTTGTTAGTTACGGACGGCCAGTGCGTATTTCGTCACTGGAAGCCGCGTAGATAGGAAGTGCGTGAACTTGCCGGTGCCTGTTTCATCACCGGGTGTCACAGGAAGGTAAAGGTAATCGTGGACAAACCAACGCCTATTTCATCGCCGGGAGCCACAGGATGGTAAGATTTCGTGGACAAACCAACGCCTATTTCATCGCCGGGAGCCACAGGAAGGTTTTCGTGGACAAACCAGTGCCTATTTCATCACCGGGAGCCACAGGATGGTAATCGTGGACAAACCAGTGCCTATTTCATCACCGGGAGCCACAGGATTGTTAATAAAAATGGACTCGTAACTTATAGCGATACACCTCGAGCGGTTAAGGTGTATCTGTTTGGTGGGACGTTACTGCTAATGATTGTCAGAGGTGATTCAATGAGAAAAATGCGTATGATATTATTAAACGTATATTTCCTACTCTTTGGTTATTCTACAGTTTGATTATTAACTACAAAATCCACATTTCTCAATCTATACGGATTGGAAATGTATATTGCCCAACAAAGGCCTGACGATATACCGTAAAATAAGTATAACGTCTTTAAGAAATGAAAACGTATAAGAATTTAGTAATGTTGCTCGAAGGGGACTCGGAACCCGATCTCGCTGAGCTATAATATCAAAATAGTCGACACGGAACGTACTCGAAGCTAGATTAATACTGAGCCGCCGAGAGCAGAATTCGTGCCCTTTTTATACTCGATATCCGGACCAAAAAGCTGGTGGGGGCACGGAAAATTCCAAGGGAGTCCGGAAAGATTCCCCCAAAGGGTCACGTCATCGCGACGTCGCGGAAGGGGCAGACTCGACTGCATGCACCCTCGATTTCCAAATAAGGGCATCATAGAAGGAAGAAATGAAATAATACTTCCTACGTAACAGTCTCTTCATTAATAACCCTGTTCAACAAATATCAATATTTTTCTTATTTCGTAACCTTCAATAGGCGTTTTTGGTAGACTTCAATGTGCTGAATACGAATCTGCAATACGTTTTTCTCCAGAACGTACCATTTTTGAAAACATCAATTTCGACAAAACTCGCAAATTTTAAACTTTGGAAGTGTTTTATACTTTTTCGGTAATAGATATTGAGTTGAGCTTGGTGCCCAATGTTCCATTGAAGTTTCACGACCGAAATTATATAAACAGTAATTAGATTATAAACATTTAAATGTGTTTAAATAATGATCAAAGTGAAAAGGACATCGAAAATACACCCATTTTGGCTGATATCTTTCAACTTATTTCAAAAGCTAACGGTCCTGGAGAAAATCAATCTATGCCATGCGGTAGAGCAGACCTTTCTGCAAAGAATACCATCAACGGAAGTTACAAAATAATTTTCGTTTGCAATATGAAACCGAATGTCCTTTCGGTGTCCTTTTAACTTTGATCATTATTTAAACGCATTTAAATGTTTATAAACTAACTGCCAATTATATCATTTTATTCGTGAAACTTCAAAGAATCATTTGGCACCAAGCGCAACTGAATAACTATAACCGCAAAAGTACAAAACACTACCAAAGTTTAACATTTGCGATTTTTACAAAACAGATTTTTTCAAAAATGGTACGACCTGGAGAAAAACGATTGCAGATTCGTATTCAGCACCTTAAAGTCTACAAGAAACGCCTATTGACAGTTACAAAATCAGACCCGTGTTGAACAGTGTAATCGTCGGGAAATGGGATAACAGGGATAACAGGAGTGATTCTGAACAACTTTCCCATTGACAGCTATATTGTTTGCTGCTTCGTTTTTGAGTTATTAACAAGAAACACTGGCTAATCAGAGCGCCCGCTGGGCATCGGTTGACGCGCGCTCAGGCGCGAACCGATCATCTGCGGTTGGTCGTAATGGTGGCATTGAGGGCACTGAGAGAAGCGTGCGGCAAATGTTACATCGTCTTAATTACGAATAATGTGGAATTATTCGTTATTCATAAATACGGAGTAATCTAGTAACTCGTTTAATAACCGTGTTCGATACGTTTATTCATTATCTGAAAGAAATAGTGTTTTGTTACTTACGAAAAAAAAATGTTTTTAACAGTATGGTTTTAACAGGTGGATAAATTATGCTTTAACAAAAACGATTTGCATAACTAATGTTAGTAAAAGCTGGCTAAATTTAAACTGACCTAGGCAACGATCAACAGCTGATGACAGCCGATCACATCACTGTACGATAACTTTACTTCACGATCATTTCACTCCACTGTCACATTCACTTGCTACTGTGAAGTGTGGGGATATGTTTTTGAAAATAAATTGCTTTTGCTACGTCTAAACATTTTATAATACATATTCCGATTCTTGTTGCTCGTTAGATACGCAGAATGACTCTGCCAGTTTCTACGTTCGCGCTCGCTTCAAATACACACGCACCTGTTCTTTAATGTGGATGACATTGTAGTGTCAATGCTCACGCTGCGTCGCAGGCACACACGGGCCGATGCTGCTGTGTGTGATTGTTTTCTGCCGCCGGTTTCCACTAAATTTGGAAATGGTGCGGATGCGTGTGCGTGTTCGTGTAGAAGCGAGTGGGAATGCTTGCCAAATCCAACCGTTTGCGAGGACCACCGGGACGGACGGATCGGATGGATAGTGAATAAATCTTAATTCGGGCGAGAGATCAACTTTTCATTACACAATATTGTATTCATTCATCACAGAGTGACCGATATGGTTGTACGGTTGTTTTTACGTAATACGCGGGTTCCATGATACTATCGGATTCATTGAGAGCCTAGTATACGGAGGTCGTAAATCTCCGTTTCGATTTTTATCGACACCGTTGCACCCGTAATGCATATCGAGTATTTTCTTTTTCGTGAGATATCTCAGGAATGCTGAGAGATATTTGAAAAAAGTTTAATTAAAACTTGCATCATTTGATTGTGTTTACGAAACTGCGTAAAAAATTTGTTAGAAAAATACGTGGTTTTCCGAATGGAGAGTGTCAGATTCTAAATGTAAGGTGACAGATTCTGAACGGAGATTGTTAGACTCCAACTATGGACCGTTTGAACTCCTACACACGACTGACTGAGTTCTGAATGACAATCGACGGAGTTCTGAATGATTACTGTTGGAGTTCTGATTAACAACTGACTTCCTCGTCGAGTGTGTCGTATCACGTCGACTCGGAAGTAACTTTTTGGCATGCTGATTGGACATTTGGAAACATGAGTAAATGCCAATGAGCGTGTTTTGAAGACGGGGACCTTCCTTTTTTACGCTCGAAGTGCGCCTTCCAAAGGAGAGGGTGCATCTCGAACCATCTCAGCTGACCTGCTAATGCACGGGAATTTCCGCCAGGATTGCAGAGGTTGACCTGGTCTTGCCTGATCGGGCATAGCTGTGGGCCCTTTAGGAAATTCATGTTTATGCCGCATGCAATTGACTGTTGAGGCCGCGTATGCTTAATTTCTTGTATCCTGATGGGTTATGGAAAAAAACATTTTTGACTGCGAAGATGCGTTCCTCGAAACGTGGGCTTAGAAAACGATCCGGGTGCGAAGGATTGTTGCTCGACGCTATCTGCCCGATAATCCAAATAATCGATCAGAAATGATCGGTCTGAAACGGGCCGATCGTATCGAATTCCGACGGTACGGTTGGACGAAATACAGGCACAGTTCGACCGGGATGGCCCGATGAGTGTGAAAGAAGTCAGCAGGCGGGCGGGTAAGTCTAAATTTACAAATACATAAACATTTTATAATAAAAATGGAATTTTTACAGTGGTGTACTTTTATGCTTTATTTTAGGGTCAGTCTGACAACAGTGCACGACTAGTTGCGGGGGCAACGTATGCACCCGTATAAGCATGTATGGGTACACCCATTGTCTCTCAGGGATTACATCCAACGGGTCGAATATTCAAGGTGGCTGTTGGGCCAAATCGAGCGAAATCCATCGGTTTGCAAGTCCGTTTTGTGGATAGATGAAGCACTTTTTACATAGGAGGGGTGCTTTTCACTTTGATCATTATTTAAAGACATGTAAATGTTTGTAATCTGTACGGAAGCGAGTGGAGTCGAGGGCAGCGGGCAACGGTATTATCAATTGCCAAACAAATAGCGGCGAAATTGCCGCCACTTCTCTCCCCATTCCCTGCATGTCGTCCGCCAGAGCGAGACCAACTTGTTTGCGACCAGGCAGGCGACATAAGAAACGGGTAACAAAAAAGGGGCATAACACGGTGCTTCACTTAAAAATCGCCTTCGAACAAAGAACAACGGTTGTAGAAAATATAGAGCAGTTTGTAACTTCCGCATTAATTGAACAATAAACTATTAAAGCGTGCGTTTGTCGAATTGTTGTTATTAGAGTATCCTTGCCTCGCAAAGCGAAAGTCGATCGCAAACATAATCTAATTACTAATAATATCATTTTATTCGTGAAAGTTCAAAGAATCATTTGACACAAGGCGCAACTGAATAAGTATTACCCCAAAAGTACTGTTCGGAAATGGGGCCTCACTCCCAATCCGAGCGCCCCCTGCAACGCTAAACCGAACCGAAATGTAATGGGATAATCGTCACATGCTCCCCTCATTACTTTCTCCGAATGTTCTCAAGGGTAGGAGAGCATTTCGCTGAGAATTAGTATCGCAACAAACAGCATATAGAGCAGCGAGCATCCGAACCTTTATCGTACTGTTAGAAATACACCGACTACGTCTCTACATACAACCGTTCCTTTTCAATTACGGTAATGTATACCGTTTCCGAGACTTTCGCCACCCAGCTCCACCTTCTTTTCGTGTATCCAACAATCGCTTACCAGCATCCCAAACAAGTACAAAACACTTCCAAAGTTAAAAATTTGCGATTTTTTCCAAAATAGCTTTTTTAAAAAATGGTATGTTCTGGAGAAAAACGGATTGCTGATTCGTAGTCAGCACATTAACCCCTTGCACTATTTTGACGAGTCTGACTCGTGATGAAAATTTTAGGCCAAACATAGATGTCACGAGTCGGGCTCGTTGTTCAGTTTCAGACCAAACATGAATATCACGAGCTTGACTCGTACTCCACATTTCAGGTCGAACATGAATATCACGAGTCTGACTCGTGGTCTTAGTTTTGGACCAAGTATAAACATCTCGAATGGGATGCTTCTTGGTACAGATAACATCTCCTATATTTACCTATATTCACAAAAGTAATGCCGCTAAAAAAAGATTTACCCAAATATCACGATGTTTGCATTTCTCAAATAATCTAGCGGATTGCAACAATGATCGCCTTCACAAAATAAGACCAATCATTAATTATTGGAACGAAAAATTTAATAATATTTACACACCGGATACAAATATAAGTATTGATGAATCATTATAGCGATATAAGGGCCGCTTAATGTATAAACAATTTAACCCATCAAAACGAGCCAGGTTTGGCATAAAAATATATAAAATATGTGAAGCAAGCACTGAATTAATAAATAAAAATAAATGAATATTGTAAGTATTTTTCAATTTAATAATTTGTTGATATTTAATCGTTTATTTATATTGCGTTTTTCAGTTTTATGTTTGATGTTCAAACACTTGTTACGTATGAATAATATTCTCTATACGCTGCTCTCGCACGTACCGCCCAAGCTTGCGTAAGAAGGGAAGTCGCGTTTCCACGAAGGGCCCAAAGATTTCTATCATTATCGTACACAGACAATAAGGGCCTTTGATATTGATTAGCTGCATCGAGCCCGATTAAGTACACGCGCGACCCGTCGAGCTCTTCGTGATATCGTTTAAATATCGCGACAATCACATTTGTACCAACAACTGATTTGAATTTATATAAATTGTACACCATTAAATCGAGTAGATTCGTTAAATCTATCTTTACTGCGTAATTCCTCATATTAATAGTAACGTTCCCACGAATACAACTTAACCGCTCGAGTTGTATCGAATATAAATTTAAAGTATTGAGACAAACTAACAAGTTTCTTGGGTAATATCAACATCGCCGGTGTAGGCAATTGCCCACAGCCCTGGCTCGTAACACACTACTACCGTGGATTTGCTTTTACATATTTTTATTTTGTTAGTAATTAATTATATTATTATAATTAATCCGAATTTGTTTTCATCTTATGTAATAATCAAAGTATTTTTTTAAAGTTTTTGATTCAAGTTCATTTGAGTTTCACAAGGGTTCCATCGCGTGAAGTAAATACGGGCACGACTACCTTGCGCTCGGTCGTAAGAATAGGTCTCAAATTTCGGCACGCGCGCTCCACCGCTCGCCTTTCACCGCGACAATCGAGACAGCCGCGTTTGGTCTGACCTTTCCCGAGGTTTCGAATAGTGCAAGGGGTTAAAGTCTATAAGAAATGCTTATTGAAGGTTGCAGAGTAAAAAAAAAGTTGAAATTTGTCGAACAGTGTTACCGGAACACATTCGCCACCTTGGCGTGACATCAATACCACAATCGGCTCCTTTCAGAGCCCCTCAAGTTTAAACGTAGCAAAAGCAATTCATTTTCCAATGCGTACATATCCCCAGACTTCACAGTGGTGGATGAATATGATCGTGAAGTGAAATGACCGTGCAAGGATACTAACCCGGCCGCAACATGAGCGTGGTCTAGGTCAGGATTCGCACAATATTAACACTTTACCGACCGGCAGTCGATTAATCGACTTTTTGTTCCCAGCGCTAACCGACCGGTAACCGATTACAGTAATGTCTTGAACCAAGCGAAAGATTTCTACACCATGCAAGCGAAAAGTTGGTCCCCACCACTGCGGGGTATACCCCTTGAGGCGTCCACAAGTTCACTTGGTGATCAGTGTAACGCGATCCCGGCTCGGGTATATCGGTGAGCTAATACTAATTGAACGATGAAACTTTGCTATTTCTCATCCTTTTCTTATGAAACTTTTACATAGAATAGCTGACAATTTTCTGATTAAAATGACACCAAACACGATATAATTTGGACTATACTTACTGCCTTAATTGACAATAATAAGTTTCGACCGCAGAAAAGGATAGCTAGTGAAAAGAAAAGAGAAGCTGCGATCGTGGCAATCGGCAAAGATTAAAGGCCCAGTACACGGTTTAACATACCAACTTATTACCGTTAATTAAGGCAGTAAATATATTCCAAATTATATCGTGTTTGGTGTCATTTTAATCAGAAAATTGTCAGCTATGCTATGTAAAAATTGCATAAGAAAAGGATGAAAAAATAAAAAAGTTTTATCTTTGCATTAGTGTTATTTCGCCGATACGCTGGATATTTTTTTTTGGCTTGGCTGCTCGGTTCTCTTTCTTTACTCGCTGTCCTTTTCTACGTTCGACGCTGTCGGCAAATTTCAAACAATGTAGGAACTACACGATGGAAGCGAACGTTCAGACCCGAGGCTTTCGCATCGATCAAGGCATTACTGTATTTCGCCTTTCTTTTGGACCACACAATTATTTCTTTTTTACAAGTAATTATTGCTGCGAATGCAATTATACCATCAGAAACATGGGAAAATATTTATTTTTAGAGATTTAAGGTTCACGATGAATGACAAGGATAGTGTTGGTGAGTTTTATCTCGATGATCTGTCAGATTGTCTTGACAGCTCTTCACTAAGTGATACTGATGGCGAAAGTGATAGCAGTGATGTAATGATTCGAAAGCGACGTTCTATATTACCACTAATATACAGTGATTCAGAAGACGATGATATAAATAATAACGTTGAAGACAGCAAAGGTACATGGTCGACGAACGACAAGACGATAATTTTGGAACCTTTCGAAGGCAGCCCTGGCGTAAAAATTATGCCAAGTTCCCCTGAAAGTGTAATGGATATTGTCAATTTATTCATTGGAAATGACCTGCTTGAGCACTTGGTGAGGGAATCCAATAGATATCATTATCAAGTCATAGAAAAATATAGAATTATACCAAAAACGAAAAAATGGACAGACATCACAATATCTGAAATGAAGAAATTTTTGGGCCCAATAGTGCTAATGGGACAAGTAAAGAAGGACGTTCTCTACGACTATTGTTCCACGGATCCAACTATAGAAACACCATTCTTCTCGAAAGTAATGAGCAGAAACAGATTTTTACAAATAATGCAGAGCTGGCATTTTTGTAGCAACGACAGCATTTCTCCCAATTCGCATAGACTTGCGAAAGTCCAGCCTGTCGTCGATTATTTCAAGCAAAAATTTAACGATGTATATAAACCATATCAACAATTGTCTCTGGATAAGTGCAGAATTCCGTGGAGAGGTAGACTTTCAATCAAAACATATAATCTCGCAAAAATCACAAAATGCGGAATAATGGTCAGAGCGCTGTCTGAAGCTCGTACAGGATACGTATGTAACTTTTGCGTGTATGCTACTGATGGAAAAAAATTAGAAGACACTGTATTATCGGTCATTGAACTGTATAAGAACATGTGGCACCATATATATCAAGACAATTATTACAATAGTGTCAAAATTGCTAAAATTCTTTTAAAGATAAAGTACGAGTGTGTGGGACAATTCGAAGGAATAGAGGTCCTCCTCAATCACTTCAAACGACCAAACTTTCAAGAGGCCAGCATGAATTTCGTAGAAATGACCATATTCTATGACAAGTATGGAATAATGGCAAAAGGAACGTAAATATAATCTCGACAATACATTCTGTGCAAATGGCCAAATCTGGAAGCAGAAGTAGGACAATAATAGATTACAATAATTATATGAAGGGCATGGATCGGGCGTGGATCAATATCTATCCTATTACTCCATTTTTAGGAGAAGACAAAGAAATGGACTAAACGGGTCGTGATGTTCTTTATCAACTGTGCACTTTTTAATTCCTTTAAAGTATATACAGCTCTAAACGGAAAGAAGATTACATATAAAAATTTTCTGCACAAAGTGGCAGTTTCGTGGATAGAAGATTGCGAAGCTAAAGGACAAGATAAAGATCTACCTAATCCCGAACCCACAAGAAGCACATCCCGATTTGATCATCCCGGAAGACTGACAAATTTCGGAAAGCATAAACTGGTAATACAGTGACCAGCGGTCGATGTAAAAAACCCTTAAGACAATGCAGAGTTTGTTTAATTAAAAAAAAAAGAAGCAGAACAGGGTTCATCTGTAAATTTTGCAACGTTCCACTACACAAAGGTGACTGTTTCGAGCGATATCATACTTTAAAAAAATATTAAACAACTTATTCCGAAAACATTGTTATATGGATTATGTAAATATAGCACATAACTCAATAAGTCCCCGGTCTGACACATATATGGCAACATTGTTGACAGACTCACGTGATTTCCGGGTAGTACTAACCTTCAAACAGTACGTGTCAAAATTTCATTCTCCATGAATGCCATGAATGCCCGATGTTCCCAAGGCTTTGAGCCATCCTGTATGCATATTCCGTACCCTCATAAAATCTCTAAAAATAAATATTTTCCCATATTTCTGATGGTATAATTGCATTCGCAGCAATAATTACTTGTAAAGCCTGCGTGCGAAAGCCTCGGGTCTGAACGTTCGCTTCCATCGTGTAGTTCCTACATTGTTTGAAATTTGCCGACAGCGTCGAACGTAGAAGAGGACAGCGAGTAAAGAAAGAGAACCGAGCAGCCAAGCCAAAAAACAATATCCAGCGTATCGGCGAAATAACACTAATGCAAAGATGAAACTTTTTTATTTCTCATCCTTTTCTTATGAAATTTTTACATAGCATAGCTGACAATTTTCTGATTAAAATGACACCAAACACGATATAATTTGGAATATATTTACTGCCTTAATTAACGGTAATAAGTTGGTATGTTAAACCGTGTACTGGGCCTTTAATCTTTGCCGATTGCCACGATCGCAGCTTCTCTTTTCTTTTCACTAGCTATCCTTTTCTGCGGTCGAAACTTATTATTGTCCATTAAGGCAGTAAGTATAGTCCAAATTATATCGTGTTTGGTGTCATTTTAATCAGAAAATTGTCAGCTATTCTATGTAAAAGTTTCATAAGAAAAGGATGAGAAATAGCAAAGTTTCATCGTTCAATTAGTATTACCTCACTAAATTTTTTGGCGAAGCCAGCGATCGCGCGTGCACGCCTGATTCTCAAAAATCGCTAAACTGTTCATACAACTCTTACAATCTATCGCGGCTAAGCGTCTACAAACAGCTTACGAATAATTTGGGTCACGCACTTACCTGAATCACCCGGTGTGTCAGAAACTAATATACAGGGTAACAGAACACTCAGGGAACATCGAGGATTAGGGTGTAGCTGGGATGTTTATAAACATCCGGTGCCCGACGGGCGCTCTCATTAGTCAGTGTTTTTTGTTAATAACTGAAAAACGAGATTATTTATAACATTATTATCAAGGAAAAAGTTATTTATAAGCACCCCACCTACACCCCAATCATCGATGTTCCCTGAGTGTTCTGTCAGCCTGTATAGCTAAACATTAGCTTCTATGTAAGAATATTTACTGTGATTTACCAAATATTGCTTAGATTACGAGCACTTCTATTGTTAGTAGATCAAACCTGTAGATCGAGCTCATTATCTTAATGGATCTACGTAAATAATTCACAATATTCATATTGATATAATTATATGCTGAAAGTGGAAAGATGAACATTTTTTCTTTATTTCAGTTTTCTGATGAAATGACGTACGCTGAACTCAGCCTTGTACGCCCAACAACATTATCAACATTGGCAAACGACTCAAAACTGACGAGCATTAGCGGGAACGATAGTTTAAGTACGCTTCAGAATTATGGAAGCAATATGATCGTAGGTGCTAAACCATGTACAAAAGAGGCAGCAATTTATTCGTGTATAGATCGTAATACAAGACCATTGAAAATTGATACTTCTACAGTACCGCCGTACACATTAGCATCTTTATCGACGAGGACTACCTTTCAGGACTTTAATATTTCGACAATGAGTGGAAAACATGCCACAAGGGAAGTTGTTACTGTTCGCACACCGTTAATTTCAACTCAAGAGAGTTGTGTATAGGATAACGATTCAGACGCCCTGAATGTCAATGAGTACTATGTATAGTATCATGTTGATGTATGCGTCTAATAAATAATTGGGGCTTGTCCTAGGATAAGTACATGCTCTTTAGTAACACGATAAGAGGTCAAAGTAGTTAACACAAATTGACATCAAATGATCTGAACAATTGTAGATTGTAAAATATTAAATCTATAGGAAAGAAATACAAAAGGACACTGTGTCTCCCCAATATATTAATAATAAACGTGTGATAATAAATTTAATCTATACATTTTTAAGAGATAGTGATTAGTTGAATTTAAATTTGGTCAGTAAGACTGATTTAACTATTTTGTAGCGTTTTATACACGTCTAATAATCTTTATATTTTTTTAGTTCACGATACCAGTATGTACTACACAATAAACTATACAACGGTGTTTGAATAACTAATATATATGGCGTTTTGGTTGCTTCATATAATTACGTGGTTTAATAAATAGCATCTACAACAGTATATTCAATCATTCACAATTGACAAGGCTAAGGGATTTGATATTTAACCATGTGATCTACATCGTTTATAATTTCCACGCATGTGTACACTGCATAATATAAATAACAGTAATAAATTTAAATTTTCATCCTTTGGAATTTCGTATAAAAGTATTAAAACATCAATGCAAGATTAAATATTATTATTATAAAAAGAAATACAGATGCACACTGTGTACGAAGAATATTATCAGGAACCATCTGTAATTTGTGTGCGCGCGCGCATGCGTGCATACACTCGACAATGATTCACAATCTGTATTGATGGCAGGTGCCTTTACTATGTGAATATGACATTGTAATTTAGTTCTCTGTTGTGCAATTTTACTAAATGTATTAAGTACGAACGCGAATTACATAAATCTGACTGTTTTATGTATGCCAATTTGTTGTTTATATTAAGATACTCTATATACTATAAATTCACGTGTAAATATGTAAAAAAATGGGAATTAAAGTATGAAAACTATGACGAAATAAAATAAGAAGTTTTTGCATATTGAAAAACTGACGTGGAATGTGGGTTATGGGATTGAAATCTCTGTACAATATGTAAAAAATATTACGTGGCCCGACTATGCCAGCTTTATTCCACACCTTTGATTTGACGGATGTGTTGGTATTAGATGCTTTATTATAATATGTATAACATATACAAACTGTTCCGTTTCGATGACGGCACAATACTGCGCGCCGAAATAAGAAAAAAGAAAAAAGTCTCATTCGCTCTCACCCATATGTGTGTGAACCAAGCCAATCTACTTCGCAGTTCCCAATAGACTGTGATGTTAAAAATATTTGTTAATGTTAATTTTGATTCTTATAAACTATTATACGGCATCTTCCTTACCTTAACTTCCATCAAAAGAAAGATGTACATTCGATCTGCGATAGTCGTAACATATTATTATATTTTTGTTAACCCTGCAGCAGGTATAAATCAACGCTTATCAAATCACTGTACCAAACTGAGTCAACGATATGTTCTTGTTACTTTTTTTTGTAAGCCCACCCAAACCGACTGGCAAACAATCTATATTCTACATTTATCCCGAGGAAACTCTAAAACAAGAAGCATCACAATGATCTGAGTACCCAGAAAATTTAACCCGTTAACACATGCAGTTAGCTCTAATGTATGGGCATCTGGGAATATCCCTCAAGCTATTACTCCAAATCGTTACACCAATTTACCAAATTTTTGTGAACAAATTGTATATAATCTCGAAGGAAATAAAAAAAATTTTGTAATAGAAAATAATGTGTACTACACTCAAACTTTTATTTGTCCACAATCGTTCCCATCGCTCCATAAAAGTGTTATGTATGAAGAATATTCCATACGCCACTCTCAACGCGTTATCGAGCTCGCCCTTGTGATGGAAAAACGCCCTAAAATTCTTTCGGTTACCATAAACAGATAAAGGGGTCCTGAGCACATCTGTGACCAGCTGCATTATGACCGACGGGTGTGGTCCGACGAAGACTCCTAAATTTTCTTATATGGAAAGTTCTAATGCATTCCCGCGCATTTCGGGGGTATATAAACCCTTTGGTTTCTACCCTCGTTGATTCAGAGTTACATAGTCACGCGTAGAGTCACGTCGTGCCACGCTCGTACAGAGTCAGTTATATCTAGTGAGATTGGGCTTAGCGCACCTTTCGAATCATATATTAACCCGTTAAAATCCGCTAGTCCGGTTGAAGTTCTTCCGGCATACTCTATAAAGCGGCTCTCAGACCCCGCATCGCCAGTGCGTCAACACCGTGCAAATACTTAGGTAACTTACACACTTAATATTATTTCATCACCACAATTACATATGTACAGACGACTGATTTCAATATATATATGTAGGAACCGAAGAAAAAGGAAGGGCAGGCCACGGGAATCGAACCCGAGATCTTCGTATTACTAGGCACTGATCAGTCCATTTACGCCACGGCCACTTCCCGATACTCGCTATATAATATATATATATATATTGTTCTCCATTAAATCGAGTAGATACGTTAATCATATCTTTACCCCGTAATCCTTTATATGAGTAGTAACGTTCCCACAGATACAACTTAACATCCCGAGTTGTATCGAATATTAATTTGGAGTTACGAGACAAACTAACATTTCCTGCGACCCCCCGATTTCGCATCAGGGTCGTCCGTACGTTTTCCAACCTCCGAACAGATCCCCGGCTTCGCGCCGGTTTTGTCTGTGAATAAGCCAACCTCCTAGCAGATGCTCGATTTCGCATCGGTTTCGTCTGCGAACTTCTTTCCTAGTGGCTCCCCGATTTTGCATCGGGTTCGTCCACGGCGTTTCACCCTCCCGCGGCTCCCTGATTTCGCATCAGATTCGTCCGCGCTTGACTCTATTCCTGAGGATCCCCGATTTCGCATCGGGTTCGTCCTTGCTAAACATATCCCAGCGGCTCCCCGATTTCGCATTGCGTTCTTACTAACAAATTCTCAACCGAATTCCTTGGGTAATATCAACCTCGCCGGTCTAGGCGTTGCCCACAGCCCGGCACGTAACAAAAGTTCGAAAATGATGACCGTCGGCAGGTTTTGCCCTTTCTCTCGAAAGGGTTTGAAATCCGTCGCCTTAATTTTCCGCTTTGCCTCGAAGCCTACCTTTGTAGGACACAAGTGTAAAAATAATGTCTCGTGTTCTTAACATTTAATAAAGTTTGTTAAATAACAAACTCACTTAAAATCAAGCACGGAAATGAGCGACGATCGTTAAGTCATAATTATTAATATTTACAAAGAAATAAGTAGCAAGCAATAAAGCACTAAAGTTCAAGCACGCGAACAAGCCGAATCAGCGTGAATATCGAGCAAGAACTCTGAGGAGCATTCGCTAAGAATGATTTAGCTGTATTTCTTAGCAGGAAAACTATCTTTTAACTGTTCGTAAATTCTCAGTCAACTATATTATCGACTTATCAGCGAACTATGAGCTCGATCCCGCCGCTAGATCGCCCTAAACACAGTAGACTTCGCCGATCCAGGAACCGCCTGCCCTTATCAAACCCGCATCTCCTCACACATTGAGGTGCCCTAAACGGTTTACCTTGAATATTGACTCTTTGCGTTCGAGAGTGACTCTCACTCACCACGGCGCACAGTGGGGCGACCCTATTGTATCGTTGGGCATTGGGACAAAATAGATTCGAATTTGAGAATTTCACTTTATAGGCAAGAAACTATGAACCATTTCCAATTATGTACACCAATTTTTTTTTCATTTTGTCGCACTAGGTAATCCATGGTAACCAATAATAAATACTCATTCAATATATATTATTCTCTTCATTTGTTATTCAGTACCTCTATTTTTCGACTTTAATTAAAAGATTTGTGCAGTACATAATCTTGCTGGTATAATAATCCCAAAATTAAGAAAAAAAGACTTTCAATTAAAACTGGAGCTTTGTTTCACTCCACAATAAATGCCATATAAACATTTGTTAATTTCGGGAGATCTCTAGACTTCTCTAGAAAAAGCTCTTAAACATTATATTCTAGAAACTATATAGATTATAGTTTGCCGAGCACTTTCCGCTTTTTGTCAGATATTTAATATAATTCCCATTGTTGCACTAATTAAAGACTCGAATCTAATCAAACGGGCCATGTTTTTCATATTTTAAGTAGGAGAACTAGACATTAATATATGTATAACTATTACATAAGTGATACATAGTTATGTTGGAGGAACAATGGAACTTTATTTTTATTGATAAGGATTTGATTAAAACGCAGCCTTTGAAGAAGGATATTTGTAAGAATAGAGGCAGTGTTAAAACGGCCGGGCTTGACTCCCTCGAAAAATAGATGAAAACAAGAACCACGCAGTTCGCGCTGGTGAGCGGACCTACCGCTCGAGCTCGCTAGAGTCGCGGGCGCCAAAATTAATCAGAATCTTTTTTCCGCTTCGGGATATTAACATTTATCGAATTATATTTACTTGTATATACTGATTAAATACGCACTACAAAGTACAAAAACGCGTTGCTCTTTTTAAACTAATAATAACAGGATAATGTAAAATGATGAGTACATTATAATAAATATAGTAATACATTGAATTAAACACAATACAATTTAAATTATACTTATTTTGTTACGAGCCGAGGGCTAAGGGGCACAGCTGCGCGAGCCGAGGATCGGTTATTTAAGAGTTGTTAGTTACGGACATCCAGTGCGTATTTCGTCACTGGAAGCCGTGTAGATAGGAAGTGCGTGAACTTGCCGGTGCCTGTTTCATCACCGGGTGTCACAGGAAGGTAAAGGTAATCGTGGACAAACCGATGCCTCTTTCATCACCGGGAGCCACAGGATGGTTATCGTGGACAAACCGGTGCCTCTTTCATCACCGGGAGCCACAGGATGGTTATCGTGGACAAACCGGTGCCTCTTTCATCACCGGGAGCCACAGGATTGTTAGTAAAAATGGACTCGTAACTTATAGCGATACACCTTGAGCGGTTAATGTGTATCTGTTTGGTGGGACGTTACTGCTAATGATTGGTAGAGGAGATTCAATGAGAAAATGCGTACGATATTATTAAGCATATATTTTCTACTCTTTGGTTATTCTACAGTCTGATTGTAAACTACAAAATCCACATTTCTCAATCTGTACGGATTGGAAATGTATACTGCCCAACAAAGGCCTGACGATATACCGTAAAATAAGTATAACGTCTTTAAGAAATGAAACGTGTAAGAATTGCTCGAAGGGGACTCGGAACCCGATCTCGCTGAGCAATAATATCAAAATAGTCGACACGGAACGTACTCGAAGCTAGATTAATACTGAGCCGCCGAGAGCAGAATTCGTGCCCTTTTTATACTCGAAATCCGGACCAAAAAGCTGGTGGGGGCACGGAAAATTCCAAAGGAGTCCGGAAAGATTCCCCCAAAGGGTCACGTCATCGCGACGTCGCGGAAGGGGCAGACTCGACTGCATGCACCCTCGATTTCCAAATAAGGGCATCATAGAAGGAAGAAATGAAATAATACTTCCTACGTAACAATTTATTAGAATAAGAATAGAAGGTTAATGAAAAATAGTAACTTGCATTACAATAAATACTGTAATATATTAGAATACGTATAATAATACATTTAAAAAAAAATATAATAGAGCGTGACCTTAGATTGTGACCAAAACCGCATGTAAACATATATTCCATACACTGCTTGGTTATATGCACCATATAACCATATATGCACGATTCTATGGTTACATGCGGCCTCGGTCGCAATCTAAGGTCAAGCTCTGTTATTTATTTCGGCCACATATGCGAAAAATCATCTCGAGTTGCTATTTCACCTGACCGAAAATGTCGTCGAGTACAAAGGGTTAAGAAATGTTTGTTCGAGTTCGAGTATGTCCAGACTCGTTACGACCACGCTTAGTGTTATTTTTGATGTGATAGAGTTGTGCAGAATTTCAAGTGTACCAAGTAGTTGTAAGTTACTACATACACCTTGAAATATATATGTTTATTCCGATTGTTACACTGGTTATAACAATTCTATTCCAAGTCTACGTGTGTTTCCTTGTATTAACGTACTAAGTTTAGCTTTGGAGTGTTCTCTTTACGTTCTTGTTGAGTTCTGTCTGAGTTTTTTTTAGTTCTGTTTGATGTCTTCGGTGTTGCTAAAAATGTATCCTCGGTTTTTTGGTATTCGCAAACGATTGGTAGATGAATTGGTGGACGTGGGAGGAAAAGTTATTAATGGTCGATTATGATTGGAGTTTGGAAATGACTTGAGAGCTGGTGGGGACATTAATCCTTATGTTAGCAACCGAAATTTCAACGCCTGTCTCGTAACCGGGTGCCCGGGTACCCCATACTGTTTCCATCGGCACATTAGCCAACTTGGTTGATTCCACCTATTAAATTTACTACAATTTTAACGGTAAAGTGTTTTATTGACACTTAGTTTATTATAAATATAAGAAGTTGACTTCTTTTTGTTTGGTGGACTTAACCGATGTAGCCAATGAGTGGCTGAAATATGAAATTATATTCTTTCGACACTGTTAGCTTTCATTTCTATAACTCAACAGCTGCAGCTTTAAACATTTTATGCAAATCTATTATAAGTATATTCTTATACTGAAATGAACTATCAGTTTTTTTTAATGTTTTGGTAGTACATGCTGGTTTTAAGTACATGCTCTTCTATGAAGTCTCCCAGTTTCTCAAGTGTCCAGTTTTCGAATTTTGATTCTTCGAATCGTTCCTAGTTCGATAACTAGAGAATGGATGCTTATCTTGTTTATATAAACAAATATAAGCTAGTATCAGAGACCGTCTCCAATATGCATCAGTTTGTATTCAGTTTTCGATTCGAGACACACGATTCTTTGCAGGTAGGTGAAACGGACAGTGTTTTTGTGAAATATAATTTGTAAGTTTCAGAAGTTCATATTGTAAAAATGGAAGCATTATCAATAATAATATATTGTCTAGAAAATCAATTAATCGTCATGTGTTTCTACGTCAATTAGGGGAAGATCTTTCTTTTCGAACAATTTGAACCCGATTGGCAAATGCTCAAACTATGAGACATCCGCCTACAAAATTGGCAATACAAAGCATGAGAAATAGTCAAGTAGAAATAAATGAAATTCCTTGTACTTCAAAAAAAGTCGTGGGATTTTGTTATATGTGTCAGGCCGATCCCGAAAAGAAACGACGAAAAACACGAAAGGCTTGTCACAAGTGCGACCGCCATATTTGTGATAAACACGTAAATCCTATAGAAATATGGAGAAATTGTCCACACAATTGTTCATTATTGTAATTTAATAAATAAATAAATCATTTCAGTTAAAAATTGGTTTATGTTTATGTGCACAGAACACCTAACAATCTCGTCTCTTAGATAGGTACCCGGGTACCCCGGCTACCAGACAGGCGTATAAATATGTTTGAAGCTTTATAACTTTACAAATTGCGAAACAATTTTATTTAAAATTGGTATATCGACGTAGAAACATCCAAACAATGGGGATCCAGAGGGGATTTTACGATATTGTTACCAGAACATAAAAAATTTTTGTCGGAAACATGAAATGGATACCCGGGTACCCGGTTGCTAACATAAGGGTTAAGGGAAAGGAGTGGGACTGGAGGTGAGTTCTCTGGTTACTGTACCGAGGTGCGGGTTTTTTCTGTTTTGCGCTGACTGTTTTAATGCACCGTTAGAAAATAGCCTGGTCGCGCCACACGTGCGTGTCGGCTGTCGCACGGTCTACCTGTATTAGTCGCGATACCTGGCTATGGAAAATTTGGTGCTCAGTATGACCATTATGAACGGTCGCGAGTCAACCCTTGGATATAAGAAGTTTCAACCGTTCAGGCCACCGCTAACAATGTTTATGTTGTATACTGTGTTCTATAGTTTTTGATACTCTGTCTAACAATCTTCTCAATTCTATCTGTACTATTCTATGGTGTTTAATACTCTGGTGAATTTTCCAAGTTCCTCTGGTTTTAAGACATCGTGTTCTCCCCTTCCATTACGCCCTTGACGTGATATTCTTTAGGAAGGGGCACGGTGATTTTCCACAGGGGAACTTGGGGGTGTGCTACGCACTGGCGGTACTTGGGGCAATTCCCATGTCTTGCCAGGTGGCGAGTCGCTGCCGCGGACACCGTAAAGTGTCGAGGCCGAGTCATGCCTTGGTGCAGCGATGTTTATGCCAGGGTCTTCTTTAAGGCCTAATTACATGAGCCCTTTGCACATCTGCAGAAAAACTAAACAGTCACGTACTCCGTGACTGTTGTCAATTGCCCCGCCATGAACCTTGCCTTCTCGCACCTTAACACTGACGAAATTGAAGGCGTCGCCAACATTTTATGGTCATTCGAGCCGGATCCTTACTAGTGTCGAACTCCAAAGTACAACCGGACCGCTCCGATGGCCAATATACTGTGTGGTGCATTCGCACGACTGATCAGGGAATCATGGATGAACTCCAATTTGTCATAATCGAACAAGAGCGTACGATCACTCAAATCGAATGCGCCTAGCCCAATTTAAAAACAAACCGGGCATGCGGAATTACGCGGCTGCAAAGGTGCAAAATCGAAAACAAACCTCGGAGAAATTGTGGGAAAGGTGTCAATAGCTTGGCGCACAAATCCATCAAAGAGCGAACGATGCTAATCGGAAGGAGGTGGACTAGTTCAAGAAGGAGATCTTCTCCAAGGCGGCGGAGCTGTACTTAACAACTGCTGACTATATGTCCGATGTCCTCCAAGCACTGAGCAACCACTCATCCAACGCCCGAGCAGGAAGCGATTCCACAGCCAACACTACGGGCGTCCCGGGTCATGACACAAAGTTGGCACGCATCAATGTGCATAAATTCTCTGGTAATTGTCTCGAGTGGGAGAATTTCCGCGATATGTTTGATTCGCTTGTTAAATCGAATGTGACGCTAACGGACGTTGAACGTCTATACTACCTTAAAGACAGATTAACGGGCCCGGCGATCCGCTAGCTTGTAATATTAGAGTAACGGAAACAAATTTCCCACACACATTGCAAAAGCTTACCGACGAATACCAGAATACTCGGTTACTTATATCCACCCATTTAAACGCAATTACTGATATGCCGGTCGCTAAATTCGAGTCTGCAAGCGGCCTCCGGGCATTGCGCGATATAGCGAGCTCGTCCATCGCTGCTCTAACAAATCTTGGCCGTCCCGTTGACACGTGGGTCGATTGGCTTGTCCATACGCTTGACAAAAATCTTGCTCTGCGAATGCGGCAAGAATGGCAACTGCGACTCGACGATTCATATGATCCTCCGTCGCTTGAACAGTTCATCGCTTTTATTACCAACCGATTGCGAGGCTTAGATGCGACTCCCGCGGGCCTATCTGATGTGCATCGAATGGTCATAAAAACGACTCTAGCGGACGTGCTTCACCGTATCGCGAGTTCATCAAAACTCCCACATTGTTCTGGTAATGACCCTCTCTGTCGGTGTGACGAATATCAACGCGCAGATCAAGAACACTGGTACGCCCTTGTAATACCAGCGTGAATTGTCTGCGTAAAGGACACAGCCCCAACGAGTGTTCCAGTCAATCAAGATGTTATGAATGTAGAGATTCTTGCGACCGCGCGTGTAATCCTTCGCACAATCGAAGGCAGAACCATACAAACCTAAGCCCTACTTGATCAAGGTTCCACATACAGTTACATATCCGAAACTCTCTTGCTGACGTTGCACACCCAGAGATGCAAAACGAGTCCAAATCATATCTCGATCTCGCAATGCAACCTGTACATAACAATGGACCGTCCTTATCAATACGCGCTTACATTTTTTAGCGTATCACTTCTTATGCGGCAACGAAGATAGACAAAACGAAGATACATCTTGGCCGTATTTGCAAGGCCCGGAGGTCGCGGATCCGGATCCTTACGACAGAACTACGATATATCTACTAATTGGCGCAGATCTTTAATGGCGCGACTTTCGGCAAGATTGGACATTGGCTCAACGAAAAGAACCGTACTCTCTTCCATCGCAAGACTATTCGACCCATAGGGATGGGCTACTCCTATCATAATTACAGCGAGGATTTTGATAGAAGAGCTATGGATGCGCGGGCGCGACAGGGATGAAAGGCTTCCTACTTAAAACACTCCGCTTAAAACATATTCCTCGTCTCCAGTTGAATGCCGCCGTTCTGTTGTTAAAACCCTGAGAATCAATTTCATCCACTATGCGATAACGCAGCTATATACTGCTGGACTGATTCTACAGTCGTTCTCGATTGGCTGAATCAACATGCCTCTACGTGGATCACATTCGTGGCTAATCGTGTTGCGGATATTCAGACGTGACTACCGTGGGTCACATGGAGACATGTCCCTACGGCCTCCAATACCACTGATTGTACCACCCGCGGCATCCATCCGAGAGAACTCAGAGAATACGTAATCTGGTGGCACGGGCCACCGTAGCTTAGCAGACCGTCTTCGCATTGACTGCGCGACGAGCTGACTATCGGAAAATATACCCGGATGACGGCGCTTCACTGACGTCAGGACGTCGCATGGGCCAAATTCACATTGTAGCGCCAGAAACCAAATCTATGGAATTGCCTGAGCATTTCTCTTAGCGGCCAAAACTCCTTCGAGTCACCGCATACATTCTACGATTCGTAGCAAATATTAGAGCCAAGTTATCGTCGGTGCCAAAGATTCTGTCGCGATTAGCAACCGCGGAAATCCGCGACACACGACTGTATTGGTGCAAAACAGGCCAGCGTTCAGCCTTTCCTCTTGAGATCCAAGCGTTCCGACAAGGCTGTGATCTCCCGTTGAAGAGCCCGTTGCTCAAATTGCACCCTTTTCTGGCTGAAAACGACATTGTACGTCTTGCCGGCGGCTAAGACACTCGATACTGCCGTACGATGAGATGTCCCGAATTATTCCTCCTAATGGAGGAATAAGTGAGCCAATTTTCGACCATACGCATCTTGGCGCCCTTCACGTGGTCCCTCACCTAACGCTACGAATCTTACGCCAAATGTTTCGGATCATTGGCGCTCGCAATATGGTTCGATTGCGAATCCATGCTTATATTGTTTGCACGCGCCAACGGGCAAGTACCCTGACACAAATTATGGGTGATCTCCCCTCCGCGAGGGTCACACCATCAAGGGCGTTTCTGCATACGGGCGTCGACTATGCCGGTCCTTATAACGTCCTACCAGTCACCGGCCAGGGTCAACATGCACGGAAGAATTATTTTGTACTGTTTGTCTGTCTCTCCACACGGGCGATCCATCTAGAGTCGGTGATTGTTCTACGACCGCATTTCTCATCGTCCTTAATCGATTCGTATCGGGCCGCCGAATTGCTAGCGATTTGTACAGCGATAATGGAACGAATTTTCAAGGAGCGGACCGACAGCTTTCCTGCACGTTCAAACTCATCACGAAAGACGCGACCTAGCGTTTCGACTCGCCTCCGACGGAACTACGTGACATTTCATACCTTCCGCATCTCCCCACTTCGATGGGATTTCGGCGGCCGGTGTCAACAGTATGAAGCGGTACTTGCGTCGTGTCCTAAGCAAACATACGTTCTCCGTCGAAAAATTCAACACCCTTCTCTGCCGGGTCGAACCCTGCATAAATTCGAGATCCATTTCGCTGATGACTAGGGAGCCGTGCGATCTTGCGGTATTAACGCCAGGACATTTTCTGGGCGGCGTTGCTTTGACAGCCGTCCCTGAGGAAACGGTCCTAAATGCGAACGAAACCCGTCTATCCCGTTTCTTTTGGCGCGAGGAAATAAGGTTTATGGCAGGGTAACAGGAAAAGATTTTATGCAAGGCCCTGCCATAAACATCTCCGCACCAAGGGATGACTCGGCCTCGACACATTACGGTGTCCGCGGCAGCAACTCATCACCTGGCAAAAACCTGGGAAATACACCAGCGCTGCCAATGCGCCGCCCACGCCCAAGTTCCTCTGTGGAAAGTCACCGTGTTCCTTTATTATCATTATCGTTGTCGTTGTCGTTGCCGTTGTCGTTGTCGTTGTCGTTCTTATAGCAGGGAAAATAGTGTCGACTGTATCCACGAGATCACGTGCCTCGGCAAATATGCCGACAATACAACTACCATCATTTGATGGCGATTGCCGCGGGTAGGTCAGGTTCAAAGACACATACATCAACCTGGTACACGAGACAGAAGCAGCAGACATAGTAAAGTTTGACTGCTTGAATTTTGCTTTGAAGGGTCCAGCCGCGCGAGTAATTCAATCTCTGGGAGTATCGGAAGCGAACTATGACATTGCTTGGGATGCGTTAAAGTTATGGTACGAACGTACAAACAATACGTAGATTTTATGACCGAATACGAAAGTTTAGGACACATGTCAAACACAGTAACATAACAGGTAGGTTCTATCTCCCTCACCATGCCGTTACCAAACAGGACAGTACAACAACGAAACTTCGTGTCGCATTTGACGGTTTGGCCAACTCAAAACACGGACATCTCATTGAACGACGCTCAGATTGCCGGTCTGACAGTTCAAAGTGAACTAACAACAATTGTTTTACGATTTAGAACGCACAGATATGTACTATCAGCAGATGTAGAAAAGATATAGGTAGATATTAGTAGAACCATTCCAACGGCGCTTCTAAAGAATTTTATGGCGTTCACGTCCAAATCCCGTGATAGAAACATTCGAGCTCAATACCGTAACGTACGGTATATAACATACGGCGGATGACGAATCTAAGATCCTCGGATTACATTGGTCGCCAGAATAGAACGAATTATATTTTAGAATCACCCCATCAATTCATAAACGAATAACGAAAAGGGCGATATTATCGCAAATTTCCCAAATATTCGGTTCGTTAGGTTTAGTTGGCCCTGTCATTACTCGCGCGAAACTGATACTACAACAGCTATAGCAGAAAAAAACAGGATGGGATGAGTTGCTATTTCAAGAGTTATGCAGTGGACGGATTACAAAGAGGAATTACCACACCTGAGTGAATTAAAAATTCCTCGGCGTGCACTCGATGCAGCAGCTAATATCGATTTTCATGAGTTCGCGCACGCATCCGAGCTGGCATACGGTGCTTGCGACAACCTACAATCAAGCGGCGGTGCGGCCTATTGGGGAACCAAACTTTTATGCTCAAAATCTCGAGTTCCGCCATTAAAAGCAATATCGTTGCCAAGATTAGAGCTATCCGGAGTGTTGCTTTTTAATGTATATACAGGGTGGCTCGTAAGTCTCGCCGTTATCGGAAATGTGGCGTAGCTGAGGCGATTCTGAACAACTTTTTCCTTGATCAAAATATTGTATGAAGCTTCGTTTTTGAGTTATTAACGAAAAACACTGGCCAATGAAAGCGCCCGTATAGCGCGCGCACAGATTCAACTGCGCGCGGTCGTGATCGGGTGCATCGAGGGGCAACGTATTGCAAATATTACATTGTCTTAAATTAAGAATAATGTTTGATTATTCGTTAGTCATGAATAACAATTAAGTCCTTTAATAACTATTCCATACTTTTATTTGTTGCAAAATGTTTGGATAGTTACTGTTACAAAAAGATAGTTAAATAAACGTACTATTTCGTTCGGGAAGTAATCTGCTTCGACGGAAGTGGGTCCTTGGCAGATGGTCATTGCACCGATCCTGACCTATCTGAACAATTTTATGCCCCGAAATGCACATCTCCGCGATCGGTACCGATCTGATTCGCACTTGTTTCCACACTTGATCTTCATCTTCTTCTTCTGAATAAAACTGAATAAGTTTGTACTCAGTTCAGGAACTACCATTACGTTTCTCAAGTAGCATGGTTCAAATTCCACGGTTCAATTACCTTCTTTATTACACCTGTAACATCTCACCTTATTTATGTCGATTGTTTTATTTTTGCGTTGCAATGGAATATGATTCGTTGAAATGCACTTATAACATTTTCATTCTTTGGTTTCATATGCTATTGCATTTTTAGGTCCGCCTTTTCCATCAGCCAATCTTCTTCTACAGAAGTCTTGCTGTTACATTTTCCAATGCTCTTTTACTTTTGCGTGATGACTCCCATTCACTTCTAAAGCGTTTAAGTTCTTGTGGCACTGTTCGTAATATTTTAGCCATCAACATTTCATCATGTATTTCTCTATCCAAATTTCATAATCTATGTGTCATATACACTAGTCTGCTTATGTGTGTAGCTATGTCCAAATTTGTATCATATTCTATACCGAAGAACTCTTGTAACAGATTGTATTGTAACTGTTCATGATCCCTTTCATACATGAGGCATGATTTTGTCGGCATTTGTTTTGATGCGTTACATGACAGTTTACACGGTAGCATAAAAGCCAGGGAACATCGGAGAATGGGGTCTGGCCGGGGTGATTCTGGACAACTTTCTCCTTGACCAATATGTTATTTATAGTTCTGTTTTTGAGTTATTAACGAAAGACACTGGCCAATGAAAGCGGCCGCTGGGAATCGGTTGCCGCGCGTTCAGGATCGAACCGATCGCCGTCGGAATGTCGTGATGGGGGCAACGAGGTCAAGAACACTGTTGAATTATTCGTTATTCATGAATACGAAATAAATTTATAAGTCGTGTAATTGCCGGGTTCGATACGTTTAATTATTATCCGAAAGGATTAAAGTGTTTTAATCTGTCCACGAATTAACCTGATTAACATTGTGCGAATCCAGATCTAGGCATCGCTCAACAGCTGATGTTGTGTATGCCTGCACGATCACTTAACTTCACGATAACTTCACTTCATACCCTGTATATGAATACAATTTCTATAATACATTTTATATCGTTGACACATACTAATTATAATAAGATTAATAATATTAAGGTAACAGAATTTGACGATAGGCCAACAAACAAACAAAAAATTCGGATATCGATATTTGTTATACATAACCAAAATGAAACTCAGCCACGGATATCCGTCATCAATAATCAAAAAGAATTCCGCCATCCATAATGGTTATTAGATACTGAACATGTTTAGTCTTCAGTAATAGTTATTTGCAACCAAACACAATTTCAGTGATATATAGTGATATTCGCAGACAAGAAAATGTTAGTCTTCAGTAATATTATATATGACCGAAAACTATTTCGCTCACTAATAATTAATTAGATTAATTTCCCTTCGTTCTGTATCAACAGGAGGTAATCATTCACTTTCGAGCACCCCGCAAACGTTTGATATGTTACGTATGAATAATACTCTCTATACGCTGCTCTCGCACGTGCCGCTCAAGCTTGCGTAAGAAGAGAAGTCGCGTTTTCCACGAAGGGCCCAAGGATTTCTATCATTATCGTTCACGGACAAGAAGGGCCTTTGATATTGATTAGCTGCATCGAGCCCGATTAAGTGCACGCGCGACTCGACGAGCTCTCCGTGATCTTACCTTATATGGAAACCCCAAATACGCCCCTCTGTACATTTTGGGACTATATAAGCCACTCCATTCTGATCATCTTTGGTTAATAACTACACAGTTACGGGGAGTGTCACGTCGTGTTACGCTCGTACAGAGTCAATTACATTCAGTGAGTTCGGGCTTATGGCACCGATCAGAATCCGCAAGTTCGGCTGAAGTTCTTTCGGCATACTATTTTAACCATCCTCCGACCTCGCATCGCCGGTGCGTCAACGCCGTGCAAGTATTTAGGTAATAATCTACACACTATTTAAATACCGCGACAAACACATTTGTACCAACGACTGATTTGAATATATAAATATATATATATATTGTTCACCACTAAACCGAGTAGATTCGTCAAACCTATCTTTACTCCGTAATTCCCCATGTTGGTAGAAACGTTCCCACGAATACAACTTAACAACTCGAGTTGTATTGAATATTAATTTAAAGTATTGAGACAAACTAACAAGTGTCTTGGGTAATATCAACATCGCCGGTCTAGGCAATTGCCCACAGCCCTGGCTCGTAACAGATATAACAATAAATCACTTTAGGAGGCTCGGAATCGTAATATTTGCCTTTGCCAATCATTCTGTAACGATACTAGCTAAGGATTCCCTTCCCAGCCCTCGCATTCGATCGATATAACGATAAATCAATCAAGGAGCCTCGAAATCGCGAAATTTACCTTTTCCTATCGTTCTGTATCAACAGAAGGTAAGGATTCCCTTTCTAGCCCGCGCATTCGCTCGATATAATTATAAATCACACTAGGAAACTGAGAATCGCGATGTTTACCTTTTCCAATCGTTCTGTATCAAAAGAAGCTGAGGATTCACTTTCCAGTCCTCGCATTTGATCGATATAACGATAAATCACTCTAGGAGACTCCGAATCGCGATATCTACCTTTTCCTATCGTTCTGTATCAACAGAAGGTAAGGATTATCTTTCAAGCCCCCGCAATCGTTTGATATAACGATAAATCGCTCTAGGTGACTCGGAATCGTGATATTTACCTTTTCCTCGCGCTGTGTATCGGAATTAGCTAAGGATTCACTTCCTAGCCCTCGTGATCATCCGATATAACGTTAAATCACTGTACGAGACTCGGATTCGCGATAGTTACCTCTTCCACGCGCTTGTATGGAATGAAGCTAAGGATTCAATTCCCAGCCTTCTGAATCGTCCGATATAACGATAAATCGCTATAAGTGACTCGGAATCGCGATATTTACCTTTTCCACGCGCTGTGCATCGAAATAAGCTAGGGATTCACTTCCTAGCGTTCGTAATTGTATTATATAACAATAAATGGCTCTAGGTGACTCGGAATCGCAATATTTACCTTTTCCACGCGCTGTGCATCGAAATAAGCTAGGGATTCATTTCCTAGCCGTTGTAAATGTCCGATTTAACGATAAATCGCTCAAGGTGACTCGGAATCGTGATATTTACCTTTTCCTCGCGCTGTGTATCGGAATTAGCTAAGCATTCAATTCCCAGCCTTCTGAATCGTCGGATATAACGATAAATCGCTCTAGGTGACTCGGAATCGTGATATATATCTTTTCCTCGCGCTGTGTATCCGAATTAGCTAAGGATTCACAACCTAGCCCTCCTGATCATCCGATATAACGATAAATCACTGTACGAGACTCGGATGCGCGATATTTTCCTCTTCCACGCGCTTGTATGGAATGAAGCTAAGGATTCAATTCCCAGCCTTCTGAATCGTCCGATATACCGATACTTCGATCTAGGAGACTCGGAATCGCGATATTTACCTTTTCCACGCGCTGTGCATCGAAATAAGCTAGGGATTCACTTCCCAGCCGTTGTAAATGTCCTATATAACAATAAATGGCTCTATTAGACTCGGAATGGCGATATTTACCTTTTCCACGCGCTGTGTATGGAAAGTACCTAAGTATTCACTTCCTGGCCCTCGTAATCGTCCGATATACCGATACTTCGATCTAGGAGACTCGGAATCGCGATATTTAACTTTTCCTCGCGGTGTGTATCGGAATTAGCTAAGCATTCACTTCCTAGCCTTCGAGATCATCCGATATAACGATAAATCATTGTACGAGACTCGGAATCGCGATTGTTACCTCTTGCACGCGCTTGTATGGAATGGAGCTAAGGATTCAAGTCCCAGCCTTCTGAATCGTCCGATATAAAGATAAATCGCTCTAGGTGACTCGGAATTGTGATATTTACCTTTTACACGCGCTGTATATCGAAAGAAGTTAAGGATTCACTTCCAAGCCGTCGTAATTGTCCTATATAACAATAAATGGCTCTAGGTGACTCGGAATGGCGATATTTACCTTTTCCACGCGCTGTGTATTCGAAAGAAGTTAAGGATTCACTTCCTGTCCGTCGTAATTGTCCTATATAACAAAAAATGGCTCTAGGAGACTCGGATTCGCAATATTTACGTTCTCCACGCGTTGTGTATGGAAAGTACCTAAGTATTCACTTCCTGGCCCTCGTAATCGTCCGATATACCGATACTTCGATCTAGGAGACTCGGAATCGCGATATTTATCTTTTCCTCGCGGTGTGTATCGGAATTAGCTAAGCATTCACTTCCTAGCCTTCGTGATCATCCGATATAACGATAAATCATTGTACGAGACTCGGAATCGCGATTGTTACCTCTTCCACGCGCTTGTATGGAATGGAGCTAAGGATTCAAGTCCCAGCCTTCTGAATCGTCCGATATAAAGATAAATCGATCTAGGTGACTCGGAATCGCGATATTTACCTTTTCCACGCGCTGTGCATCGAAATAAGCTAGGGATTCACTTCCTAGCCGTTGTAAATGTCCAATATAACGATAAATGGCTCTAGCTGACTCGGAATTGTGATATTTACCTTTTCCACACGCTGTATATCGAAAGAAGTTAAGGATTCACTTCCAAGCCGTCGTAATTGTCCTATATAACAATAAATGGCTCTAGGTGACTCGGAATGGCGATATTTACCTTTTCCACACGCTGTGTATTCGAAAGAAGTTAAGGATTCACTTCCTGTCCGTCGTAATTGTCAAATATAACAATAAATGGCTCTAGGAGACTCGGATTCGCGATATTTACGTTTTCCACGCGTTGTGTATCGAAATTAGCTAAGGATTCACTTCCCAGCATTCGGAATCATCCGATATTACGATAAATGTCTCAAGGTGACTCGGAATCGCGGAATTTAAGTGTTCCACGCGCTGTGTATCGAAATAAGCTAGGGATTCACATCCTAGCCGTTGTAAATGTCCGATATAACGATAAATCGTTCTAGGTGACTCGGAATCGTGATATTTACCTTTTCCTCGCACTGTGTATCGGAATTAGCTAAGGATTCACTTCCAAGCCGTCGTAATTGTCCTATATAACAATAAATGGCTCTATTAGACTCGGAATGGCGATATTTACCTTTACCACGCGCTGTGTATTCGAAAGAAGTGAAGGATTCACTTCCTGTCCGTCGTAATTGTCCTATATAACAAAAATGGCTCTAGGAGACTCGGAATCGCAATATTTACGTTCTCCACGCGTTGTGTATCGAAATTAGCTAAGGATTCACTTCCCAGCTTTCGGAATCTTCCGATATTACGATAAATGTCTCAAGGTGACTCGGAATCGCGGAATTTAACTGTTCCACGCGCTGTGTATCCAAATAAGCTAGGGACTCACTTCCTAGCCGTCGTAATTGTATTATATAACAATAAATGGATCTAGGTGACTCGGAATCGTGATATTTACCTCTTCCACGCGCTTGTATGGAATGAAGCTAAGGATTCAATTCCCAGCCTTCTGAATCGTCCGATATAACGATAAATCGCTATAAGTGACTCGGAATCGTGATATTTACCGTTTCCTCGCACTGTGAATAGGAATTAGATAAGGATTCACTTCCTAGCCCTCGTGATCATCCGATATAACGTTAAATCACTGTACGAGACTCGGATTCGCGATAGTTACCTCTTCCACGCGCTTGTATGGAATGAAGCTAAGGATTCAATTCCCAGCCTTCTGAATCGTCCGATATAACGATAAATCGCTATAAGTGACTCGGAATCGCGATATTTACCTTTTCCACGCGCTGTGCATCGAAATAAGCTAGGGATTCACTTCCTAGCGTTCGTAATTGTATTATATAACAATAAATATCTCTAGGTGACTCGGAATCGCAATATTTACCTTTTCCACGCGCTGTGCATCGAAATAAGATAGGGATTCACTTCCTAGCCGTTGTAAATGTCCGATATAACGCTAAATCGCTCTAGGTGATTCGGAATCGTGATATTTACCTTTTCCTCGCGCTGTGTATCGGAATTAGCTAATCATTCAATTCAAAGCCTTCTGAATCGTCCGATATAACGATAAATCGCTCTAGGTGACTCGGAAACGTGATATTTACCTTTTCCTCGCACTGTGTATCGGAATTAGCTAAGGATTCACTTCCTAGCCCTCGTGATCATCCGATATAACGTTAAATCACTGTACGAGACTCGGATTCGCGATAGTTACCTCTTCCACGCGCTTGTATGGAATGAAGCTAAGGATTCAATTCCCAGCCTTCTGAATCGTCCGATATAACGATAAATCGCTATAAGTGACTCGGAATCGCGATATTTACCTTTTCCACGCGCTGTGCATCGAAATAAGCTAGGGATTCACTTCCTAGCGTTCGTAATTGTATTATATAACAATAAATGGCTCTAGGTGACTCGGAATCGCAATATTTACCTTTTCCACGCGCTGTGCATCGAAATAAAATAGGGATTCACTTCCTAGCCGTTGTAAATGTCCGATATAACGATAAATCGCTCTAGGTGATTCGGAATCGTGATATTTACCTTTTCCTCGCGCTGTGTATCGGAATTAGCTAATCATTCAATTCAAAGCCTTCTGAATCGTCGGATATAACGATAAATCGCTCTAGGTGACTCGGAATCGCGATATTTACCTTTTCGTGTATTCGAAAGAAGTTAAGGATTCACTTCCTGTCTGTCGTAATTGTCCTGTATAACAATAAATGGCTCTAGGTGACTCGGAATCGCGATATTTACGTTCTCGACGCGCTGTGCATCGAAATAAGCTAGGGATTCACTTCGTAGCCGTTGTAAATGTCCGATATAACGATAAATGGCTCTAGGTGACTCGGAATCGTGATATTTACCTATTCCACGCGCTGTGTATTCGAAAGAAGTTAAGGATTCACTTCCTGTCCGTCGTAATTGTCCTATATAACAAAAATGGCTCTAGAAGACTCGGAGTCGCAATATTTACGTTCTCCACGCGTTGTGTATCGAAATTAGCTAAGGATTCACTTCCCAGCTTTCGGAATCTTCCGATATTACGATAAATGTCTCAAGGTGATTCGGAATCGCGGAATTTAACTGTTCCACGCGCTGTGTATCGAAATAAGCTAGGGATACACTTCCTAGCCGTTGTAAATGTCCGATATAACGATAAATCGCCCTAGGTGACTCGGAATCGTGATATTTACCTTTTCCTCGCGCTCTGTATCGGAATTAGCTAAGAATTCACTTCCTAGCCCTCGTGATCATCCGATATAACGATAAATCACTGTACGAGACTCGGATTGGCGATAGTTACATCTTCCATGCGCTTGTATAGAATGAAGCTAAGGATTCAATTCCCAGCCTTCTGAATCGTCCGATATAACGACAAATCGCTATAAGTGACTCGGAAACGCGATATTTACCTTTTCCACGCGCTGTGCATCGAAATAAGCTGGGGATTCACTTCCTAGCCGTCGTAATTGTATTATATAAAATAAGTGGCTCTAGGTGACTCGGAATCGTGATATTTACCTTTTCCACGCATTGTGTATTCGAAAGAAGTTAAGGATTCACTTCCTGTCCGTCGTAATTGCCAGATATAACAAAAATGGCTCTAGGAGACTCGGAATCGCAATATTTACGTTCTCGACGCGCTGTGCATCGAAATAAGCTAGGGATTCACTTCGTAGCCGTTGTAAATGTCCGGTATAACGATAAATGGCTCTAGGTGACTCGGAATCGTGATATTTACCTTTTCCACGCGCTGTGTATTCGAAAGAAGTTAAGGATTCACTTCCTGTCCGTCGTAATTGTCCTATATAACAAAAATGGCTCTAGAAGACTCGGAGTCGCAATATTTACGTTCTCCGCGCGTTGTGTATCGAAATTAGCTAAGGATTCACTTCCCAGCTTTCGGAATCTTCCGATATTACGATAAATGTCTCAAGGTGATTCGGAATCGCGGAATTTAACTGTTCCACGCGCTGTGTATCGAAATAAGCTAGGGATAAACTTCCTAGCCGTTGTAAATGTCCGATATAACGATAAATCGCTCTAGGTGACTCGGAATCGTGATATTTACCTTTTCCTCGCGCTCTGTATCGGAATTAGCTAAGAATTCACTTCCTAGCCCTCGTGATCATCCGATATAACGATAAATCACTGTACGAGACTCGGATTGGCGATAGTTACATCTTCCATGCGCTTGTATAGAATGAAGCTAAGGATTCAATTCCCAGCCTTCTGAATCGTCCGATATAACGACAAATCGCTATAAGTGACTCGGAATCGCGATATTTACCTTTTCCACGCGCTGTGCATCGAAATAAGCCAGGGATTCACTTCCCAGCCTTCTGAATCGTCCGATATAACGATAAATCGCTCTAGGTGACTCGGAAACGTGATATTTACCTTTTCCTCGCACTGTGTATCGGAATTAGCTAAGGATTCACTTCCTAGCCCTCGTGATCATCCGATATAACGTTAAATCACTGTACGAGACTCGGATTCGCGATAGTTACCTCTTCCACGCGCTTGTATGGAATGAAGCTAAGGATTCAATTCCCAGCCTTCTGAATCGTCCGATATAACGATAAATCGCTATAAGTGACTCGGAATCGCGATATTTACCTTTTCCACGCGCTGTGCATCGAAATAAGCTAGGGATTCACTTCCTAGCGTTCGTAATTGTATTATATAACAATAAATGGCTCTAGGTGACTCGGAATCGCAATATTTACCTTTTCCACGCGCTGTGCATCGAAATAAGATAGGGATTCACTTCCTAGCCGTTGTAAATGTCCGATATAACGATAAATCGCTCTAGGTGATTCGGAATCGTGATATTTACCTTTTCCTCGCGCTGTGTATCGGAATTAGCTAATCATTCAATTCAAAGCCTTCTGAATCGTCGGATATAACGATAAATCGCTCTAGGTGACTCGGAATCGCGATATTTACCTTTTCGTGTATTCGAAAGAAGTTAAGGATTCACTTCCTGTCTGTCGTAATTGTCCTGTATAACAATAAATGGCTCTAGGTGACTCGGAATCGCGATATTTACGTTCTCGACGCGCTGTGCATCGAAATAAGCTAGGGATTCACTTCGTAGCCGTTGTAAATGTATTATATAAAATAAGTGGCTCTAGGTGACTCGGAATCGTGATATTTACCTTTTCCACGCATTGTGTATTCGAAAGAAGTTAAGGATTCACTTCCTGTCCGTCGTAATTGCCAGATATAACAAAAATGGCTCTAGGAGACTCGGAATGGCAATATTTACGTTCTCGACGCGCTGTGCATCGAAATAAGCTAGGGATTCACTTCGTAGCCGTTGTAAATGTCCGATATAACGATAAATGGCTCTAGGTGACTCGGAATCTTGATATTTACCTTTTCCACGCGCTGTGTATTCGAAAGAAGTTAAGGATTCACTTCCTGTCCGTCGTAATTGTCCTATATAACAAAAATGGCTCTAGAAGACTCGGAGTCGCAATATTTACGTTCTCCGCGCGTTGTGTATCGAAATTAGCTAAGGATTCACTTCCCAGCTTTCGGAATCTTCCGATATTACGATAAATGTCTCAAGGTGATTCGGAATCGCGGAATTTAACTGTTCCACGCGCTGTGTATCGAAATAAGCTAGGGATAAACTTCCTAGCCGTTGTAAATGTCCGATATAACGATAAATCGCCCTAGGTGACTCGGAATCCTGATATTTACCTTTTCCTTGCGCTCTGTATCGGAATTAGCTAAGAATTCACTTCCTAGCCCTCGTGATCATCCGATATAACGATAAATCACTGTACGAGACTCGGATTGGCGATAGTTACATCTTCCATGCGCTTGTATAGAATGAAGCTAAGGATTCAATTCCCAGCCTTCTGAATCGTCCGATATAACGACAAATCGCTATAAGTGACTCGGAATCGCGATATTTACCTTTTCCACGCGCTGTGCATCGAAATAAGCCAGGGATTCACTTCCCAGCCTTCTGAATCGTCCGATATAACGATAAATCGCTCTAGGTGACTCGGAAACGTGATATTTACCTTTTCCTCGCACTGTGTATCGGAATTAGCTAAGGATTCACTTCCTAGCCCTCGTGATCATCCGATATAACGTTAAATCACTGTACGAGACTCGGATTCGCGATAGTTACCTCTTCCACGCGCTTGTATGGAATGAAGCTAAGGATTCAATTCCCAGCCTTCTGAATCGTCCGATATAACGATAAATCGCTATAAGTGACTCGGAATCGCGATATTTACCTTCTCCACGCGCTGTGCATCGAAATAAGCTAGGGATTCACTTCCTAGCGTTCGTAATTGTATTATATAACAATAAATGGCTCTAGGTGACTCGGAATCGCAATATTTACCTTTTCCACGCGCTGTGCATCGAAATAAGATAGGGATTCACTTCCTAGCCGTTGTAAATGTCCGATATAACGATAAATCGCTCTAGGTGATTCGGAATCGTGATATTTACCTCTTCCTCGACCTGTGTATCGGAATTAGCTAATCATTCAATTCAAAGCCTTCTGAATCGTCGGATATAACGATAAATCGCTCTAGGTGACTCGGAATCGCGATATTTACCTTTTCGTGTATTCGAAAGAAGTTAAGGATTCACTTCCTGTCTGTCGTAATTGTCCTGTATAACAATAAATGGCTCTAGGTGACTCGGAATCGCGATATTTACGTTCTCGACGCGCTGTGCATCGAAATAAGCTAGGGATTCACTTCGTAGCCGTTGTAAATGTCCGATATAACGATAAATGGCTCTAGGTGACTCGGAATCGTGATATTTACCTTTTCCACGCATTGTGTATTCGAAAGAAGTTAAAGATTCACTTCCTGTCCGTCGTAATTGTCAGATATAACAAAAATGGCTCTAGGAGACTCGGAATCGCAATATTTACGTTCTCGACGCGCTGTGCATCGAAATAAGCTAGGGATTCACTTCGTAGCCGTTGTAAATGTCCGATATAACGATAAATGGCTCTAGGTGACTCGGAATCGTGATATTTACCTTTTCTACGCGCTGTGTATTCGAAAGAAGTTAAGGATTCACTTCCTGTCCGTCGTAATTGTCCTATATAACAAAAATGGCTCTAGAAGACTCGGTGTCGCAATATTTACGTTCTCCACGAGTTGTGTATCGAAATTAGCTAAGGATTCACTTCCCAGCCGTTGTAAATGTCCGATATAACGATAAATCGCCCTAGGTGACTCGGAATCGTGATATTTACCTTTTCCTCGCGCTCTGTATCGGAATTAGCTAAGAATTCACTTCCTAGCCCTCGTGATCATCCGATATAACGATAAATCACTGTACGAGACTCGGATTGGCGATAGTTACATCTTCCATGCGCTTGTATAGAATGAAGCTAAGGATTCAATTCCCAGCCTTCTGAATCGTCCGATATAACGATAAATCGCTATAAGTGACTCGGAATCGCGATATTTACCTTTTCCACGCGCTGTGCATCGAAATAAGCTGGGGATTCACTTCCTAGCCGTCGTAATTGTATTATATAAAATAAATGGCTCTAGGTGACTCGGAATCGTGATATTTACCTCTTCCACGCGCTTGTATGGAATGAAGCTAACGATTCAATTCCCAGCCTTCTGAATCGCCCGATATAACGATAAATCGCTCTAGGTGACTCGGAATCGCGATATTTACCTTTTCCACGCGCTGTGCATCGGAATTAGCTAAGGATTCACTTCCTAGCCCTCGTGATCATCCGATATAACGTTAAATCACTGTACGAGACTCGGATTCGCGATAGTTACCTCTTCCACGCGCTTGTATGGAATGAGGCTAAGGATTCAATTCCCAGCCTTCTGAATCGTCCGATATAACGATAAATCGCTATAAGTGCATCGAAATAAGCTAGGGATTCACTTCCCAGCATTCGGAATCTTCCGATATTACGATAAATGTCTCAAGGTGACTCGGAATCGCGAAATTTAACTTTTCCACGCGCTGTGCATCGGAATTAGCTAAGGATTCACTTCCTAGCCCTCGCGATCATCCGATATAACGTTAAATCACTGTACGAGACTCGGATTGGCGATATTTACCTCTTCCACGCGCTTGTATGGAATGAAGCTAACGATTCAATTCCCAGCCTTCTGAATCGTCCGATATAACGATAAATCGCTCTAGGTGACTCGGAAACGTGATATTTACCTTTTCCTCGCACTGTGTATCGGAATTAGCTAAGGATTCACTTCCTAGCCCTCGTGATCATCCGATATAACGTTAAATCACTGTACGAGACTCGGATTCGCGATAGTTACCTCTTCCACGCGCTTGTATGGAATGAAGCTAAGGATTCAATTCCCAGCCTTCTGAATCGTCCGATATAACGATAAATCGCTATAAGTGACTCGGAATCGCGATATTTACCTTTTCCACGCGCTGTGCATCGAAATAAGCTAGGGATTCACTTCCTAGCGTTCGTAATTGTATTATATAACAATAAATGGCTCTAGGTGACTCGGAATCGCAATATTTACCTTTTCCACGCGCTGTGCATCGAAATAAGATAGGGATTCACTTCCTAGCCGTTGTAAATGTCCGATATAACGATAAATCGCTCTAGGTGATTCGGAATCGTGATATTTACCTTTTCCTCGCGCTCTGTATCGGAATTAGCTAAGAATTCACTTCCTAGCCCTCGTGATCATCCGATATAACGATAAATCACTGTACGAGACTCGGATTGGCGATAGTTACATCTTCCATGCGCTTGTATAGAATGAAGCTAAGGATTCAATTCCCAGCCTTCTGAATCGTCCGATATAACGACAAATCGCTATAAGTGACTCGGAATCGCGATATTTACCTTTTCCACGCGCTGTGCATCGAAATAAGCCAGGGATTCACTTCCCAGCCTTCTGAATCGTCCGATATAACGATAAATCGCTCTAGGTGACTCGGAAACGTGATATTTACCTTTTCCTCGCACTGTGTATCGGAATTAGCTAAGGATTCACTTCCTAACCCTCGTGATCAACCGATATAACGTTAAATCACTGTACGAGACTCGGTTCGCGATAGTTACCTCTTCCACGCGCTTGTATGGAATGAAGCTAAGGATTCAATTCCCAGCCTTCTGAATCGTCCGATATAACGATAAATCGCTATAAGTGACTCGGAATCGCGATATTTACCTTTTCCACGCGCTGTGCATCGAAATAAGCTGGGGATTCACTTCCTAGCCGTCGTAATTGTATTATATAAAATAAATGGCTCTAGGTGACTCGGAATCGTGATATTTACCTCTTCCACGCGCTTGTATGGAATGAAGCTAACGATTCAATTCCCAGCCTTCTGAATCGTCCGATATAACGATAAATCGCTCTAGGTGACTCGGAATCGCGATATTTACCTTTTCCACGCGCTGTGCATCGGAATTAGCTAAGGATTCACTTCCTAGCCCTCGTGATCATCCGATATAACGTTAAATCACTGTACGAGACTCGGATTCGCGATAGTTACCTCTTCCACGCGCTTGTATGGAATGAGGCTAAGGATTCAATTCCCAGCCTTCTGAATCGTCCGATATAACGATAAATCGCTATAAGTGCATCGAAATAAGCTAGGGATTCGCTTCCCAGCATTCGGAATCTTCCGATATTACGATAAATGTCTCAAGGTGACTCGGAATCGCGAAATTTAACTTTTCCACGCGCTGTGCATCGGAATTAGCTAAGGATTCACTTCCTAGCCCTCGCGATCATCCGATATAACGTTAAATCACTGTACGAGACTCGGATTGGCGATATTTACCTCTTCCACGCGCTTGTATGGAATGAAGCTAACGATTCAATTCCCAGCCTTCTGAATCGTCCGATATAACGATAAATCGCTCTAGGTGACTCGGAAACGTGATATTTACCTTTTCCTCGCACTGTGTATCGGAATTAGCTAAGGATTCACTTCCTAGCCCTCGTGATCATCCGATATAACGTTAAATCACTGTACGAGACTCGGATTCGCGATAGTTACCTCTTCCACGCGCTTGTATGGAATGAAGCTAAGGATTCAATTCCCAGCCTTCTGAATCGTCCGATATAACGATAAATCGCTATAAGTGACTCGGAATCGCGATATTTACCTTTTCCACGCGCTGTGCATCGAAATAAGCTAGGGATTCACTTCCTAGCGTTCGTAATTGTATTATATAACAATAAATGGCTCTAGGTGACTCGGAATCGCAATATTTACCTTTTCCACGCGCTGTGCATCGAAATAAGATAGGGATTCACTTCCTAGCCGTTGTAAATGTCCGATATAACGATAAATCGCTCTAGGTGATTCGGAATCGTGATATTTACCTCTTCCTCGACCTGTGTATCGGAATTAGCTAATCATTCAATTCAAAGCCTTCTGAATCGTCGGATATAACGATAAATCGCTCTAGGTGACTCGGAATCGCGATATTTACCTTTTCGTGTATTCGAAAGAAGTTAAGGATTCACTTCCTGTCTGTCGTAATTGTCCTGTATAACAATAAATGGCTCTAGGTGACTCGGAATCGCGATATTTACGTTCTCGACGCGCTGTGCATCGAAATAAGCTAGGGATTCACTTCGTAGCCGTTGTAAATGTCCGATATAACGATAAATGGCTCTAGGTGACTCGGAATCGTGATATTTACCTTTTCCACGCATTGTGTATTCGAAAGAAGTTAAAGATTCACTTCCTGTCCGTCGTAATTGTCAGATATAACAAAAATGGCTCTAGGAGACTCGGAATCGCAATATTTACGTTCTCGACGCGCTGTGCATCGAAATAAGCTAGGGATTCACTTCGTAGCCGTTGTAAATGTCCGATATAACGATAAATGGCTCTAGGTGACTCGGAATCGTGATATTTACCTTTTCTACGCGCTGTGTATTCGAAAGAAGTTAAGGATTCACTTCCTGTCCGTCGTAATTGTCCTATATAACAAAAATGGCTCTAGAAGACTCGGTGTCGCAATATTTACGTTCTCCACGAGTTGTGTATCGAAATTAGCTAAGGATTCACTTCCCAGCCGTTGTAAATGTCCGATATAACGATAAATCGCCCTAGGTGACTCGGAATCGTGATATTTACCTTTTCCTCGCGCTCTGTATCGGAATTAGCTAAGAATTCACTTCCTAGCCCTCGTGATCATCCGATATAACGATAAATCACTGTACGAGACTCGGATTGGCGATAGTTACATCTTCCATGCGCTTGTATAGAATGAAGCTAAGGATTCAATTCCCAGCCTTCTGAATCGTCCGATATAACGATAAATCGCTATAAGTGACTCGGAATCGCGATATTTACCTTTTCCACGCGCTGTGCATCGAAATAAGCTGGGGATTCACTTCCTAGCCGTCGTAATTGTATTATATAAAATAAATGGCTCTAGGTGACTCGGAATCGTGATATTTACCTCTTCCACGCGCTTGTATGGAATGAAGCTAACGATTCAATTCCCAGCCTTCTGAATCGTCCGATATAACGATAAATCGCTCTAGGTGACTCGGAATCGCGATATTTACCTTTTCCACGCGCTGTGCATCGGAATTAGCTAAGGACTCACTTCCTAGCCCTCGTGATCATCCGATATAACGTTAAATCACTGTACGAGACTCGGATTCGCGATAGTTACCTCTTCCACGCGCTTGTATGGAATGAGGCTAAGGATTCAATTCCCAGCCTTCTGAATCGTCCGATATAACGATAAATCGCTATAAGTGCATCGAAATAAGCTAGGGATTCACTTCCCAGCATTCGGAATCTTCCGATATTACGATAAATGTCTCAAGGTGACTCGGAATCGCGAAATTTAACTTTTCCACGCGCTGTGCATCGGAATTAGCTAAGGATTCACTTCCTAGCCCTCGTGATCATCCGATATAACGATAAATCACTGTACGAGACTCGGATTGGCGATAGTTACATCTTCCATGCGCTTGTATAGAATGAAGCTAAGGATTTAATTCCCAGCCTTCTGAATCGTCCGATATAACGACAAATCGCTATAAGTGACTCGGAATCGCGATATTTACCTTTTCCACGCGCTGTGCATCGAAATAAGCCAGGGATTCACTTCCCAGCCTTCTGAATCGTCCGATATAACGATAAATCGCTCTAGGTGACTCGGAAACGTGATATTTACCTTTTCCTCGCACTGTGTATCGGAATTAGCTAAGGATTCACTTCCTAGCCCTCGTGATCAACCGATATAACGTTAAATCACTGTACGAGACTCGGATTCGCGATAGTTACCTCTTCCACGCGCTTGTATGGAATGAAGCTAAGGATTCAATTCCCAGCCTTCTGAATCGTCCGATATAACGATAAATCGCTATAAGTGACTCGGAATCGCGATATTTACCTTTTCCACGCGCTGTGCATCGAAATAAGCTAGGGATTCACTTCCCAGCATTCGGAATCTTCCGATATTACGATAAATTTCTCAAGGTGACTCGGAATCGCGAAATTTAACTTTTCCACGCGCTGTGCATCGGAATTAGCTAAGGATTCACTTCCTAGCCATCGTGATCATCCGATATAACGATAAATCACTGTACGAGACTCGGATTGGCGATAGTTACATCTTCCATGCGCTTGTATAGAATGAAGCTAAGGATTCAATTCCCAGGATTCTGAATCGTCCGATATAACGATAAATCGCTATAAGTGACTCGGAATCGCGATATTTACCTTTTCCACGCGCTGTGCATCGAAATAAGCTGGGGATTCACTTCCTAGCCGTCGTAATTGTATTATATAAAATAAGTGGCTCTAGGTGACTCGGAATCGTGATATTTACCTCTTCCACGCGCTTGTATGGAATGAAGCTAACGATTCAATTCCCAGCCTTCTGAATCGTCCGATATAACGATAAATCGCTCTAGGTGACTCGGAAACGTGATATTTACCTTTTCCTCGCACTGTGTATCGGAATTAGCTAAGGATTCACTTCCTAGCCCTCGTGATCATCCGATATAACGTTAAATCACTGTACGAGTCTCGGATTCGCGATAGTTACCTCTTCCACCCGCTTGTATGGAATGAAGCTAAGGATTCAATTCCCAGCCTTCTGAATCGTCCGATATAACGATAAATCGCTATAAGTGACTCGGAATCGCAATATTTACCTTTTCCACGCGCTGTGCATCGAAATAAGATAGGGATTCACTTCCTAGCCGTTGTAAATGTCCGATATAACGATAAATCGCTCTAGGTGATTCGGAATCGTGATATTTACCTTTTCCTCGCGCTGTGTATCGGAATTAGCTAATCATTCAATTCAAAGCCTTCTGAATCGTCGGATATAACGATAAATCGCTCTAGGTGACTCGGAATCGCGATATTTACGTTCTCGACGCGCTGTGCATCGAAATAAGTTAGGGATTCACTTCGTAGCCGTTGTAAATGTCCGATATAACGATAAATGGCTCTAGGTGCCTCGGAATCGTGATATTTACCTTTTCCACGCATTGTGTATTCGAAAGAAGTTAAGGATTCACTTCCTGTCCGTCGTAATTGCCAGATATAACAAAAATGGCTCTAGGAGACTCGGAATCGCAATATTTACGTTCTCGACGCGCTGTGCATCGAAATAAGCTAGGGATTCACTTCGTAGCCGTTGTAAATGTCCGGTATAACGATAAATGGCTCTAGGTGACTCGGAATCGTGATATTTACCTTTTCCACGCGCTGTGTATTCGAAAGAAGTTAAGGATTCACTTCCTGTCCGTCGTAATTGTCCTATATAACAAAAATGGCTCTAGAAGACTCGGAGTCGCAATATTTACGTTCTCCGCGCGTTGTGTATCGAAATTAGCTAAGGATTCACTTCCCAGCTTTCGGAATCTTCCGATATTACGATAAATGTCTCAAGGTGATTCGGAATCAGGGAATTTAACTGTTCCACGCGCTGTGTATCGAAATAAGCTAGGGATAAACTTCCTAGCCGTTGTAAATGTCCGATATAACGATAAATCGCCCTAGGTGACTCGGAATCGTGATATTTACCTTTTCCTCGCGCTCTGTATCGGAATTAGCTAAGAATTCACTTCCTAGCCCTCGTGATCATCCGATATAACGATAAATCACTGTACGAGACTCGGATTGGCGATAGTTACATCTTCCATGCGCTTGTATAGAATGAAGCTAAGGATTCAATTCCCAGCCTTCTGAATCGTCCGATATAACGACAAATCGCTATAAGTGACTCGGAATCGCGATATTTACCTTTTCCACGCGCTGTGCATCGAAATAAGCCAGGGATTCACTTCCCAGCCTTCTGAATCGTCCGATATAACGATAAATCGCTCTAGGTGACTCGGAAACGTGATATTTACCTTTTCCTCGCACTGTGTATCGGAATTAGCTAAGGATTCACTTCCTAGCCCTCGTGATCAACCGATATAACGTTAAATCACTGTACGAGACTCGGATTCGCGATAGTTACCTCTTCCACGCGCTTGTATGGAATGAAGCTAAGGATTCAATTCCCAGCCTTCTGAATCGTCCGATATAACGATAAATCGCTATAAGTGACTCGGAATCGCGATATTTACCTTTTCCACGCGCTGTGCATCGAAATAAGCTAGGGATTCACTTCCTAGCGTTCGTAATTGTATTATATAACAATAAATGGCTCTAGGTGACTCGGAATCGCAATATTTACCTTTTCCACGCGCTGTGCATCGAAATAAGATAGGGATTCACTTCCTAGCCGTTGTAAATGTCCGATATAACGATAGATCGCTCTAGGTAATTCGGAATCGTGATATTTACCTTTTCCTCGCGCTGTGTATCGGAATTAGCTAATCATTCAATTCAAAGCCTTCTGAATCGTCGGATATAACGATAAATCGCTCTAGGTGACTCGGAATCGCGATATTTACCTTTTCGTGTATTCGAAAGAAGTTAAGGATTCACTTCCTGTCTGTCGTAATTGTCCTGTATAACAATAAATGGCTCTAGGTGACTCGGAATCGCGATATTTACGTTTTCGACGCGCTGTGCATCGAAATAAGCTAGGGATTCACTTCGTAGCCGTTGTAAATGTCCGATATAACGATAAATGGCTCTAGGTGCCTCGGAATCGTGATATTTACCTTTTCCACGCATTGTGTATTCGAAAGAAGTTAAGGATTCACTTCCTGTCCGTCGTAATTGCCAGATATAACAAAAATGGCTCTAGGAGACTCGGAATCGCAATATTTACGTTCTCGACGCGCTGTGCATCGAAATAAGCTAGGGATTCACTTCGTAGCCGTTGTAAATGTCCGGTATAACGATAAATGGCTCTAGGTGACTCGGAATCGTGATATTTACCTTTTCCACGCGCTGTGTATTCGAAAGAAGTTAAGGATTCACTTCCTGTCCGTCGTAATTGTCCTATATAACAAAAATGGCTCTAGAAGACTCGGAGTCGCAATATTTACGTTCTCCGCGCGTTGTGTATCGAAATTAGCTAAGGATTCACTTCCCAGCTTTCGGAATCTTCCGATATTACGATAAATGTCTCAAGGTGATTCGGAATCAGGGAATTTAACTGTTCCACGCGCTGTGTATCGAAATAAGCTAGGGATAAACTTCCTAGCCGTCGTAAATGTCCGATATAACGATAAATCGCCCTAGGTGACTCGGAATCGTGATATTTACCTTTTCCTCGCGCTCTGTATCGGAATTAGCTAAGAATTCACTTCCTAGCCCTCGTGATCATCCGATATAACGATAAATCACTGTACGAGACTCGGATTGGCGATAGTTACATCTTCCATGCGCTTGTATAGAATGAAGCTAAGGATTCAATTCCCAGCCTTCTGAATCGTCCGATATAACGACAAATCGCTATAAGTGACTCGGAATCGCGATATTTACCTTTTCCACGCGCTGTGCATCGAAATAAGCCAGGGATTCACTTCCCAGCCTTCTGAATCGTCCGATATAACGATAAATCGCTCTAGGTGACTCGGAAACGTGATATTTACCTTTTCCTCGCACTGTGTATCGGAATTAGCTAAGGATTCACTTCCTAGCCCTCGTGATCAACCGATATAACGTTAAATCACTGTACGAGACTCGGATTCGCGATAGTTACCTCTTCCACGCGCTTGTATGGAATGAAGCTAAGTATTCAATTCCCAGCCTTCTGAATCGTCCGATATAACGATAAATCGCTATAAGTGACTCGGAATCGCGATATTTACCTTTTCCACGCGCTGTGCATCGAAATAAGCTAGGGATTCACTTCCTAGCGTTCGTATTTGTATTATATAACAATAAATGGCTCTAGGTGACTCGGAATCGCAATATTTACCTTTTCCACGCGCTGTGCATCGAAATAAGATAGGGATTCACTTCCTAGCCGTTGTAAATGTCCGATATAACGATAAATCGCTCTAGGTAATTCGGAATCGTGATATTTACCTTTTCCTCGCGCTGTGTATCGGAATTAGCTAATCATTCAATTCAAAGCCTTCTGAATCGTCGGATATAACGATAAATCGCTCTAGGTGACTCGGAATCGCGATATTTACCTTTTCGTGTATTCGAAAGAAGTTAAGGATTCACTTCCTGTCTGTCGTAATTGTCCTGTATAACAATAAATGGCTCTAGGTGACTCGGAATCGCGATATTTACGTTCTCGACGCGCTGTGCATCGAAATAAGCTAGGGATTCACTTCGTAGCCGTTGTAAATGTCCGATATAACGATAAATGGCTCTAGGTGCCTCGGAATCGTGATATTTACCTTTTCCACGCATTGTGTATTCGAAAGAAGTTAAGGATTCACTTCCTGTCCGTCGTAATTGCCAGATATAACAAAAATGGCTCTAGGAGACTCGGAATCGCAATATTTACGTTCTCGACGCGCTGTGCATCGAAATAAGCTAGGGATTCACTTCGTAGCCGTTGTAAATGTCCGGTATAACGATAAATGGCTCTAGGTGACTCGGAATCGTGATATTTACCTTTTCCACGCGCTGTGTATTCGAAAGAAGTTAAGGATTCACTTCCTGTCCGTCGTAATTGTCCTATATAACAAAAATGGCTCTAGAAGACTCGGAGTCGCAATATTTACGTTCTCCACGCGTTGTGTATCGAAATTAGCTAAGGATTCACTTCCCAGCTTTCGGAATCTTCCGATATTACGATAAATGTCTCAAGGTGATTCGGAATCGCGGAATTTAACTGTTCCACGCGCTGTGTATCGAAATAAGCTAGGGATACACTTCCTAGCCGTTGTAAATGTCCGATATAACGATAAATCGCCCTAGGTGACTCGGAATCGTGATATTTACCTTTTCCTCGCGCTCTGTATCGGAATTAGCTAAGAATTCACTTCCTAGCCCTCGTGATCATCCGATATAACGATAAATCACTGTACGAGACTCGGATTGGCGATAGTTACATCTTCCATGCGCTTGTATAGAATGAAGCTAAGGATTCAATTCCCAGCTTTCTGAATCGTCCGATATAACGATAAATCGCTATAAGTGACTCGGAATCGCGATATTTACCTTTTCCACGCGCTGTGCATCGAAATAAGCTAGGGATTCACTTCCCAGCATTCGGAATCTTCCGATATTACGATAAATGTCTCAAGGTGACTCGGAATCGCGAAATTTAACTTTTCCACGCGCTGTGTAACGAAAGACGCTAAGGATTCACTTCGCAATCCTCGCATACGTTCCATATAATGTTAAATCAGTCTAAGAAGCTCGGAATCGTGATATTTACATTTTCCACACGCTGTGTGTCGAAAGAAGCTAAGGATTCACTTCCCAGCCCTCGCAATCGTCCGATATAACGATAATTCACTCTAGTACACTCGTAATCGCAATATTTACCTTTTCCATTCGCTGTCTATCGACAGAAGCTAAGGATTCACTATCCAGCTAACAAAATCGATCAATATAACGATAAGTCACTCTAGGAGGCTCGGAATCGCAACATTTACATCTTCCAATCCTTCTGTA
>OZ018306.1:8439775-8463318 GCA_963969485.1 Nomada goodeniana | reverse complement strand
TTATATCGGACATTTACAACGGCTAGGAAGTGAATCCCTAGCTTATTTCGATACAGAGCGCGTGGAACAGTTAAATTCCGCGATTCCGAGTCACCTTGAGACATTTATCGTAATATCGGAAGATTCCGAATGCTGGGAAGTGAATCCTTAGCTAATTTCCTATACACAGCGCGTGGAAAAGGTAAATATCTCAATTCCGAGTCACCTAGAGCCATTTATCGTTATATCGGACATTTACAACGGCTAGGAAGTGAATCCCTAGATTATTTGGATACACAGAGCGTGGAACAATTAAATTCCGCGATTCCGAGTCACCTTGAGACATTTATCGTAATATCGGAAGATTCCGAAAGCTGGGAAGTGAATCCTTAGCTAATTTCGATACACAACACGTGGAGAACGTAAATATTCCGATTTCGAGTCTCCTAGAGCCATTTTTGTTATATAGGACAATTACGACGGACAGGAAGTGAATCCTTAACTTCTTCGATATACAGCGCGTGGAAAAGGTAATTATCACGATTCCGAGTCACCTAAAGCCATTTATCGTTATATCGGACATTTACAACTGCCAGGAAGTGAATCCTTAGCTAATTCCGATACACAGTGCGAGGAAAAGGTAAATATCACGATTCCGAGTCACCTAGAGCGATTTATCGTTATATCCGACGATTCAGAAGGCTGGGAATTGAATGATTAGCTAATTCCGATACACAGCGCGTGGTAAAGGTAAATGTCGTTATTCCGATCCTCCTAGAGTGATTGATCGTTATATCAAACGATTGCGGGGGATTGAAAGTAAGTCCTTAGCTTCATCGGATACAGAACGATTGGAAAAGGTTCCGATCTTCCTAGTGTGATTTATCATTATATCGATCGAATGCGCGGGGTTGATAGATAATCCTTACCTTCTGTTGATACAGAACGATAGGAAAAGGTATATATCGCGATATCGAGGCACCTAGAGTGATTTATCGTTATATGGAACGAATGCGAGGGCTGGAAATTGAATCCTTCGCTAATGTCAATACAGAAGGATTGGAAGATGTAAATGTTGCGATTCCGAGCCTCCTAGAGTGACTTATCGTTATATTGATCGATTTTGTTGGCTGGATAGTGAATCCTTAGCTTCTGTCGATAGACAGCGAATGGAAAATGAAAATATTGCGATTACGAGTGTACTAGAGTGATTTATCGTTATATAGGACAATTACGACAGACAGGAAGTGAATCCTTAACTTCTTTCGAATACACAGCGCGTGGAAAAGGTAAATATCGCGATTCCGAGTCTCCTAGATCGAAGTATCGGTATATCGGACGATTACGAGGGCCAGGAATTGAATCCTTAGCTTCATTCCATACAAGCGCGCGGAAGAGGTATATATCACGATTCCGAGTCACCTAGAGCCATTTATTGTTATATGATACAATTACGACGGCTAGGAAGTGAATCCTTAACTTCTTTCGAATACACAGCGCGTGGAAAAGGTAAATATCGCCATTCCGAGTCTAATAGAGCCATTTATTGTTATATAGGACAATTACGACGGCTTGCAAGTGAATCCTTTATTTCTTTCGATATACAGCGCGTGGAATAGGTAAATATCGCCATTCCGAGTCTAATAGAGCCATTTATTGTTATATAGGACAATTACGACGGCTTGCAAGTGAATCCTTAACTTCTTTCGATATACAGCGCGAGGAAAAGGTAAATATCGCCATTCCGAGTCTAATAGAGCCATTTATTGTTATATAGGACAATTACAACGGCTAGGAAGTGAATCCCTAGCCTATTTCGATACAGAGCGCGTGGAACAGTTAAATTCCGCGATTCCGAGTCACCTTGAGCCATTTATCGTAATATCGGAAGATTCCGAATGCTGGGAAGTGAATCCTTAGCCAATTTCCTATACACAGCGCGAGGAAAAGGTAAATATCTCAATTCCGAGTCACCTAGAGCCATTTATCGTTATATCGGACATTTACAACGGCTAGGAAGTGAATCCCTAGCTTATTTGGATACACAGCGCGTGGAACAATTAAATTCCGCGATTCCGAGTCACCTTGAGACATTTATCGTAATATCGGAAGATTCCGAAAGTTGGGAAGTGAATCCTTAGCTAATTTCGATACACAACGCGTGGAAAACGTAAATATCGTAAATTTATTGTTATATAATAAAATTACGACGGCTAGGAAGTGAATCCCTAGCTTATTTCGATGCACAGCGCGTGGAAAAGGTAAATATCGCGATTCCGAATCACTTACAGCGATTTATCGTTATATCGGACGATTCAGAAGGCTGGGAATTGAATCCTTAGCTTCATTCCATACAAGCACGTGGAAGAGGTAAATATCACGAATCCGAGTGTCCTAGAGCCATTTATCGTTATATCCGACGATGCAGAAGGCTGGGAATTGAATGATTAGCTAATTCCGATACACAGCGCGTGGAAAAGGTAAATGTCGTTATTCCAATCCTCCTAGAGTGATTTATCGTTATATCAAACGATTGCGGGGGATTGGAAGTAAGTCCTTAGCTTCATCGGATACAGAACGATTGGAAAAGGTTCCGATCTTCCTAGTGTGATTTATCATTATATCGATCGAATGCGCGGGGTTGAAAGATAATCCTTACCTTCTGTTGATACAGAACGATAGGAAAAGGTATATATCGCGATTTCCAGGCACCTAGAGTGATTTATCGTTATATGGAACGAATGCGAGGGCTGGAAATTGAATCCTTAGCTAATGTCAATACAGAAGGATTGGAAGATGTAAATGTTGCGATTCCGAGCCTCCTAGAGTGACTTATCTTTATATTGATGGATTTTGTTGGCTGGATAGTGAATCCTTAGCTTCTGTCGATAGATAGCGATTGGAAAAGGTAAATATTGCGATTACGAGTGTACTAGAGTGATTTATCGTTATATCGGACGATTGCGAGGGCTGGGAAGTGAATCCTTAGCTAATTTCGATACACAACACGTGGAGAACGTAAATATTGCGATTCCGAGTCTCCTAGAGCAATTTTTGTTATATAGGACAATTACGACGGACAGGAAGTGAATCCTTAACTTCTTTCGAATACCCAGCGCGTGGAAAAGGTAAATATCGCCATTCCGAGTCTAATAGAGCCATTTATTGTTATATAGGACAATTACGACGGCTTGCAAGTGAATCCTTAATTTCTTTCGATATACAGCGCGTGGAATAGGTAAATATCGCCATTCCGAGTCTAATAGAGCCATTTATTGTTATATAGGACAATTACGACGGCTTGCAAGTGAATCCTTAACTTCTTTCGATATACAGCGCGAGGAAAAGGTAAATATCGCCATTCCGAGTCTAATAGAGCCATTTATTGTTATATAGGACAATTACGACGGCTTGGAAGTGAATCCTTAACTTCTTTCGATATACAGCGCGTGGAAAAGGTAAATATCGCGATTCCGAGTCAGCTAGAGCGATTTATCGTTATACCGGACGATTCAGAAGGTTGGGAATTGAATCCTTAGCTTCATTCCATACAAGCGCGTGGAAGAGGTAATAATCAGGATTCCGAGTCACCTAGAGCCATTTATTGTTATATAATACAATTACGACGGACAGGAAGTGAATCCTTAACTTCTTTCGAATACACAGCGCGTGGAAAAGGTAAATATCGCGATTCCGAGTCTCCTAGATCGAAGTATCGGTATATCGGACGATTACGAGGGCCAGGAAGTGAATACTTAGGTACTCTCCATACACAGCGCGTGGAAAAGGTAAATATCGCCATTCCGAGTCTAATAGAGCCATTTATTGTTATATAGGACAATTACGACGACTTGGAAGTGAATCCTTAACTTCTTTCGATATACAGCGCGTGGAAAAGGTAAATATCACGATTCCGAGTCACCTAGAGCCATTTATCCTTATATCGGACATTTACAACGGCTAGGAAGTGAATCCCTAGCTTATTTCGATACAGAGCGCGTGGAACAGTTAAATTCCGCGATTCCGAGTCACCTTGAGACATTTATCGTAATATCGGAAGATTCCGAATGCTGGGAAGTGAATCCTTAGCTAATTTCCTATACACAGCGCGTGGAAAAGGTAAATATCTCAATTCCGAGTCACCTAGAGCCATTTATCGTTATATCGGACATTTACAACGGCTAGGAAGTGAATCCCTAGATTATTTGGATACACAGAGCGTGGAACAATTAAATTCCGCGATTCCGAGTCACCTTGAGACATTTATCGTAATATCGGAAGATTCCGAAAGCTGGGAAGTGAATCCTTAGCTAATTTCGATACACAACACGTGGAGAACGTAAATATTCCGATTTCGAGTCTCCTAGAGCCATTTTTGTTATATAGGACAATTACGACGGACAGGAAGTGAATCCTTAACTTCTTCGATATACAGCGCGTGGAAAAGGTAATTATCACGATTCCGAGTCACCTAAAGCCATTTATCGTTATATCGGACATTTACAACTGCCAGGAAGTGAATCCTTAGCTAATTCCGATACACAGTGCGAGGAAAAGGTAAATATCACGATTCCGAGTCACCTAGAGCGATTTATCGTTATATCCGACGATTCAGAAGGCTGGGAATTGAATGATTAGCTAATTCCGATACACAGCGCGTGGTAAAGGTAAATGTCGTTATTCCGATCCTCCTAGAGTGATTGATCGTTATATCAAACGATTGCGGGGGATTGAAAGTAAGTCCTTAGCTTCATCGGATACAGAACGATTGGAAAAGGTTCCGATCTTCCTAGTGTGATTTATCATTATATCGATCGAATGCGCGGGGTTGATAGATAATCCTTACCTTCTGTTGATACAGAACGATAGGAAAAGGTATATATCGCGATATCGAGGCACCTAGAGTGATTTATCGTTATATGGAACGAATGCGAGGGCTGGAAATTGAATCCTTCGCTAATGTCAATACAGAAGGATTGGAAGATGTAAATGTTGCGATTCCGAGCCTCCTAGAGTGACTTATCGTTATATTGATCGATTTTGTTGGCTGGATAGTGAATCCTTAGCTTCTGTCGATAGACAGCGAATGGAAAATGAAAATATTGCGATTACGAGTGTACTAGAGTGATTTATCGTTATATAGGACGATTGCGAGGGCTGGGAAGCGAATCCTTAGCTTCTTTCGACACACAGCGTGTGGAAAAGGTAAATATCACGATTCCGAGCTTCCTAGCGTGATTTAACATTATATGGAACGTATGCGAGGATTGCGAAGTGAATCCTTAGCGTCTTTCGTTACACCGCGCGTGGAAAAGTTAAATTTCGCGATTCCGAGTCACCTTGAGACATTTATCGTAATATCGGAAGATTCCGAAAGCTGGAAAGTGAATCCTTAGTTAATTTCGATACACAACACGTGGAGAACGTAAATATTGCGATTCCGAGTCTCCTAGAGCCATTTTTGTTATATAGGACAATTACGACGGACAGGAAGTGAATCCTTAACTTCTTTCGATATACAGCGCGTGGAAAAGGTAAATATCACGATTCCGAGTCACCTAGAGACATTTATCGTTATATCGGACATTTACAACGGCCAGGAAGTGAATCCATAGCTAATTCCGATACACAGTGCGAGGAAAAGGTAAATATCACGATTCCGAGGCACCTAGAGCGATTTATCGTTATATCCGACGATTCAGAAGGCTGGGAATTGAATGATTAGCTAATCCCGATACACAGCGCGTGGAAAAGGTAAATGTCGTTATTCCGATCCTCCTAGAGTGATTTATCGTTATATCAAACGATTGCGGGGGATTGAAAGTAAGTCCTTAGCTTCATCGGATACAGAACGATTGGAAAAGGTTCCGATCTTCCTAGTGTGATTTATCATTATATCGATCGAATGCGCGGGGTTGATAGATAATCCTTACCTTCTGTTGATACAGAACGATAGGAAAAGGTATATATCGCGATATCGAGGCACCTAGAGTGATTTATCGTTATATGGAACGAATGCGAGGGCTGGAAATTGAATCCTTAGCTAATGTCAATACAGAAGGATTGGAAGATGTAAATGTTGCGATTCCGAGCCTCCTAGAGTGACTTATCGTTATATTGATCGATTTTGTTGGCTGGATAGTGAATAATTAGCTTCTGTCGATAGACAGCGAATGGAAAATGTAAATATTGCGATTACGAGTGTACTAGAGTGATTTATCGTTATATCGGACGATTGCGAGGGCTGGGAAGTGAATCCTTAGCTTCTTTCGACACACAGCGTGTGGAAAAGGTAAATATCACGATTCCGAGCTTCCTAGCGTGATTTAACATTATATGGAACGTATGCGAGGATTGCGATGTGAATCCTTAGCGTCTTTCGTTACACGGCGCGTGGAAAAGTTAAATTTCGCGATTCCGAGTCACTTATAGCGATTTATCGTTATATCGGACGATTCAGAAGGCAGGGAATTGAATCCTTAGCTTCATTCCATACAAGCGCGTGGAAGAGGTAAATATCGCGAATCCGAGTCTCCTAGAGCCATTTATTGTTATATAATAAAATTACGACGGCTAGGAAGTGAATCCCTAGCTTATTTCGATGCACGGCGCGAGGAAAAGGTAAATATCACGATTCCGAGTCACCTAGAGCGATTTATCGTTATATCGGACATTTACAACGGCTAGGAAGTGAATCCCTAGCTTATTTCGATACACAGCGCGTGGAACAGTTAAATTCCTCGATTCCGAGACACCTTCAGACATTTATCGTAATATCGGAAGATTCCGAAAGCTGGGAAGTGAATCCTTAGTTAATTTCGATACACAACACGTGGAGAACGTAAATATTGTGATTCCGAGTCTCCTAGAGCCATTTATTGTTATATAGGACAATTACGACGGCTTATAAGTGAATCCTTAATTTCTTTCGATATACAGCGCGAGGAAAAGGTAAATATCGCCATTCCGAGACTAATAGAACCATTTATTGTTATATAGGACAATTACGACGGCTTGGAAGTGAATCCTTAACTTCTTTCGATATACAGCACGTGGAAAAGGTAAATATCGCGATTCCGAGTCACCTAGAGCTATTTATCGTTATATCGGACGATTCAGAAGGTTGGGAATTGAATCCTTAGCTTCATTCCATACAAGCGCGTGGAAGAGGTAAATATCAGGATTCCGAGTCACCTAGAGCCATTTATTGTTATATAATACAATTACGACGGACAGGAAGTGTATCCTTAACTTCTTTCGAATACACAGCGCGTGGAAAAGGTAAATATCGCGATTCCGAGTCTCCTAGATCGAAGTGTCGGTATATCGGACGAGTACGAGGGCCAGGATGTGAATACTTAGGTACTCTCCATACACAGCGCGTGGAAAAGGTAAATATCGCCATTCCGAGTCTAATAGAGCCATTTATTGTTATATAGGACAATTACGACAGACAGGAAGTGAATCCTTAACATCTTCTGAATACACAGCGCGTGGAAAAGGTAAATATCGCGATTCCGAGTCTCCTAGATCGAAGTATCGGTATATCGGACGATTACGAGGGCCAGGAATGGAATCCTCAGCTTCATTCCATACAAGAGCGTGGAAGAGGTAAATATCACGATTCCGAGTCACCTAGAGCCATTTATTGTTATATAATACAATTACGACGGCTAGGAAGTGAATCCCTAGCTTATTTCGATGCACAACGCGTGGAGAACGTAAATATTGCGATTCCGAGTCTCCTAGAGCCATTTTTGTTATATAGGACAATTACGACGGACAGGAAGTGAATCCTTAACTTCATACCATACAAGCGCGTCGAAGAGGTAAATATCACGATTCCGAGTCACCTAGAGATATTTATTTTATATAGTACAATTACGACGGCTAGGAAGTGAATCCCCAGCTTATTTCGATGCACAGCGCGAGGAAAAGGTAAATATCACAATTCCGAGTCACCTAGAGCGATTTATCGTTATATCCGACGATTCAGAAGGCTGGGAATAGAATGATTAGCTAATTCCGATACACAGCGCGTGGAAAAGGTAAATATCGCGATTCCGAGTCTCCTAGATCGAAGTATCGGTATATCGGACGATTACGAGGGCCAGGAATTGAATCCTTAGCTTCATTCCATACAAGCGCCTGGAAGAGGTAAATATCACGATTCCGAGTCACCTAGAGCCATTTATCGTAATATCGGAAGATTCCGAAAGCTGGAAAGTGAATCCTTAGTTAATTTCGATACACAACACGTGGAGAACGTAAATATTGCGATTCCGAGTCTCCTAGAGCCATTTTTGTTATATAGGACAATTACGACGGACAGGAAGTGAATCCTTAACTTCTTTCGATATACAGCGCGTGGAAAAGGTAAATATCACGATTCCGAGTCACCTAGAGACATTTATCGTTATATCGGACATTTACAACGGCCAGGAAGTGAATCCATAGCTAATTCCGATACACAGTGCGAGGAAAAGGTAAATATCACGATTCCGAGGCACCTAGAGCGATTTATCGTTATATCCGACGATTCAGAAGGCTGGGAATTGAATGATTAGCTAATCCCGATACACAGCGCGTGGAAAAGGTAAATGTCGTTATTCCGATCCTCCTAGAGTGATTTATCGTTATATCAAACGATTGCGGGGGATTGAAAGTAAGTCCTTAGCTTCATCGGATACAGAACGATTGGAAAAGGTTCCGATCTTCCTAGTGTGATTTATCATTATATCGATCGAATGCGCGGGGTTGATAGATAATCCTTACCTTCTGTTGATACAGAACGATAGGAAAAGGTATATATCGCGATATCGAGGCACCTAGAGTGATTTATCGTTATATGGAACGAATGCGAGGGCTGGAAATTGAATCCTTAGCTAATGTCAATACAGAAGGATTGGAAGATGTAAATGTTGCGATTCCGAGCCTCCTAGAGTGACTTATCGTTATATTGATCGATTTTGTTGGCTGGATAGTGAATAATTAGCTTCTGTCGATAGACAGCGAATGGAAAATGTAAATATTGCGATTACGAGTGTACTAGAGTGATTTATCGTTATATCGGACGATTGCGAGGGCTGGGAAGTGAATCCTTAGCTTCTTTCGACACACAGCGTGTGGAAAAGGTAAATATCACGATTCCGAGCTTCCTAGCGTGATTTAACATTATATGGAACGTATGCGAGGATTGCGATGTGAATCCTTAGCGTCTTTCGTTACACGGCGCGTGGAAAAGTTAAATTTCGCGATTCCGAGTCACTTATAGCGATTTATCGTTATATCGGACGATTCAGAAGGCAGGGAATTGAATCCTTAGCTTCATTCCATACAAGCGCGTGGAAGAGGTAAATATCGCGAATCCGAGTCTCCTAGAGCCATTTATTGTTATATAATAAAATTACGACGGCTAGGAAGTGAATCCCTAGCTTATTTCGATGCACGGCGCGAGGAAAAGGTAAATATCACGATTCCGAGTCACCTAGAGCGATTTATCGTTATATCGGACATTTACAACGGCTAGGAAGTGAATCCCTAGCTTATTTCGATACACAGCGCGTGGAACAGTTAAATTCCTCGATTCCGAGACACCTTCAGACATTTATCGTAATATCGGAAGATTCCGAAAGCTGGGAAGTGAATCCTTAGTTAATTTCGATACACAACACGTGGAGAACGTAAATATTGTGATTCCGAGTCTCCTAGAGCCATTTATTGTTATATAGGACAATTACGACGGCTTATAAGTGAATCCTTAATTTCTTTCGATATACAGCGCGAGGAAAAGGTAAATATCGCCATTCCGAGACTAATAGAACCATTTATTGTTATATAGGACAATTACGACGGCTTGGAAGTGAATCCTTAACTTCTTTCGATATACAGCGCGTGGAAAAGGTAAATATCACGATTCCGAGTCACCTAGAGACATTTATCGTTATATCGGACATTTACAACGGCCAGGAAGTGAATCCATAGCTAATTCCGATACACAGTGCGAGGAAAAGGTAAATATCACGATTCCGAGGCACCTAGAGCGATTTATCGTTATATCCGACGATTCAGAAGGCTGGGAATTGAATGATTAGCTAATCCCGATACACAGCGCGTGGAAAAGGTAAATGTCGTTATTCCGATCCTCCTAGAGTGATTTATCGTTATATCAAACGATTGCGGGGGATTGAAAGTAAGTCCTTAGCTTCATCGGATACAGAACGATTGGAAAAGGTTCCGATCTTCCTAGTGTGATTTATCATTATATCGATCGAATGCGCGGGGTTGATAGATAATCCTTACCTTCTGTTGATACAGAACGATAGGAAAAGGTATATATCGCGATATCGAGGCACCTAGAGTGATTTATCGTTATATGGAACGAATGCGAGGGCTGGAAATTGAATCCTTAGCTAATGTCAATACAGAAGGATTGGAAGATGTAAATGTTGCGATTCCGAGCCTCCTAGAGTGACTTATCGTTATATTGATCGATTTTGTTGGCTGGATAGTGAATAATTAGCTTCTGTCGATAGACAGCGAATGGAAAATGTAAATATTGCGATTACGAGTGTACTAGAGTGATTTATCGTTATATCGGACGATTGCGAGGGCTGGGAAGTGAATCCTTAGCTTCTTTCGACACACAGCGTGTGGAAAAGGTAAATATCACGATTCCGAGCTTCCTAGCGTGATTTAACATTATATGGAACGTATGCGAGGATTGCGATGTGAATCCTTAGCGTCTTTCGTTACACGGCGCGTGGAAAAGTTAAATTTCGCGATTCCGAGTCACTTATAGCGATTTATCGTTATATCGGACGATTCAGAAGGCAGGGAATTGAATCCTTAGCTTCATTCCATACAAGCGCGTGGAAGAGGTAAATATCGCGAATCCGAGTCTCCTAGAGCCATTTATTGTTATATAATAAAATTACGACGGCTAGGAAGTGAATCCCTAGCTTATTTCGATGCACGGCGCGAGGAAAAGGTAAATATCACGATTCCGAGTCACCTAGAGCGATTTATCGTTATATCGGACATTTACAACGGCTAGGAAGTGAATCCCTAGCTTATTTCGATACACAGCGCGTGGAACAGTTAAATTCCTCGATTCCGAGACACCTTCAGACATTTATCGTAATATCGGAAGATTCCGAAAGCTGGGAAGTGAATCCTTAGTTAATTTCGATACACAACACGTGGAGAACGTAAATATTGTGATTCCGAGTCTCCTAGAGCCATTTATTGTTATATAGGACAATTACGACGGCTTATAAGTGAATCCTTAATTTCTTTCGATATACAGCGCGAGGAAAAGGTAAATATCGCCATTCCGAGACTAATAGAACCATTTATTGTTATATAGGACAATTACGACGGCTTGGAAGTGAATCCTTAACTTCTTTCGATATACAGCACGTGGAAAAGGTAAATATCGCGATTCCGAGTCACCTAGAGCTATTTATCGTTATATCGGACGATTCAGAAGGTTGGGAATTGAATCCTTAGCTTCATTCCATACAAGCGCGTGGAAGAGGTAAATATCAGGATTCCGAGTCACCTAGAGCCATTTATTGTTATATAATACAATTACGACGGACAGGAAGTGTATCCTTAACTTCTTTCGAATACACAGCGCGTGGAAAAGGTAAATATCGCGATTCCGAGTCTCCTAGATCGAAGTGTCGGTATATCGGACGAGTACGAGGGCCAGGATGTGAATACTTAGGTACTCTCCATACACAGCGCGTGGAAAAGGTAAATATCGCCATTCCGAGTCTAATAGAGCCATTTATTGTTATATAGGACAATTACGACAGACAGGAAGTGAATCCTTAACATCTTCTGAATACACAGCGCGTGGAAAAGGTAAATATCGCGATTCCGAGTCTCCTAGATCGAAGTATCGGTATATCGGACGATTACGAGGGCCAGGAATGGAATCCTCAGCTTCATTCCATACAAGAGCGTGGAAGAGGTAAATATCACGATTCCGAGTCACCTAGAGCCATTTATTGTTATATAATACAATTACGACGGCTAGGAAGTGAATCCCTAGCTTATTTCGATGCACAACGCGTGGAGAACGTAAATATTGCGATTCCGAGTCTCCTAGAGCCATTTTTGTTATATAGGACAATTACGACGGACAGGAAGTGAATCCTTAACTTCATACCATACAAGCGCGTCGAAGAGGTAAATATCACGATTCCGAGTCACCTAGAGATATTTATTTTATATAGTACAATTACGACGGCTAGGAAGTGAATCCCCAGCTTATTTCGATGCACAGCGCGAGGAAAAGGTAAATATCACAATTCCGAGTCACCTAGAGCGATTTATCGTTATATCCGACGATTCAGAAGGCTGGGAATAGAATGATTAGCTAATTCCGATACACAGCGCGTGGAAAAGGTAAATATCGCGATTCCGAGTCTCCTAGATCGAAGTATCGGTATATCGGACGATTACGAGGGCCAGGAATTGAATCCTTAGCTTCATTCCATACAAGCGCCTGGAAGAGGTAAATATCACGATTCCGAGTCACCTAGAGCCATTTATTGTTATATAATACAATTACGACGGCTAGGAAGTGAATCCCTAGCTTATTTCGATGCACAGCGAATGGAAAAGGTAAATATTGCGATTACGAGTGTACTAGAGTGATTTATCGTTATATCGGACGATTATGAGGGCTGGGAAGTGAATCCTTAGCTTCTTACGACACACAGCGTGTGAAAAAGGTAAATATCACGATTCCGAGCTTCCTAGAGTGATTTAACATTATATGGAACGTATGCGAGGATTGCGTAGTAAATCCTTAGCGTCTTTCGTTACACAGCGCGTGGAAAACGTAAATATCGCGAATCCGAGTCTCCTAGAGCCATTTATTGTTATATAGGACAATTACGACAGACAGGAAGTGAATCCTTAACTTCTTTCGAATACACAGCGCGTGGAAAAGGTAAATATCGCGATTCCGAGTCTCCTAGATCGAAGTATCGGTATATCGGACGATTACGAGGGCCAGGAATTGAATCCTTAGCTTCATTCCATACAAGCGCGCGGAAGAGGTATATATCACGATTCCGAGTCACCTAGAGCCATTTATTGTTATATGATACAATTACGACGGCTAGGCAGTGAATCCCTAGCTTATTTCGATGCACAGCGCGTGGAAAAGGTAAATATCGCGATTCCGAGTCACTTATAGCGATTTATCGTTATATCGGACATTTACAACGGCTAGGAAGTGAATCCCTAGCTTATTTCGATGCACAGCGCGTGGAAAAGGTAAATATCGCCATTCCGAGTCTAATAGAGCCATTTATTGTTATATAGGACAATTACGACGGCTTGCAAGTGAATCCTTAACTTCTTTCGATATACAGCGCGAGGAAAAGGTAAATATCGCCATTCCGAGTCTAATAGAGCCATTTATTGTTATATAGGACAATTACGACGGCTTGGAAGTGAATCCTTAACTTCTTTCGATATACAGCGCGTGGAAAAGGTAAATATCGCGATTCCGAGTCTCCTAGATCGAAGTATCGGTATATCGGACGATTACGAGGGCCAGGAAGTGAATACTTAGGTACTCTCCATACACAGCGCGTGGAAAAGGTAAATATCGCCATTCCGAGTCTAATAGAGCCATTTATTGTTATATAGGACAATTACGACGACTTGGAAGTGAATCCTTAACTTCTTTCGATATACAGCGCGTGGAAAAGGTAAATATCACGATTCCGAGTCACCTAGAGCCATTTATCGTTATATCGGACATTTACAACGGCCAGGAAGTGAATCCTTAGCTAATTCCGATACACAGTGCGAGGAAAAGGTAAATATCACGATTCCGAGTCACCTAGAGCGATTTATCGTTATATCGGACATTTACAACGGCTAGGAAGTGAATCCCTAGCCTATTTCGATACAGAGCGCGTGGAACAGTTAAATTCCGCGATTCCGAGTCACCTTGAGCCATTTATCGTAATATCGGAAGATTCCGAATCCTGGGAAGTGAATCCTTAGCTAATTTCCTATACACAGCGCGAGGAAAAGGAAAATATCTCAATTCCGAGTCACCTAGAGCCATTTATAGTTATATCGGACATTTACAACGGCTAGGAAGTGAATCCCTAGCTTATTTGGATACACAGCGCGTGGAACAATTAAATTCCGCGATTCCGAGTCACCTTGAGACATTTATCGTAATATCGGAAGATTCCGAATGCTGGGAAGTGAATCCTTAGCCAATTTCCTATACACAGCGCGAGGAAAAGGTAAATATCTCAATTCCGAGTCACCTAGAGCCATTTATCGTTATATCGGACATTTACAACGGCTAGGAAGTGAATCCCTAGCTTATTTGGATACACAGCGCGTGGAACAATTAAATTCCGCGATTCCGAGTCACCTTGAGACATTTATCGTAATATCGGAAGATTCCGAAAGTTGGGAAGTGAATCCTTAGCTAATTTCGATACACAACACGTGGAGAACGTAAATATTGCGATTCCGAGTCTCCTAGAGCCATTTTTGTTATATAGGACAATTACAACGGACAGGAAGTGAATCCTATCCGATACACAGTGCGAGGAAAAGGTAAATATCACGATTCCGAGTCACCTAGAGCGGTTTATCGTTATATCCGACGATTCAGAAGGCTGGGAATTGAATGATTAGCTAATTCCGGTACACAGCGCGTGGTAAAGGTAAATGTCGTTATTCCGATCCTCCTAGAGTGATTGATCGTTATATCAAACGATTGCGGGGGATTGAAAGTAAGTCCTTAGCTTCATCGGATACAGAACGATTGGAAAAGGTTCCGATCTTCCTAGTGTGATTTATCATTATATCGATCGAATGCGCGGGGGTGAAAGATAATCCTTACCTTCTGTTGATACAAAACGATAGGAAAAGGTATATATCGCGATATCGAGGCACCTAGAGTGATTTATCGTTATATGGAACGAATGCGAGGGCTGGAAATTGAATCCTTAGCTAATGTCAATACAGAAGGATTGGAAGATGTAAATGTTGCGATTCCGAGCCTCCTAGAGTGACTTATCGTTATATTGATCGATTTTGTTGGATGGATAGTGAATCCTTAGCTTCTGTCTATAGACAGCGAATAGAAAATGTAAATATTGCGATTACGAGTGTACTAGAGTGATTTATCGTTATATCGGACGATTGCGAGGGCTGGGCAGTGAATCCTTAGCTTCTTTCGACACACAGCGTGTGGAAAAGGTAAATATCACGATTCCGAGCTTCCTAGCGTGATATAACATTATATGGAACGTATGCGAGGATTGCGAAGTGAATCCTTAGCGTCTTTCGTTACACGGCGCGTGGCAAGTTAAATTTCGCGATTCCGAGTAACCTTGAGACATTTATCGTAATATCGGAAGATTCCGAATGCTGGGAAGTGAATCCTTAGCCAATTTCCTATACACAGCGCGAGGAAAAGGTAAATATCTCAATTCCGAGTCACCTAGAGCCATTTATCGTTATATCGGACATTTACAACGGCTAGGAAGTGAATCCCTAGCTTATTTGGATACACAGCGCGTGGAACAATTAAATTCCGCGATTCCGAGTCACCTTGAGACATTTATCGTAATATCGGAAGATTCCGAATGCTGGGAAGTGAATCCTTAGCTGATTTCGATACACAACGCGTGGAAAACGTAAATATCGTAAATTTATTGTTATATAATAAAATTACGACGGCTAGGAAGTGAATCCCTAGCTTATTTCGATGCACAGCGCGTGGAAAAGGTAAATATCGCGATTCCGAATCACTTACAGCGATTTATCGTTATATTTGACGATTCAGAAGGCTGGGAATTGAATCCTTAGCTTCATTCCATACAAGCACGCGGAAGAGGTAAATATCACGAATCCGAGTCTCCTAGAGCCATTTATCGTTATATCCGACGATTCAGAAGGCTGGGAATTGAATGATTAGCTAATTCCAATACACAGCGCGAGGAAAAGGTAAATATCACGATTCCGAGTCACCTAGAGCGATTTATCGTTATATCCGACGATGCAGAAGGCTGGGAATTGAATGATTAGCTAATTCCGATACACAGCGCGTGGAAAAGGTAAATGTCGTTATTCCAATCCTCCTAGAGTGATTTATCGTTATATCAAACGATTGCGAGGGATTGGAAGTAAGTCCTTAGCTTCATCGGATACAGAACGATTGGAAAAGGTTCCGATCTTCCTAGTGTGATTTATCATTATATCGATCGAATGCGCGGGGTTGAAAGATAATCCTTACCTTCTGTTGATACAGAACGATAGGAAAAGGTATATATCGCGATTTCCAGGCACCTAGAGTGATTTATCGTTATATGGAACGAATGCGAGGGCTGGAAATTGAATCCTTAGCTAATGTCAATACAGAAGGATTGGAAGATGTAAATGTTGCGATTCCGAGCCTCCTAGAGTGACTTATCTTTATATTGATGGATTTTGTTGGCTGGATAGTGAATCCTTAGCTTCTGTCGATAGATAGCGATTGGAAAAGGTAAATATTGCGATTACGAGTGTACTAGAGTGATTTATCGTTATATCGGACGATTGCGAGGGCTGGGAAGTGAATCCTTAGCTAATTTCGATACACAACACGTGGAGAACGTAAATATTGCGATTCCGAGTCTCCTAGAGCAATTTTTGTTATATAGGACAATTACGACGGACAGGAAGTGAATCCTTAACTTCTTTCGAATACACAGTGCGTGGAAAAGGTAAATATCGCCATTCCGAGTCTAATAGAGCCATTTATTGTTATATAGGACAATTACGACGGCTTGGAAGTGAATCCTTAACTTCTTTCGATATACAGCGCGTGGAAAAGGTAAATATCGCGATTCCGAGTCACCTAGAGCGATTTATCGTTATACCGGACGATTCAGAAGGTTGGGAATTGAATCCTTAGCTAATTTCCTATACACAGCGCGAGGAAAAGGAAAATATCTGAATTCCGAGTCACCTAGAGCCATTTATAGTTATATCGGACATTTACAACGGCTAGAAAGTGAATCCCTAGCTTATTTGGATACACAGCGCGTGGAACAATTAAATTCCGCGATTCCGAGTCACCTTGAGACATTTATCGTAATATCGGAAGATTCCGAATGCTGGGAAGTGAATCCTTAGCCAATTTCCTATACACAGCGCGAGGAAAAGGTAAATATCTCAATTCCGAGTCACCTAGAGCCATTTATCGTTATATCGGACATTTACAACGGCTAGGAAGTGAATCCCTAGCTTATTTGGATACACAGCGCGTGGAACAATTAAATTCCGCGATTCCGAGTCACCTTGAGACATTTATCGTAATATCGGAAGATTCCGAATGCTGGGAAGTGAATCCTTAGCTAATTTCCTATACACAGCGCGAGGAAAAGGAAAATATCTCAATTCCGAGTCACCTAGAGCCATTTATAGTTATATCGGACATTTACAACGGCTAGGAAGTGAATCCCTAGCTTATTTGGATACACAGCGCGTGGAACAATTAAATTCCGCGATTCCGAGTCACCTTGAGACATTTATCGTAATATCGGAAGATTCCGAATGCTGGGAAGTGAATCCTTAGCCAATTTCTTATACACAGCGCGAGGAAAAGGTAAATATCTCAATTCCGAGTCACCTAGAGCCATTTATCGTTATATCGGACATTTACAACGGCTAGGAAGTGAATCCCTAGCTTATTTCGATACAGAGCGCGTGGAACAGATAAATTCCGCGATTCCGAGTCACCTTGAGACATTTATCGTAATATCGGAAGATTCCGAATGCTGGGAAGTGAATCCTTAGCCAATTTCTATATACACAGCGCGAGGAAAAGGTAAATATCTCAATTCCGAGTCACCTAGAGCCATTTATCGTTATATCGGACATTTACAACGGCTAGGAAGTGAATCCCTAGCTTATTTGGATACACAGCGCGTGGAACAATTAAATTCCGCGATTCCGAGTCACCTTGAGACATTTATCGTAATATCGGAAGATTCCGAAAGTTGGGAAGTGAATCCTTAGCTAATTTCGATACACAACACGTGGAGAACGTAAATATTGCGATTCCGAGTCTCCTAGAGCCATTTTTGTTATATAGGACAATTACAACGGACAGGAAGTGAATCCTATCCGATACACAGTGCGAGGAAAAGGTAAATATCACGATTCCGAGTCACCTAGAGCGATTTATCGTTATATCCGACGATTCAGAAGGCTGGGAATTGAATGATTAGCTAATTCCGGTACACAGCGCGTGGTAAAGGTAAATGTCGTTATTCCGATCCTCCTAGAGTGATTGATCGTTATATCAAACGATTGCGGGGGATTGAAAGTAAGTCCTTAGCTTCATCGGATACAGAACGATTGGAAAAGGTTCCGATCTTCCTAGTGTGATTTATCATTATATCGATCGAATGCGCGGGGTTGAAAGATAATCCTTACCTTCTGTTGATACAAAACGATAGGAAAAGGTATATATCGCGATATCGAGGCACCTAGAGTGATTTATCGTTATATGGAACGAATGCGAGGGCTGGAAATTGAATCCTTAGCTAATGTCAATACAGAAGGATTGGAAGATGTAAATGTTGCGATTCCGAGCCTCCTAGAGTGACTTATCGTTATATTGATCGATTTTGTTGGATGGATAGTGAATCCTTAGCTTCTGTCTATAGACAGCGAATAGAAAATGTAAATATTGCGATTACGAGTGTACTAGAGTGATTTATCGTTATATCGGACGATTGCGAGGGCTGGGAAGTGAATCCTTAGCTTCTTTCGACACACAGCGTGTGGAAAAGGTAAATATCACGATTCCGAGCTTCCTAGCGTGATATAACATTATATGGAACGTATGCGAGGATTGCGAAGTGAATCCTTAGCGTCTTTCGTTACACGGCGCGTGGAAAAGTTAAATTTCGCGATTCCGAGTCACCTTGAGACATTTATCGTAATATCGGAAGATTCCGAATGCTGGGAAGTGAATCCTTAGCCAATTTCCTATACACAGCGCGAGGAAAAGGTAAATATCTCAATTCCGAGTCACCTAGAGCCATTTATCGTTATATCGGACATTTACAACGGCTAGGAAGTGAATCCCTAGCTTATTTGGATACACAGCGCGTGGAACAATTAAATTTCGCGATTCCGAGTCACCTTGAGACATTTATCGTAATATCGGAAGATTCCGAATGCTGGGAAGTGAATCCTTAGCCAATTTCCTATACACAGCGCGAGGAAAAGGTAAATATCTCAATTCCGAGTCACCTAGAGCCATTTATCGTTATATCGGACATTTACAACGGCTAGGAAGTGAATCCCTAGCTTATTTGGATACACAGCGCGTGGAACAATTAAATTCCGCGATTCCGAGTCACCTTGAGACATTTATCGTAATATCGGAAGATTCCGAATGCTGGGAAGTGAATCCTTAGCTGATTTCGATACACAACGCGTGGAAAACGTAAATATCGTAAATTTATTGTTATATAATAAAATTACGACGGCTAGGAAGTGAATCCCCCTAGCTTATTTCGATGCACAGCGCGTGGAAAAGGTAAATATCGCGATTCCGAATCACTTACAGCGATTTATCGTTATATCGGACGATTCAGAAGGCTGGGAATTGAATCCTTAGCTTCATTCCATACAAGCACGTGGAAGAGGTAAATATCACGAGTCCGAGTCTCCTAGAGCCATTTATCGTTATATCCGACGATTCAGAAGGCTGGGAATTGAATGATTAGCTAATTCCAATACACAGCGCGAGGAAAAGGTAAATATCACGATTCCGAGTCACCTAGAGCGATTTATAGTTATATCCGACGATGCAGAAGGCTGGGAATTGAATGATTAGCTAATTCCGATACACAGCGCGTGGAAAAGGTAAATGTCGTTATTCCAATCCTCCTAGAGTGATTTATCGTTATATCAAACGATTGCGGGGGATTGGAAGTAAGTCCTTAGCTTCATCGGATACAGAACGATTGGAAAAGGTTCCGATCTTCCTAGTGTGATTTATCATTATATCGATCGAATGCGCGGGGTTGAAAGATAATCCTTACCTTCTGTTGATACAGAACGATAGGAAAAGGTATATATCGCGATTTCCAGGCACCTAGAGTGATTTATCGTTATATGGAACGAATGCGAGGGCTGGAAATTGAATCCTTAGCTAATGTCAATACAGAAGGATTGGAAGATGTAAATGTTGCGATTCCGAGCCTCCTAGAGTGACTTATCTTTATATTGATGGATTTTGTTGGCTGGATAGTGAATCCTTAGCTTCTGTCGATAGATAGCGATTGGAAAAGGTAAATATTGCGATTACGAGTGTACTAGAGTGATTTATCGTTATATCGGACGATTGCGAGGGCTGGGAAGTGAATCCTTAGCTAATTTCGATACACAACACGTGGAGAACGTAAATATTGCGATTCCGAGTCTCCTAGAGCAATTTTTGTTATATAGGACAATTACGACGGACAGGAAGTGAATCCTTAACTTCTTTCGAATACACAGCGGGTGGAAAAGGTAAATATCGCCATTCCGAATCTAATAGAGCCATTTATTGTTATATAGGACAATTACGACGGCTTGCAAGTGAATCCTTAATTTCTTTCGATATACAGCGCGTGGAATAGGTAAATATCGCCATTCCGAGTCTAATAGAGCCATTTATTGTTATATAGGACAATTACGACGGCTTGCAAGTGAATCCTTAACTTCTTTCGATATACAGCGCGAGGAAAAGGTAAATATCGCCATTCCGAGTCTAATAGAGCCATTTATTGTTATATAGGACAATTACGACGGCTTGGAAGTGAATCCTTAACTTCTTTCGATATACAGCGCGTGGAAAAGGTAAATATCGCGATTCCGAGTCACCTAGAGCCATTTATTGTTATATAGGACAATTACGACAGACAGGAAGTGAATCCTTAACTTCTTTCGAATACACAGCGCGTGGAAAAGGTAAATATCGCGATTCCGAGTCTCCTAGATCGAAGTATCGGTATATCGGACGATTACGAGGGCCAGGAATTGAATCCTTAGCTTCATTCCATACAAGCGCGCGGAAGAGGTATATATCACGATTCCGAGTCACCTAGAGCCATTTATTGTTATATGATACAATTACGACGGCTAGGCAGTGAATCCCTAGCTTATTTCGATGCACAGCGCGTGGAAAAGGTAAATATCGCGATTCCGAGTCACTTATAGCGATTTATCGTTATATCGGACATTTACAACGGCTAGGAAGTGAATCCCTAGCTTATTTCGATGCACAGCGCGTGGAAAAGGTAAATATCACGATTCCGAGTCACCTAGAGCCATTTATTGTTATATAGGACAATTACGACGGACAGGAAGTGAATCCTTAACTTCTTTCGAATACACAGCGCGTGGAAAAGGTAAATATCGCCATTCCGAGTCTAATAGAGCCATTTATTGTTATATAGGACAATTACGACGGCTTGCAAGTGAATCCTTAACTTCTTTCGATATACAGCGCGAGGAAAAGGTAAATATCGCCATTCCGAGTCTAATAGAGCCATTTATTGTTATATAGGACAATTACGACGGCTTGGAAGTGAATCCTTAACTTCTTTCGATATACAGCGCGTGGAAAAGGTAAATATCGCGATTCCGAGTCTCCTAGATCGAAGTATCGGTATATCGGACGATTACGAGGGCCAGGAAGTGAATACTTAGGTACTCTCCATACACAGCGCGTGGAAAAGGTAAATATCGCCATTCCGAGTCTAATAGAGCCATTTATTGTTATATAGGACAATTACGACGACTTGGAAGTGAATCCTTAACTTCTTTCGATATACAGCGCGTGGAAAAGGTAAATATCACGATTCCGAGTCACCTAGAGCCATTTATCGTTATATCGGACATTTACAACGGCCAGGAAGTGAATCCTTAGCTAATTCCGATACACAGTGCGAGGAAAAGGTAAATATCACGATTCCGAGTCACCTAGAGCGATTTATCGTTATATCGGACATTTACAACGGCTAGGAAGTGAATCCCTAGCCTATTTCGATACAGAGCGCGTGGAACAGTTAAATTCCGCGATTCCGAGTCACCTTGAGCCATTTATCGTAATATCGGAAGATTCCGAATCCTGGGAAGTGAATCCTTAGCTAATTTCCTATACACAGCGCGAGGAAAAGGAAAATATCTCAATTCCGAGTCACCTAGAGCCATTTATAGTTATATCGGACATTTACAACGGCTAGGAAGTGAATCCCTAGCTTATTTGGATACACAGCGCGTGGAACAATTAAATTCCGCGATTCCGAGTCACCTTGAGACATTTATCGTAATATCGGAAGATTCCGAATGCTGGGAAGTGAATCCTTAGCCAATTTCCTATACACAGCGCGAGGAAAAGGTAAATATCTCAATTCCGAGTCACCTAGAGCCATTTATCGTTATATCGGACATTTACAACGGCTAGGAAGTGAATCCCTAGCTTATTTGGATACACAGCGCGTGGAACAATTAAATTCCGCGATTCCGAGTCACCTTGAGACATTTATCGTAATATCGGAAGATTCCGAAAGTTGGGAAGTGAATCCTTAGCTAATTTCGATACACAACACGTGGAGAACGTAAATATTGCGATTCCGAGTCTCCTAGAGCCATTTTTGTTATATAGGACAATTACAACGGACAGGAAGTGAATCCTATCCGATACACAGTGCGAGGAAAAGGTAAATATCACGATTCCGAGTCACCTAGAGCGGTTTATCGTTATATCCGACGATTCAGAATGCTGGGAATTGAATGATTAGCTAATTCCGGTACACAGCGCGTGGTAAAGGTAAATGTCGTTATTCCGATCCTCCTAGAGTGATTGATCGTTATATCAAACGATTGCGGGGGATTGAAAGTAAGTCCTTAGCTTCATCGGATACAGAACGATTGGAAAAGGTTCCGATCTTCCTAGTGTGATTTATCATTATATCGATCGAATGCGCGGGGGTGAAAGATAATCCTTACCTTCTGTTGATACAAAACGATAGGAAAAGGTATATATCGCGATATCGAGGCACCTAGAGTGATTTATCGTTATATGGAACGAATGCGAGGGCTGGAAATTGAATCCTTAGCTAATGTCAATACAGAAGGATTGGAAGATGTAAATGTTGCGATTCCGAGCCTCCTAGAGTGACTTATCGTTATATTGATCGATTTTGTTGGATGGATAGTGAATCCTTAGCTTCTGTCTATAGACAGCGAATAGAAAATGTAAATATTGCGATTACGAGTGTACTAGAGTGATTATCGTTATACCGGACGATTGCGAGGGCTGGGCAGTGAATCCTTAGCTTCTTTCGACACACAGCGTGTGGAAAAGGTAAATATCACGATTCCGAGCTTCCTAGCGTGATATAACATTATATGGAACGTATGCGAGGATTGCGAAGTGAATCCTTAGCGTCTTTCGTTACACGGCGCGTGGCAAGTTAAATTTCGCGATTCCGAGTAACCTTGAGACATTTATC
>OZ018306.1:8425176-8439575 GCA_963969485.1 Nomada goodeniana | reverse complement strand
TACGCCGCTGGGACGTTGGTTGACCGAGCGTCAAAGCAATACGCCGCTGGCACGTTGGTTGACCGAGCGTCAAAGCAATACGCCGCTGGGACGTTGGTTGACCGAGCGTCAAAGCAATACGCCGCTGGGACGTTGGTTGACCGAGCGTCAAAGCAATACGCCGCTGGGACGTTGGTTGACCGAGCGTGAAAGCAATACGCCGCTGGGAAGTTGTTGGACCGAGCGTGAAAGCAATACGCCGCTGGGACGTTGTTGGACCGAGCGTCAAAGCAATACGCCGCTGGGACGTTGGTTGACCGAGCGTCAAAGCAATACGCCGCTGGGACGTTGTTGGACCGAGCGTCAAAGCAATACGCCGCTGGGACGTTGGTTGACCGAGCGTCAAAGCAATACGCCGCTGGGACGTTGTTGGACCGAGCGTGAAAGCAATACGCCGCTGGGACGTTGGTTGACCGAGCGTGAAAGCAATACGCCGCTGGCACTTGGTTGTACGATCGACAAAACCAATACGCCGCTGGGATGTTGTTGGACCGAGCGTGAAAGCAATACGCCGCTGGGACGTTGGTTGACCGAGCGTCAAAGCAATACGCCGCTGGCACGTTGGTTGACCGAGCGTCAAAGCAATACGCCGCTGGGACGTTGGTTGACCGAGCGTCAAAGCAATACGCCGCTGGGACGTTGGTTGTACGATCGACAAAACCAATACGCCGCTGGCACGTTGTTGGACCGAGCGTGAAAGCAATACGCCGCTGGCACGTTGGTTGACCGAGCGTCAAAGCAATACGCCGCTGGGACGTTGGTTGACCGAGCGTCAAAGCAATACGCCGCTGGCACGTTGGTTGACCGAGCGTCAAAGCAATACGCCGCTGGGACGTTGGTTGACCGAGCGTCAAAGCAATACGCCGCTGGGACGTTGGTTGACCGAGCGTGAAAGCAATACGCCGCTGGGACGTTGGTTGACCGAGCGTCAAAGCAATACGCCGCTGGGACGTTGGTTGACCGAGCGTCAAAGCAATACGCCGCTGGGACGTTGGTTGACCGAGCGTCAAAGCAATACGCCGCTGGGACGTTGGTTGACCGAGCGTGAAAGCAATACGCCGCTGGGACGTTGTTGGACCGAGCGTCAAAGCAATACGCCGCTGGGAAGTTGTTGGACCGAGCGTGAAAGCAATACGCCGCTGGGACGTTGGTTGACCGAGCGTGAAAGCAATACGCCGCTGGGACGTTGGTTGACCGAGCGTCAAAGCAATACGCCGCTGGGACGTTGTTGGACCGAGCGTGAAAGCAATACGCCGCTGGGAAGTTGTTGGACCGAGCGTGAAAGCAATACGCCGCTGGGACGTTGTTGGACCGAGCGTCAAAGCAATACGCCGCTGGGACGTTGGTTGACCGAGCGTCAAAGCAATACGCCGCTGGGACGTTGTTGGACCGAGCGTCAAAGCAATACGCCGCTGGGACGTTGGTTGACCGAGCGTGAAAGCAATACGCCGCTGGGACGTTGTTGGACCGAGCGTCAAAGCAATACGCCGCTGGGAAGTTGTTGGACCGAGCGTGAAAGCAATACGCCGCTGGGAAGTTGTTGGACCGAGCGTGAAAGCAATACGCCGCTGGGACGTTGTTGGACCGAGCGTGAAAGCAATACGCCGCTGGGACGTTGGTTGACCGAGCGTGAAAGCAATACGCCGCTGGCACTTGGTTGTACGATCGACAAAACCAATACGCCGCTGGGACGTTGTTGGACCGAGCGTGAAAGCAATACGCCGCTGGGACGTTGGTTGACCGAGCGTCAAAGCAATACGCCGCTGGCACGTTGGTTGACCGAGCGTCAAAGCAATACGCCGCTGGGACGTTGCTTGACCGAGCGTCAAAGCAATACGCCGCTGGGACGTTGGTTGTACGATCGACAAAACCAATACGCCGCTGGCACGTTGTTGGACCGAGCGTGAAAGCAATACGCCGCTGGCACGTTGGTTGACCGAGCGTCAAAGCAATACGCCGCTGGGACGTTGGTTGACCGAGCGTCAAAGCAATACGCCGCTGGCACGTTGGTTGACCGAGCGTCAAAGCAATACGCCGCTGGGACGTTGGTTGACCGAGCGTCAAAGCAATACGCCGCTGGGACGTTGGTTGACCGAGCGTCAAAGCAATACGCCGCTGGGACGTTGGTTGACCGAGCGTGAAAGCAATACGCCGCTGGGAAGTTGTTGGACCGAGCGTGAAAGCAATACGCCGCTGGGACGTTGTTGGACCGAGCGTCAAAGCAATACGCCGCTGGGACGTTGGTTGACCGAGCGTCAAAGCAATACGCCGCTGGGACGTTGTTGGACCGAGTGTCAAAGCAATACGCCGCTGGGACGTTGGTTGACCGAGCGTCAAAGCAATACGCCGCTGGGACGTTGTTGGACCGAGCGTGAAAGCAATACGCCGCTGGGACGTTGGTTGACCGAGCGTGAAAGCAATACGCCGCTGGCACTTGGTTGTACGATCGACAAAACCAATACGCCGCTGGGACGTTGTTGGACCGAGCGTGAAAGCAATACGCCGCTGGGACGTTGGTTGACCGAGCGTCAAAGCAATACGCCGCTGGCACGTTGGTTGACCGAGCGTCAAAGCAATACGCCGCTGGGACGTTGGTTGACCGAGCGTCAAAGCAATACGCCGCTGGGACGTTGGTTGTACGATCGACAAAACCAATACGCCGCTGGCACGTTGTTGGACCGAGCGTGAAAGCAATACGCCGCTGGCACGTTGGTTGACCGAGCGTCAAAGCAATACGCCGCTGGGACGTTGGTTGACCGAGCGTCAAAGCAATACGCCGCTGGCACGTTGGTTGACCGAGCGTCAAAGCAATACGCCGCTGGGACGTTGGTTGACCGAGCGTCAAAGCAATACGCCGCTGGGACGTTGGTTGACCGAGCGTGAAAGCAATACGCCGCTGGGACGTTGGTTGACCGAGCGTGAAAGCAATACGCCGCTGGGACGTTGGTTGACCGAGCGTCAAAGCAATACGCCGCTGGGACGTTGTTGGACCGAGCGTGAAAGCAATACGCCGCTGGGACGTTGGTTGACCGAGCGTCAAAGCAATACGCCGCTGGGACGTTGGTTGACCGAGCGTGAAAGCAATACGCCGCTGGGACGTTGTTGGACCGAGCGTGAAAGCAATACGCCGCTGGGACGTTGGTTGACCGAGCGTCAAAGCAATACGCCGCTGGGACGTTGTTGGACCGAGCGTGAAAGCAATACGCCGCTGGGACGTTGGTTGACCGAGCGTCAAAGCAATACGCCGCTGGGACGTTGTTGGACCGAGCGTGAAAGCAATACGCCGCTGGGACGTTGGTTGACCGAGCGTCAAAGCAATACGCCGCTGGGACGTTGGTTGACCGAGCGTCATAGCAATACGCCGCTGGGACGTTGGTTGACCGAGCGTCAAAGCAATACGCCGCTGGGACGTTGGTTGACCGAGCGTCAAAGCAATACGCCGCTGGGACGTTGGTTGACCGAGCGTGAAAGCAATACGCCGCTGGGACGTTGTTGGACCGAGCGTCAAAGCAATACGCCGCTGGGAAGTTGTTGGACCGAGCGTGAAAGCAATACGCCGCTGGGAAGTTGTTGGACCGAGCGTGAAAGCAATACGCCGCTGGGACGTTGTTGGACCGAGCGTGAAAGCAATACGCCGCTGGGACGTTGGTTGACCGAGCGTGAAAGCAATACGCCGCTGGCACTTGGTTGTACGATCGACAAAACCAATACGCCGCTGGGACGTTGTTGGACCGAGCGTCAAAGCAATACGCCGCTGGCACGTTGGTTGACCGAGCGTCAAAGCAATACGCCGCTGGGACGTTGTTGGACCGAGCGTGAAAGTAATACGCCGCTGGGACGTTGGTTGACCGAGCGTCAAAGCAATACGCCGCTGGGACGTTGGTTGACCGAGTGTCAAAGCAATACGCCGCTGGGACGTTGTTGGACCGAGCGTGAAAGCAATACGCCGCTGGGACGTTGGTTGACCGAGCGTCAAAGCAATACGCCGCTGGGACGTTGTTGGACCGAGCGTGAAAGCAATACGCCGCTGGGACGTTGGTTGACCGAGCGTCAAAGCAATACGCCGCTGGGACGTTGTTGGACCGAGCGTGAAAGCAATACGCCGCTGGGACGTTGGTTGACCGAGCGTCAAAGCAATACGCCGCTGGGACGTTGGTTGACCGAGCGTCAAAGCAATACGCCGCTGGGACGTTGGTTGACCGAGCGTCAAAGCAATACGCCGCTGGGACGTTGGTTGACCGAGCGTCAAAGCAATACGCCGCTGGGACGTTGGTTGACCGAGCGTGAAAGCAATACGCCGCTGGGACGTTGTTGGACCGAGCGTCAAAGCAATACGCCGCTGGGAAGTTGTTGGACCGAGCGTGAAAGCAATACGCCGCTGGGAAGTTGTTGGACCGAGCGTGAAAGCAATACGCCGCTGGGACGTTGTTGGACCGAGCGTGAAAGCAATACGCCGCTGGGACGTTGGTTGACCGAGCGTGAAAGCAATACGCCGCTGGCACTTGGTTGTACGATCGACAAAACCAATACGCCGCTGGGACGTTGTTGGACCGAGCGTGAAAGCAATACGCCGCTGGGACGTTGGTTGACCGAGCGTCAAAGCAATACGCCGCTGGCACGTTGGTTGACCGAGCGTCAAAGCAATACGCCGCTGGGACGTTGCTTGACCGAGCGTCAAAGCAATACGCCGCTGGGACGTTGGTTGTACGATCGACAAAACCAATACGCCGCTGGCACGTTGTTGGACCGAGCGTGAAAGCAATACGCCGCTGGCACGTTGGTTGACCGAGCGTCAAAGCAATACGCCGCTGGGACGTTGGTTGACCGAGCGTCAAAGCAATACGCCGCTGGCACGTTGGTTGACCGAGCGTCAAAGCAATACGCCGCTGGGACGTTGGTTGACCGAGCGTCAAAGCAATACGCCGCTGGGACGTTGGTTGACCGAGCGTCAAAGCAATACGCCGCTGGGACGTTGGTTGACCGAGCGTGAAAGCAATACGCCGCTGGGAAGTTGTTGGACCGAGCGTGAAAGCAATACGCCGCTGGGACGTTGTTGGACCGAGCGTCAAAGCAATACGCCGCTGGGACGTTGGTTGACCGAGCGTCAAAGCAATACGCCGCTGGGACGTTGTTGGACCGAGCGTCAAAGCAATACGCCGCTGGGACGTTGGTTGACCGAGCGTCAAAGCAATACGCCGCTGGGACGTTGTTGGACCGAGCGTGAAAGCAATACGCCGCTGGGACGTTGGTTGACCGAGCGTGAAAGCAATACGCCGCTGGCACTTGGTTGTACGATCGACAAAACCAATACGCCGCTGGGACGTTGTTGGACCGAGCGTGAAAGCAATACGCCGCTGGGACGTTGGTTGACCGAGCGTCAAAGCAATACGCCGCTGGCACGTTGGTTGACCGAGCGTCAAAGCAATACGCCGCTGGGACGTTGGTTGACCGAGCGTCAAAGCAATACGCCGCTGGGACGTTGGTTGTACGATCGACAAAACCAATACGCCGCTGGCACGTTGTTGGACCGAGCGTGAAAGCAATACGCCGCTGGCACGTTGGTTGACCGAGCGTCAAAGCAATACGCCGCTGGGACGTTGGTTGACCGAGCGTCAAAGCAATACGCCGCTGGCACGTTGGTTGACCGAGCGTCAAAGCAATACGCCGCTGGGACGTTGGTTGACCGAGCGTCAAAGCAATACGCCGCTGGGACGTTGGTTGACCGAGCGTGAAAGCAATACGCCGCTGGGACGTTGTTGGACCGAGCGTCAAAGCAATACGCCGCTGGGAAGTTGTTGGACCGAGCGTGAAAGCAATACGCCGCTGGGAAGTTGTTGGACCGAGCGTGAAAGCAATACGCCGCTGGGACGTTGTTGGACCGAGCGTGAAAGCAATACGCCGCTGGGACGTTGGTTGACCGAGCGTGAAAGCAATACGCCGCTGGCACTTGGTTGTACGATCGACAAAACCAATACGCCGCTGGGACGTTGTTGGACCGAGCGTGAAAGCAATACGCCGCTGGGACGTTGGTTGACCGAGCGTCAAAGCAATACGCCGCTGGCACGTTGGTTGACCGAGCGTCAAAGCAATACGCCGCTGGGACGTTGCTTGACCGAGCGTCAAAGCAATACGCCGCTGGGACGTTGGTTGTACGATCGACAAAACCAATACGCCGCTGGCACGTTGTTGGACCGAGCGTGAAAGCAATACGCCGCTGGCACGTTGGTTGACCGAGCGTCAAAGCAATACGCCGCTGGGACGTTGGTTGACCGAGCGTCAAAGCAATACGCCGCTGGCACGTTGGTTGACCGAGCGTCAAAGCAATACGCCGCTGGGACGTTGGTTGACCGAGCGTCAAAGCAATACGCCGCTGGGACGTTGGTTGACCGAGCGTCAAAGCAATACGCCGCTGGGACGTTGGTTGACCGAGCGTGAAAGCAATACGCCGCTGGGAAGTTGTTGGACCGAGCGTGAAAGCAATACGCCGCTGGGACGTTGTTGGACCGAGCGTCAAAGCAATACGCCGCTGGGACGTTGGTTGACCGAGCGTCAAAGCAATACGCCGCTGGGACGTTGTTGGACCGAGCGTCAAAGCAATACGCCGCTGGGACGTTGGTTGACCGAGCGTCAAAGCAATACGCCGCTGGGACGTTGTTGGACCGAGCGTGAAAGCAATACGCCGCTGGGACGTTGGTTGACCGAGCGTGAAAGCAATACGCCGCTGGCACTTGGTTGTACGATCGACAAAACCAATACGCCGCTGGGACGTTGTTGGACCGAGCGTGAAAGCAATACGCCGCTGGGACGTTGGTTGACCGAGCGTCAAAGCAATACGCCGCTGGCACGTTGGTTGACCGAGCGTCAAAGCAATACGCCGCTGGGACGTTGGTTGACCGAGCGTCAAAGCAATACGCCGCTGGGACGTTGGTTGTACGATCGACAAAACCAATACGCCGCTGGCACGTTGTTGGACCGAGCGTGAAAGCAATACGCCGCTGGCACGTTGGTTGACCGAGCGTCAAAGCAATACGCCGCTGGGACGTTGGTTGACCGAGCGTCAAAGCAATACGCCGCTGGCACGTTGGTTGACCGAGCGTCAAAGCAATACGCCGCTGGGACGTTGGTTGACCGAGCGTCAAAGCAATACGCCGCTGGGACGTTGGTTGACCGAGCGTGAAAGCAATACGCCGCTGGGACGTTGGTTGACCGAGCGTCAAAGCAATACGCCGCTGGGACGTTGGTTGACCGAGCGTCAAAGCAATACGCCGCTGGGACGTTGGTTGACCGAGCGTCAAAGCAATACGCCGCTGGGACGTTGGTTGACCGAGCGTGAAAGCAATACGCCGCTGGGACGTTGTTGGACCGAGCGTCAAAGCAATACGCCGCTGGGAAGTTGTTGGACCGAGCGTGAAAGCAATACGCCGCTGGGAAGTTGTTGGACCGAGCGTGAAAGCAATACGCCGCTGGGACGTTGTTGGACCGAGCGTGAAAGCAATACGCCGCTGGGACGTTGGTTGACCGAGCGTGAAAGCAATACGCCGCTGGCACTTGGTTGTACGATCGACAAAACCAATACGCCGCTGGGACGTTGTTGGACCGAGCGTCAAAGCAATACGCCGCTGGCATGTTGGTTGACCGAGCGTCAAAGCAATACGCCGCTGGGACGTTGTTGGACCGAGCGTGAAAGTAATACGCCGCTGGGACGTTGGTTGACCGAGCGTCAAAGCAATACGCCGCTGGGACGTTGGTTGACCGAGTGTCAAAGCAATACGCCGCTGGGACGTTGTTGGACCGAGCGTGAAAGCAATACGCCGCTGGGACGTTGGTTGACCGAGCGTCAAAGCAATACGCCGCTGGGACGTTGTTGGACCGAGCGTGAAAGCAATACGCCGCTGGGACGTTGGTTGACCGAGCGTCAAAGCAATACGCCGCTGGGACGTTGTTGGACCGAGCGTGAAAGCAATACGCCGCTGGGACGTTGGTTGACCGAGCGTCAAAGCAATACGCCGCTGGGACGTTGTTGGACCGAGCGTGAAAGCAATACGCCGCTGGGACGTTGGTTGACCGAGCGTCAAAGCAATACGCCGCTGGGACGTTGGTTGACCGAGCGTCAAAGCAATACGCCGCTGGGACGTTGGTTGACCGAGCGTCAAAGCAATACGCCGCTGGGACGTTGGTTGACCGAGCGTCAAAGCAATACGCCGCTGGGACGTTGGTTGACCGAGCGTCAAAGCAATACGCCGCTGGGACGTTGGTTGACCGAGCGTGAAAGCAATACGCCGCTGGGACGTTGTTGGACCGAGCGTCAAAGCAATACGCCGCTGGGAAGTTGTTGGACCGAGCGTGAAAGCAATACGCCGCTGGGAAGTTGTTGGACCGAGCGTGAAAGCAATACGCCGCTGGGACGTTGTTGGACCGAGCGTGAAAGCAATACGCCGCTGGGACGTTGGTTGACCGAGCGTCAAAGCAATACGCCGCTGGGACGTTGGTTGACCGAGCGTCAAAGCAATACGCCGCTGGGACGTTGGTTGACCGAGCGTGAAAGCAATACGCCGCTGGGAAGTTGTTGGACCGAGCGTGAAAGCAATACGCCGCTGGGACGTTGTTGGACCGAGCGTCAAAGCAATACGCCGCTGGGACGTTGGTTGACCGAGCGTCAAAGCAATACGCCGCTGGGACGTTGTTGGACCGAGCGTCAAAGCAATACGCCGCTGGGACGTTGGTTGACCGAGCGTCAAAGCAATACGCCGCTGGGACGTTGTTGGACCGAGCGTGAAAGCAATACGCCGCTGGGACGTTGGTTGACCGAGCGTGAAAGCAATACGCCGCTGGCACTTGGTTGTACGATCGACAAAACCAATACGCCGCTGGGACGTTGTTGGACCGAGCGTGAAAGCAATACGCCGCTGGGACGTTGGTTGACCGAGCGTCAAAGCAATACGCCGCTGGCACGTTGGTTGACCGAGCGTCAAAGCAATACGCCGCTGGGACGTTGGTTGACCGAGCGTCAAAGCAATACGCCGCTGGGACGTTGGTTGTACGATCGACAAAACCAATACGCCGCTGGCACGTTGTTGGACCGAGCGTGAAAGCAATACGCCGCTGGCACGTTGGTTGACCGAGCGTCAAAGCAATACGCCGCTGGGACGTTGGTTGACCGAGCGTCAAAGCAATACGCCGCTGGCACGTTGGTTGACCGAGCGTCAAAGCAATACGCCGCTGGGACGTTGGTTGACCGAGCGTCAAAGCAATACGCCGCTGGGACGTTGGTTGACCGAGCGTGAAAGCAATACGCCGCTGGGACGTTGGTTGACCGAGCGTGAAAGCAATACGCCGCTGGGACGTTGGTTGACCGAGCGTCAAAGCAATACGCCGCTGGGACGTTGTTGGACCGAGCGTGAAAGCAATACGCCGCTGGGACGTTGGTTGACCGAGCGTCAAAGCAATACGCCGCTGGGACGTTGGTTGACCGAGCGTGAAAGCAATACGCCGCTGGGACGTTGTTGGACCGAGCGTGAAAGCAATACGCCGCTGGGACGTTGGTTGACCGAGCGTCAAAGCAATACGCCGCTGGGACGTTGTTGGACCGAGCGTGAAAGCAATACGCCGCTGGGACGTTGGTTGACCGAGCGTCAAAGCAATACGCCGCTGGGACGTTGTTGGACCGAGCGTGAAAGCAATACGCCGCTGGGACGTTGGTTGACCGAGCGTCAAAGCAATACGCCGCTGGGACGTTGGTTGACCGAGCGTCAAAGCAATACGCCGCTGGGACGTTGGTTGACCGAGCGTCAAAGCAATACGCCGCTGGGACGTTGGTTGACCGAGCGTCAAAGCAATACGCCGCTGGGACGTTGGTTGACCGAGCGTGAAAGCAATACGCCGCTGGGACGTTGTTGGACCGAGCGTCAAAGCAATACGCCGCTGGGAAGTTGTTGGACCGAGCGTGAAAGCAATACGCCGCTGGGAAGTTGTTGGACCGAGCGTGAAAGCAATACGCCGCTGGGACGTTGTTGGACCGAGCGTGAAAGCAATACGCCGCTGGGACGTTGGTTGACCGAGCGTGAAAGCAATACGCCGCTGGCACTTGGTTGTACGATCGACAAAACCAATACGCCGCTGGGACGTTGTTGGACCGAGCGTCAAAGCAATACGCCGCTGGCACGTTGGTTGACCGAGCGTCAAAGCAATACGCCGCTGGGACGTTGGTTGACCGAGCGTCAAAGCAATACGCCGCTGGGACGTTGGTTGACCGAGCGTGAAAGCAATACGCCGCTGGGAAGTTGTTGGACCGAGCGTGAAAGCAATACGCCGCTGGGACGTTGTTGGACCGAGCGTCAAAGCAATACGCCGCTGGGACGTTGGTTGACCGAGCGTCAAAGCAATACGCCGCTGGGACGTTGTTGGACCGAGCGTCAAAGCAATACGCCGCTGGGACGTTGGTTGACCGAGCGTCAAAGCAATACGCCGCTGGGACGTTGTTGGACCGAGCGTGAAAGCAATACGCCGCTGGGACGTTGGTTGACCGAGCGTGAAAGCAATACGCCGCTGGCACTTGGTTGTACGATCGACAAAACCAATACGCCGCTGGGACGTTGTTGGACCGAGCGTGAAAGCAATACGCCGCTGGGACGTTGGTTGACCGAGCGTCAAAGCAATACGCCGCTGGCACGTTGGTTGACCGAGCGTCAAAGCAATACGCCGCTGGGACGTTGGTTGACCGAGCGTCAAAGCAATACGCCGCTGGGACGTTGGTTGTACGATCGACAAAACCAATACGCCGCTGGCACGTTGTTGGACCGAGCGTGAAAGCAATACGCCGCTGGCACGTTGGTTGACCGAGCGTCAAAGCAATACGCCGCTGGGACGTTGGTTGACCGAGCGTCAAAGCAATACGCCGCTGGCACGTTGGTTGACCGAGCGTCAAAGCAATACGCCGCTGGGACGTTGGTTGACCGAGCGTCAAAGCAATACGCCGCTGGGACGTTGGTTGACCGAGCGTGAAAGCAATACGCCGCTGGGACGTTGGTTGACCGAGCGTCAAAGCAATACGCCGCTGGGACGTTGGTTGACCGAGCGTCAAAGCAATACGCCGCTGGGACGTTGGTTGACCGAGCGTCAAAGCAATACGCCGCTGGGACGTTGGTTGACCGAGCGTGAAAGCAATACGCCGCTGGGACGTTGTTGGACCGAGCGTCAAAGCAATACGCCGCTGGGACGTTGGTTGACCGAGCGTGAAAGCAATACGCCGCTGGGACGTTGTTGGACCGAGCGTGAAAGCAATACGCCGCTGGACGTTGTTGACCGAGCGTGAAAGCAATACGCCGCTGGGACGTTGGTTGACCGAGCGTCAAAGCAATACGCCGCTGGGACGTTGTTGGACCGAGCGTCAAAGCAATACGCCGCTGGGAACGTTGTTGACCGAGCGTGAAAGCAATACGCCGCTGGGACGTTGTTGGACCGAGCGTGAAAGCAATACGCCGCTGGGACGTTGGTTGACCGAGCGTCAAAGCAATACGCCGCTGGCACGTTGGTTGACCGAGCGTCAAAGCAATACGCCGCTGGGACGTTGGTTGACCGAGCGTCAAAGCAATACGCCGCTGGCACGTTGGTTGACCGAGCGTCAAAGCAATACGCCGCTGGGACGTTGGTTGACCGAGCGTCAAAGCAATACGCCGCTGGGACGTTGTTGGACCGAGCGTCAAAGCAATACGCCGCTGGAAGTTGTTGGACCGAGCGTGAAAGCAATACGCCGCTGGGAAGTTGTTGGACCGAGCGTGAAAGCAATACGCCGCTGGGACGTTGTTGGACCGAGCGTGAAAGCAATACGCCGCTGGGACGTTGGTTGACCGAGCGTGAAAGCAATACGCCGCTGGCACTTGGTTGTACGATCGACAAAACCAATACGCCGCTGGGACGTTGTTGGACCGAGCGTCAAAGCAATACGCCGCTGGGACGTTGGTTGACCGAGCGTCAAAGCAATACGCCGCTGGGACGTTGGTTGACCGAGCGTCAAAGCAATACGCCGCTGGGACGTTGGTTGACCGAGCGTCGAAAGCAATACGCCGCTGGGAAGTTGTTGGACCGAGCGTGAAAGCAATACGCCGCTGGGACGTTGTTGGACCGAGCGTCAAAGCAATACGCCGCTGGGACGTTGGTTGACCGAGCGTCAAAGCAATACGCCGCTGGGACGTTGTTGGACCGAGCGTCAAAGCAATACGCCGCTGGGACGTTGGTTGACCGAGCGTCAAAGCAATACGCCGCTGGGACGTTGTTGGACCGAGCGTGAAAGCAATACGCCGCTGGGACGTTGGTTGACCGAGCGTGAAAGCAATACGCCGCTGGCACTTGGTTGTACGATCGACAAAACCAATACGCCGCTGGGACGTTGTTGGACCGAGCGTGAAAGCAATACGCCGCTGGGACGTTGGTTGACCGAGCGTCAAAGCAATACGCCGCTGGCACGTTGGTTGACCGAGCGTCAAGCAATACGCCGCTGGGACGTTGGTTGACCGAGCGTCAAAGCAATACGCCGCTGGGACGTTGGTTGTACCGATCGACAAAACCAATACGCCGCTGGCACGTTGTTGGACCGAGCGTGAAAGCAATACGCCGCTGGCACGTTGGTTGACCGAGCGTCAAAGCAATACGCCGCTGGGACGTTGGTTGACCGAGCGTCAAAGCAATACGCCGCTGGCACGTTGGTTGACCGAGCGTCAAAGCAATACGCCGCTGGGACGTTGGTTGACCGAGCGTCAAAGCAATACGCCGCTGGGACGTTGTTGACCGAGCGTGAAAGCAATACGCCGCTGGGACGTTGTTGACCGAGCGTCAAAGCAATACGCCGCTGGGACGTTGGTTGACCGAGCGTCAAGCAATACGCCGCTGGGACGTTGGTGACCGAGCGTCAAAGCAATACGCCGCTGGACGTTGGTTGACCGAGCGTCAAAGCAATACGCCGCTGGGACGTTGGTTGACCGAGCGTGAAAGCAATACGCCGCTGGGACGTTGGTTGACCGAGCGTCGAAAGCAATACGCCGCTGGCACGTTGTTGTACGAGCGTCAAAGACCAATACGCCGCTGGACGTTGTTGGACCGAGCGTGAAAGCAATACGCCGCTGGGACGTTGTTGACCGAGCGTCAAAGCAATACGCCGCTGGCACGTTGGTTGACCGAGCGTCAAAGCAATACGCCGCTGGGACGTTGGTTGACCGAGCGTCGAAAGCAATACGCCGCTGGGACGTTGTTGGACGAGCGTCAAAAGCCAATACGCCGCTGGGACGTTGTTGGACCGAGCGTGAAAGCAATACGCCGCTGGCACGTTGGTTGACCGAGCGTCAAAGCAATACGCCGCTGGGACGTTGGTGGACCGAGCGTCAAAGCAATACGCCGCTGGCACGTTGGTTGACCGAGCGTCAAAGCAATACGCCGCTGGGACGTTGGTTGGACCGAGCGTGCAAAGCAATACGCCGCTGGGACGTTGGTTTGACCGAGCGTGAAAGCAATACGCCGCTGGGACGTTGGTTGACCGAGCGTCAAAGCAATACGCCGCTGGGACGTTGGTTGACCGAGCGTCAAAGCAATACGCCGCTGGGACGTTGGTTGACCGAGCGTCAAAGCAATACGCCGCTGGGACGTTGGTTGACCGAGCGTGAAAGCAATACGCCGCTGGACGTTGTTGGACCGAGCGTCAAAGCAATACGCCGCTGGGACGTTGTTGGACCGAGCGTGAAAGCAATACGCCGCTGGGAAGTTGGTGGACCGAGCGTGAAAGCAATACGCCGCTGGGACGTTGTTGGACCGAGCGTGAAAGCAATACGCCGCTGGGACGTTGGTTGACCGAGCGTGAAAGCAATACGCCGCTGGCACTTGGTTGTACGATCGACAAAACCAATACGCCGCTGGGACGTTGTTGACCGAGCGTCAAAGCAATACGCCGCTGGGCACGTTGGTTGACCGAGCGTCAAAGCAATACGCCGCTGGGACGTTGTTGGACCGAGCGTGAAAGCAATACGCCGCTGGGACGTTGGTTGACCGAGCGTCAAAGCAATACGCCGCTGGGACGTTGGTTGACCGAGCGTCAAAGCAATACGCCGCTGGGACGTTGTTGGACCGAGCGTGAAAGCAATACGCCGCTGGGACGTTGGTTGACCGAGCGTCAAAGCAATACGCCGCTGGGACGTTGTTGGACCGAGCGTGAAAGCAATACGCCGCTGGACGTTGGTTGACCGAGCGTCAAAGCAATACGCCGCTGGACGTTGTTGACCGAGCGTGAAAGCAATACGCCGCTGGACGTTGGTTGACCGAGCGTCAAAGCAATACGCCGCTGGGACGTTGGTTGACCGAGCGTCAAAGCAATACGC
>OZ018306.1:8409829-8424976 GCA_963969485.1 Nomada goodeniana | reverse complement strand
CGTCAAAGCAATACGCCGCTGGGACGTTGGTTGACCGAGCGTCAAAGCAATACGCCGCTGGGACGTTGGTTGACCGAGCGTCAAAGCAATACGCCGCTGGGACGTTGGTTGACCGAGCGTCAAAGCAATACGCCGCTGGGACGTTGGTTGACCGAGCGTGAAAGCAATACGCCGCTGGGACGTTGTTGGACCGAGCGTCAAAGCAATACGCCGCTGGGAAGTTGTTGGACCGAGCGTGAAAGCAATACGCCGCTGGGAAGTTGTTGGACCGAGCGTGAAAGCAATACGCCGCTGGGAAGTTGTTGGACCGAGCGTGAAACCAATACGCCGCTGGGACGTTGTTGGACCGAGCGTGAAAGCAATACGCCGCTGGGACGTTGGTTGACCGAGCGTCAAAGCAATACGCCGCTGGCACGTTGGTTGACCGAGCGTCAAAGCAATACGCCGCTGGGACGTTGGTTGACCGAGCGTCAAAGCAATACGCCGCTGGGACGTTGGTTGTACGATCGACAAAACCAATACGCCGCTGGCACGTTGTTGGACCGAGCGTGAAAGCAATACGCCGCTGGCACGTTGGTTGACCGAGCGTCAAAGCAATACGCCGCTGGGACGTTGGTTGACCGAGCGTCAAAGCAATACGCCGCTGGCACGTTGGTTGACCGAGCGTCAAAGCAATACGCCGCTGGGACGTTGGTTGACCGAGCGTCAAAGCAATACGCCGCTGGGACGTTGGTTGACCGAGCGTCAAAGCAATACGCCGCTGGGACGTTGGTTGACCGAGCGTGAAAGCAATACGCCGCTGGGAAGTTGTTGGACCGAGCGTGAAAGCAATACGCCGCTGGGACGTTGTTGGACCGAGCGTCAAAGCAATACGCCGCTGGGACGTTGGTTGACCGAGCGTCAAAGCAATACGCCGCTGGGACGTTGTTGGACCGAGCGTCAAAGCAATACGCCGCTGGGACGTTGGTTGACCGAGCGTCAAAGCAATACGCCGCTGGGACGTTGTTGGACCGAGCGTGAAAGCAATACGCCGCTGGGACGTTGTTGGACCGAGCGTCAAAGCAATACGCCGCTGGGAAGTTGTTGGACCGAGCGTGAAAGCAATACGCCGCTGGGACGTTGGTTGACCGAGCGTCAAAGCAATACGCCGCTGGGACGTTGTTGGACCGAGCGTGAAAGCAATACGCCGCTGGGACGTTGTTGGACCGAGCGTCAAAGCAATACGCCGCTGGGACGTTGGTTGACCGAGCGTGAAAGCAATACGCCGCTGGGACGTTGTTGGACCGAGCGTGAAAGCAATACGCCGCTGGGACGTTGGTTGACCGAGCGTCAAAGCAATACGCCGCTGGGACGTTGTTGGACCGAGCGTGAAAGCAATACGCCGCTGGGACGTTGGTTGACCGAGCGTCAAAGCAATACGCCGCTGGGACGTTGTTGGACCGAGCGTGAAAGCAATACGCCGCTGGGACGTTGTTGGACCGAGCGTCAAAGCAATACGCCGCTGGGAAGTTGTTGGACCGAGCGTGAAAGCAATACGCCGCTGGGACGTTGGTTGACCGAGCGTCAAAGCAATACGCCGCTGGGACGTTGTTGGACCGAGCGTGAAAGCAATACGCCGCTGGGACGTTGGTTGACCGAGCGTCAAAGCAATACGCCGCTGGGACGTTGTTGGACCGAGCGTGAAAGCAATACGCCGCTGGGACGTTGGTTGACCGAGCGTCAAAGCAATACGCCGCTGGGACGTTGTTGGACCGAGCGTGAAAGCAATACGCCGCTGGGACGTTGGTTGACCGAGCGTCAAAGCAATACGCCGCTGGGACGTTGGTTGACCGAGCGTCAAAGCAATACGCCGCTGGGACGTTGGTTGACCGAGCGTCAAAGCAATACGCCGCTGGGACGTTGGTTGACCGAGCGTCAAAGCAATACGCCGCTGGGACGTTGGTTGACCGAGCGTGAAAGCAATACGCCGCTGGGACGTTGTTGGACCGAGCGTCAAAGCAATACGCCGCTGGGAAGTTGTTGGACCGAGCGTGAAAGCAATACGCCGCTGGGAAGTTGTTGGACCGAGCGTGAAAGCAATACGCCGCTGGGACGTTGTTGGACCGAGCGTGAAAGCAATACGCCGCTGGGACGTTGGTTGACCGAGCGTGAAAGCAATACGCCGCTGGCACTTGGTTGTACGATCGACAAAACCAATACGCCGCTGGGACGTTGTTGGACCGAGCGTGAAAGCAATACGCCGCTGGGACGTTGGTTGACCGAGCGTCAAAGCAATACGCCGCTGGGACGTTGGTTGACCGAGCGTCAAAGCAATACGCCGCTGGGACGTTGGTTGACCGAGCGTCAAAGCAATACGCCGCTGGGACGTTGGTTGACCGAGCGTCAAAGCAATACGCCACTGGGACGTTGGTTGACCGAGCGTCAAAGCAATACGCCGCTGGGACGTTGGTTGACCGAGCGTCAAAGCAATACGCCGCTGGCACGTTGGTTGACCGAGCGTGAAAGCAATACGCCGCTGGGACGTTGGTTGACCGAGCGTGAAAGCAATACGCCGCTGGGACGTTGTTGGACCGAGCGTGAAAGCAATACGCCGCTGGGACGTTGGTTGACCGAGCGTCAAAGCAATACGCCGCTGGGACGTTGTTGGACCGAGCGTGAAAGCAATACGCCGCTGGGACGTTGGTTGACCGAGCGTCAAAGCAATACGCCGCTGGGACGTTGGTTGACCGAGCGTCAAAGCAATACGCCACTGGGACGTTGGTTGACCGAGCGTCAAAGCAATACGCCGCTGGGACGTTGGTTGACCGAGCGTCAAAGCAATACGCCGCTGGCACGTTGGTTGACCGAGCGTGAAAGCAATACGCCGCTGGGACGTTGGTTGACCGAGCGTGAAAGCAATACGCCGCTGGGACGTTGTTGGACCGAGCGTGAAAGCAATACGCCGCTGGGACGTTGGTTGACCGAGCGTCAAAGCAATACGCCGCTGGGACGTTGTTGGACCGAGCGTGAAAGCAATACGCCGCTGGGACGTTGGTTGACCGAGCGTCAAAGCAATACGCCGCTGGGACGTTGTTGGACCGAGCGTGAAAGCAATACGCCGCTGGGACGTTGGTTGACCGAGCGTCAAAGCAATACGCCGCTGGGACGTTGTTGGACCGAGCGTGAAAGCAATACGCCGCTGGGACGTTGGTTGACCGAGCGTCAAAGCAATACGCCGCTGGGACGTTGGTTGACCGAGCGTCAAAGCAATACGCCGCTGGGACGTTGGTTGACCGAGCGTCAAAGCAATACGCCGCTGGGACGTTGTTGGACCGAGCGTGAAAGCAATACGCCGCTGGGACGTTGTTGGACCGAGCGTCAAAGCAATACGCCGCTGGGACGTTGGTTGACCGAGCGTGAAAGCAATACGCCGCTGGGACGTTGTTGGACCGAGCGTGAAAGCAATACGCCGCTGGGACGTTGGTTGACCGAGCGTCAAAGCAATACGCCGCTGGGACGTTGTTGGACCGAGCGTGAAAGCAATACGCCGCTGGGACGTTGGTTGACCGAGCGTCAAAGCAATACGCCGCTGGGACGTTGTTGGACCGAGCGTGAAAGCAATACGCCGCTGGGACGTTGGTTGACCGAGCGTCAAAGCAATACGCCGCTGGGACGTTGTTGGACCGAGCGTGAAAGCAATACGCCGCTGGGACGTTGGTTGACCGAGCGTCAAAGCAATACGCCGCTGGGACGTTGGTTGACCGAGCGTCAAAGCAATACGCCGCTGGGACGTTGGTTGACCGAGCGTCAAAGCAATACGCCGCTGGGACGTTGGTTGACCGAGCGTCAAAGCAATACGCCGCTGGGACGTTGGTTGACCGAGCGTGAAAGCAATACGCCGCTGGGACGTTGTTGGACCGAGCGTCAAAGCAATACGCCGCTGGGAAGTTGTTGGACCGAGCGTGAAAGCAATACGCCGCTGGGAAGTTGTTGGACCGAGCGTGAAAGCAATACGCCGCTGGGAAGTTGTTGGACCGAGCGTGAAACCAATACGCCGCTGGGACGTTGTTGGACCGAGCGTGAAAGCAATACGCCGCTGGGACGTTGGTTGACCGAGCGTCAAAGCAATACGCCGCTGGCACGTTGGTTGACCGAGCGTCAAAGCAATACGCCGCTGGGACGTTGGTTGACCGAGCGTCAAAGCAATACGCCGCTGGGACGTTGGTTGTACGATCGACAAAACCAATACGCCGCTGGCACGTTGTTGGACCGAGCGTGAAAGCAATACGCCGCTGGCACGTTGGTTGACCGAGCGTCAAAGCAATACGCCGCTGGGACGTTGGTTGACCGAGCGTCAAAGCAATACGCCGCTGGCACGTTGGTTGACCGAGCGTCAAAGCAATACGCCGCTGGGACGTTGGTTGACCGAGCGTCAAAGCAATACGCCGCTGGGACGTTGGTTGACCGAGCGTCAAAGCAATACGCCGCTGGGACGTTGGTTGACCGAGCGTGAAAGCAATACGCCGCTGGGAAGTTGTTGGACCGAGCGTGAAAGCAATACGCCGCTGGGACGTTGTTGGACCGAGCGTCAAAGCAATACGCCGCTGGGACGTTGGTTGACCGAGCGTCAAAGCAATACGCCGCTGGGACGTTGTTGGACCGAGCGTCAAAGCAATACGCCGCTGGGACGTTGGTTGACCGAGCGTCAAAGCAATACGCCGCTGGGACGTTGTTGGACCGAGCGTGAAAGCAATACGCCGCTGGGACGTTGTTGGACCGAGCGTCAAAGCAATACGCCGCTGGGAAGTTGTTGGACCGAGCGTGAAAGCAATACGCCGCTGGGACGTTGGTTGACCGAGCGTCAAAGCAATACGCCGCTGGGACGTTGTTGGACCGAGCGTGAAAGCAATACGCCGCTGGGACGTTGTTGGACCGAGCGTCAAAGCAATACGCCGCTGGGACGTTGGTTGACCGAGCGTGAAAGCAATACGCCGCTGGGACGTTGTTGGACCGAGCGTGAAAGCAATACGCCGCTGGGACGTTGGTTGACCGAGCGTCAAAGCAATACGCCGCTGGGACGTTGTTGGACCGAGCGTGAAAGCAATACGCCGCTGGGACGTTGGTTGACCGAGCGTCAAAGCAATACGCCGCTGGGACGTTGTTGGACCGAGCGTGAAAGCAATACGCCGCTGGGACGTTGTTGGACCGAGCGTCAAAGCAATACGCCGCTGGGAAGTTGTTGGACCGAGCGTGAAAGCAATACGCCGCTGGGACGTTGGTTGACCGAGCGTCAAAGCAATACGCCGCTGGGACGTTGTTGGACCGAGCGTGAAAGCAATACGCCGCTGGGACGTTGGTTGACCGAGCGTCAAAGCAATACGCCGCTGGGACGTTGTTGGACCGAGCGTGAAAGCAATACGCCGCTGGGACGTTGGTTGACCGAGCGTCAAAGCAATACGCCGCTGGGACGTTGTTGGACCGAGCGTGAAAGCAATACGCCGCTGGGACGTTGGTTGACCGAGCGTCAAAGCAATACGCCGCTGGGACGTTGGTTGACCGAGCGTCAAAGCAATACGCCGCTGGGACGTTGGTTGACCGAGCGTCAAAGCAATACGCAGCTGGGACGTTGGTTGACCGAGCGTCAAAGCAATACGCCGCTGGGACGTTGGTTGACCGAGCGTGAAAGCAATACGCCGCTGGGACGTTGTTGGACCGAGCGTCAAAGCAATACGCCGCTGGGAAGTTGTTGGACCGAGCGTGAAAGCAATACGCCGCTGGGAAGTTGTTGGACCGAGCGTGAAAGCAATACGCCGCTGGGACGTTGTTGGACCGAGCGTGAAAGCAATACGCCGCTGGGACGTTGGTTGACCGAGCGTGAAAGCAATACGCCGCTGGCACTTGGTTGTACGATCGACAAAACCAATACGCCGCTGGGACGTTGTTGGACCGAGCGTGAAAGCAATACGCCGCTGGGACGTTGGTTGACCGAGCGTCAAAGCAATACGCCGCTGGCACGTTGGTTGACCGAGCGTCAAAGCAATACGCCGCTGGGACGTTGGTTGACCGAGCGTCAAAGCAATACGCCGCTGGGACGTTGGTTGTACGATCGACAAAACCAATACGCCGCTGGCACGTTGTTGGACCGAGCGTGAAAGCAATACGCCGCTGGCACGTTGGTTGACCGAGCGTCAAAGCAATACGCCGCTGGGACGTTGTTGGACCGAGCGTCAAAGCAATACGCCGCTGGGAAGTTGTTGGACCGAGCGTGAAAGCAATACGCCGCTGGGAAGTTGTTGGACCGAGCGTGAAAGCAATACGCCGCTGGGACGTTGTTGGACCGAGCGTGAAAGCAATACGCCGCTGGGACGTTGGTTGACCGAGCGTCAAAGCAATACGCCGCTGGGACGTTGTTGGACCGAGCGTGAAAGCAATACGCCGCTGGGACGTTGGTTGACCGAGCGTCAAAGCAATACGCCGCTGGGACGTTGGTTGACCGAGCGTCAAAGCAATACGCCGCTGGGACGTTGGTTGACCGAGCGTCAAAGCAATACGCCGCTGGGACGTTGGTTGACCGAGCGTCAAAGCAATACGCCGCTGGGACGTTGTTGGACCGAGCGTCAAAGCAATACGCCGCTGGGACGTTGGTTGACCGAGCGTCAAAGCAATACGCCGCTGGGACGTTGTTGGACCGAGCGTGAAAGCAATACGCCGCTGGGACGTTGGTTGACCGAGCGTGAAAGCAATACGCCGCTGGCACTTGGTTGTACGATCGACAAAACCAATACGCCGCTGGGACGTTGTTGGACCGAGCGTGAAAGCAATACGCCGCTGGGACGTTGGTTGACCGAGCGTCAAAGCAATACGCCACTGGGACGTTGGTTGACCGAGCGTCAAAGCAATACGCCGCTGGGACGTTGGTTGACCGAGCGTCAAAGCAATACGCCGCTGGCACGTTGGTTGACCGAGCGTGAAAGCAATACGCCGCTGGCACGTTGTTGGACCGAGCGTGAAAGCAATACGCCGCTGGCACGTTGGTTGACCGAGCGTCAAAGCAATACGCCGCTGGGACGTTGGTTGACCGAGCGTCAAAGCAATACGCCGCTGGGACGTTGTTGGACCGAGCGTGAAAGCAATACGCCGCTGGGACGTTGGTTGACCGAGCGTCAAAGCAATACGCCGCTGGGACGTTGTTGGACCGAGCGTGAAAGCAATACGCCGCTGGGACGTTGGTTGACCGAGCGTGAAAGCAATACGCCGCTGGGACGTTGGTTGACCGAGCGTCAAAGCAATACGCCGCTGGGACGTTGTTGGACCGAGCGTGAAAGCAATACGCCGCTGGGACGTTGGTTGACCGAGCGTGAAAGCAATACGCCGCTGGGACGTTGTTGGACCGAGCGTGAAAGCAATACGCCGCTGGGACGTTGGTTGACCGAGCGTCAAAGCAATACGCCGCTGGGACGTTGTTGGACCGAGCGTGAAAGCAATACGCCGCTGGGACGTTGGTTGACCGAGCGTCAAAGCAATACGCCGCTGGGACGTTGGTTGACCGAGCGTCAAAGCAATACGCCACTGGGACGTTGGTTGACCGAGCGTCAAAGCAATACGCCGCTGGGACGTTGGTTGACCGAGCGTCAAAGCAATACGCCGCTGGCACGTTGGTTGACCGAGCGTGAAAGCAATACGCCGCTGGGACGTTGGTTGACCGAGCGTGAAAGCAATACGCCGCTGGGACGTTGTTGGACCGAGCGTGAAAGCAATACGCCGCTGGGACGTTGGTTGACCGAGCGTCAAAGCAATACGCCGCTGGGACGTTGTTGGACCGAGCGTGAAAGCAATACGCCGCTGGGACGTTGGTTGACCGAGCGTCAAAGCAATACGCCGCTGGGACGTTGTTGGACCGAGCGTGAAAGCAATACGCCGCTGGGACGTTGGTTGACCGAGCGTCAAAGCAATACGCCGCTGGGACGTTGGTTGACCGAGCGTCAAAGCAATACGCCGCTGGGACGTTGGTTGACCGAGCGTCAAAGCAATACGCCGCTGGGACGTTGTTGGACCGAGCGTGAAAGCAATACGCCGCTGGGACGTTGTTGGACCGAGCGTCAAAGCAATACGCCGCTGGGACGTTGGTTGACCGAGCGTGAAAGCAATACGCCGCTGGGACGTTGTTGGACCGAGCGTGAAAGCAATACGCCGCTGGGACGTTGGTTGACCGAGCGTCAAAGCAATACGCCGCTGGGACGTTGTTGGACCGAGCGTGAAAGCAATACGCCGCTGGGACGTTGGTTGACCGAGCGTCAAAGCAATACGCCGCTGGGACGTTGTTGGACCGAGCGTGAAAGCAATACGCCGCTGGGACGTTGGTTGACCGAGCGTCAAAGCAATACGCCGCTGGGACGTTGTTGGACCGAGCGTGAAAGCAATACGCCGCTGGGACGTTGGTTGACCGAGCGTCAAAGCAATACGCCGCTGGGACGTTGGTTGACCGAGCGTCAAAGCAATACGCCGCTGGGACGTTGGTTGACCGAGCGTCAAAGCAATACGCCGCTGGGACGTTGGTTGACCGAGCGTCAAAGCAATACGCCGCTGGGACGTTGGTTGACCGAGCGTGAAAGCAATACGCCGCTGGGACGTTGTTGGACCGAGCGTCAAAGCAATACGCCGCTGGGAAGTTGTTGGACCGAGCGTGAAAGCAATACGCCGCTGGGAAGTTGTTGGACCGAGCGTGAAAGCAATACGCCGCTGGGAAGTTGTTGGACCGAGCGTGAAACCAATACGCCGCTGGGACGTTGTTGGACCGAGCGTGAAAGCAATACGCCGCTGGGACGTTGGTTGACCGAGCGTCAAAGCAATACGCCGCTGGCACGTTGGTTGACCGAGCGTCAAAGCAATACGCCGCTGGGACGTTGGTTGACCGAGCGTCAAAGCAATACGCCGCTGGGACGTTGGTTGTACGATCGACAAAACCAATACGCCGCTGGCACGTTGTTGGACCGAGCGTGAAAGCAATACGCCGCTGGCACGTTGGTTGACCGAGCGTCAAAGCAATACGCCGCTGGGACGTTGGTTGACCGAGCGTCAAAGCAATACGCCGCTGGCACGTTGGTTGACCGAGCGTCAAAGCAATACGCCGCTGGGACGTTGGTTGACCGAGCGTCAAAGCAATACGCCGCTGGGACGTTGGTTGACCGAGCGTCAAAGCAATACGCCGCTGGGACGTTGGTTGACCGAGCGTGAAAGCAATACGCCGCTGGGAAGTTGTTGGACCGAGCGTGAAAGCAATACGCCGCTGGGACGTTGTTGGACCGAGCGTCAAAGCAATACGCCGCTGGGACGTTGGTTGACCGAGCGTCAAAGCAATACGCCGCTGGGACGTTGGTTGACCGAGCGTCAAAGCAATACGCCGCTGGGACGTTGGTTGTACGATCGACAAAACCAATACGCCGCTGGCACGTTGTTGGACCGAGCGTGAAAGCAATACGCCGCTGGCACGTTGGTTGACCGAGCGTCAAAGCAATACGCCGCTGGGACGTTGGTTGACCGAGCGTCAAAGCAATACGCCGCTGGCACGTTGGTTGACCGAGCGTCAAAGCAATACGCCGCTGGGACGTTGGTTGACCGAGCGTCAAAGCAATACGCCGCTGGGACGTTGGTTGACCGAGCGTCAAAGCAATACGCCGCTGGGACGTTGGTTGACCGAGCGTGAAAGCAATACGCCGCTGGGAAGTTGTTGGACCGAGCGTGAAAGCAATACGCCGCTGGGACGTTGTTGGACCGAGCGTCAAAGCAATACGCCGCTGGGACGTTGGTTGACCGAGCGTCAAAGCAATACGCCGCTGGGACGTTGTTGGACCGAGCGTCAAAGCAATACGCCGCTGGGACGTTGGTTGACCGAGCGTCAAAGCAATACGCCGCTGGGACGTTGTTGGACCGAGCGTGAAAGCAATACGCCGCTGGGACGTTGTTGGACCGAGCGTCAAAGCAATACGCCGCTGGGAAGTTGTTGGACCGAGCGTGAAAGCAATACGCCGCTGGGACGTTGGTTGACCGAGCGTCAAAGCAATACGCCGCTGGGACGTTGTTGGACCGAGCGTGAAAGCAATACGCCGCTGGGACGTTGTTGGACCGAGCGTCAAAGCAATACGCCGCTGGGACGTTGGTTGACCGAGCGTGAAAGCAATACGCCGCTGGGACGTTGTTGGACCGAGCGTGAAAGCAATACGCCGCTGGGACGTTGGTTGACCGAGCGTCAAAGCAATACGCCGCTGGGACGTTGTTGGACCGAGCGTGAAAGCAATACGCCGCTGGGACGTTGGTTGACCGAGCGTCAAAGCAATACGCCGCTGGGACGTTGTTGGACCGAGCGTGAAAGCAATACGCCGCTGGGACGTTGTTGGACCGAGCGTCAAAGCAATACGCCGCTGGGAAGTTGTTGGACCGAGCGTGAAAGCAATACGCCGCTGGGACGTTGGTTGACCGAGCGTCAAAGCAATACGCCGCTGGGACGTTGTTGGACCGAGCGTGAAAGCAATACGCCGCTGGGACGTTGGTTGACCGAGCGTCAAAGCAATACGCCGCTGGGACGTTGTTGGACCGAGCGTGAAAGCAATACGCCGCTGGGACGTTGGTTGACCGAGCGTCAAAGCAATACGCCGCTGGGACGTTGTTGGACCGAGCGTGAAAGCAATACGCCGCTGGGACGTTGGTTGACCGAGCGTCAAAGCAATACGCCGCTGGGACGTTGGTTGACCGAGCGTCAAAGCAATACGCCGCTGGGACGTTGGTTGACCGAGCGTCAAAGCAATACGCAGCTGGGACGTTGGTTGACCGAGCGTCAAAGCAATACGCCGCTGGGACGTTGGTTGACCGAGCGTGAAAGCAATACGCCGCTGGGACGTTGTTGGACCGAGCGTCAAAGCAATACGCCGCTGGGAAGTTGTTGGACCGAGCGTGAAAGCAATACGCCGCTGGGAAGTTGTTGGACCGAGCGTGAAAGCAATACGCCGCTGGGACGTTGTTGGACCGAGCGTGAAAGCAATACGCCGCTGGGACGTTGGTTGACCGAGCGTGAAAGCAATACGCCGCTGGCACTTGGTTGTACGATCGACAAAACCAATACGCCGCTGGGACGTTGTTGGACCGAGCGTGAAAGCAATACGCCGCTGGGACGTTGGTTGACCGAGCGTCAAAGCAATACGCCGCTGGCACGTTGGTTGACCGAGCGTCAAAGCAATACGCCGCTGGGACGTTGGTTGACCGAGCGTCAAAGCAATACGCCGCTGGGACGTTGGTTGTACGATCGACAAAACCAATACGCCGCTGGCACGTTGTTGGACCGAGCGTGAAAGCAATACGCCGCTGGCACGTTGGTTGACCGAGCGTCAAAGCAATACGCCGCTGGGACGTTGTTGGACCGAGCGTCAAAGCAATACGCCGCTGGGAAGTTGTTGGACCGAGCGTGAAAGCAATACGCCGCTGGGAAGTTGTTGGACCGAGCGTGAAAGCAATACGCCGCTGGGACGTTGTTGGACCGAGCGTGAAAGCAATACGCCGCTGGGACGTTGGTTGACCGAGCGTCAAAGCAATACGCCGCTGGGACGTTGTTGGACCGAGCGTGAAAGCAATACGCCGCTGGGACGTTGGTTGACCGAGCGTCAAAGCAATACGCCGCTGGGACGTTGGTTGACCGAGCGTCAAAGCAATACGCCGCTGGGACGTTGGTTGACCGAGCGTCAAAGCAATACGCCGCTGGGACGTTGGTTGACCGAGCGTCAAAGCAATACGCCGCTGGGACGTTGTTGGACCGAGCGTCAAAGCAATACGCCGCTGGGACGTTGGTTGACCGAGCGTCAAAGCAATACGCCGCTGGGACGTTGTTGGACCGAGCGTGAAAGCAATACGCCGCTGGGACGTTGGTTGACCGAGCGTGAAAGCAATACGCCGCTGGCACTTGGTTGTACGATCGACAAAACCAATACGCCGCTGGGACGTTGTTGGACCGAGCGTGAAAGCAATACGCCGCTGGGACGTTGGTTGACCGAGCGTCAAAGCAATACGCCACTGGGACGTTGGTTGACCGAGCGTCAAAGCAATACGCCGCTGGGACGTTGGTTGACCGAGCGTCAAAGCAATACGCCGCTGGCACGTTGGTTGACCGAGCGTGAAAGCAATACGCCGCTGGCACGTTGTTGGACCGAGCGTGAAAGCAATACGCCGCTGGCACGTTGGTTGACCGAGCGTCAAAGCAATACGCCGCTGGGACGTTGGTTGACCGAGCGTCAAAGCAATACGCCGCTGGGACGTTGTTGGACCGAGCGTGAAAGCAATACGCCGCTGGGACGTTGGTTGACCGAGCGTCAAAGCAATACGCCGCTGGGACGTTGTTGGACCGAGCGTGAAAGCAATACGCCGCTGGGACGTTGGTTGACCGAGCGTGAAAGCAATACGCCGCTGGGACGTTGGTTGACCGAGCGTCAAAGCAATACGCCGCTGGGACGTTGTTGGACCGAGCGTGAAAGCAATACGCCGCTGGGACGTTGGTTGACCGAGCGTGAAAGCAATACGCCGCTGGGACGTTGTTGGACCGAGCGTGAAAGCAATACGCCGCTGGGACGTTGGTTGACCGAGCGTCAAAGCAATACGCCGCTGGGACGTTGTTGGACCGAGCGTGAAAGCAATACGCCGCTGGGACGTTGGTTGACCGAGCGTCAAAGCAATACGCCGCTGGGACGTTGGTTGACCGAGCGTCAAAGCAATACGCCACTGGGACGTTGGTTGACCGAGCGTCAAAGCAATACGCCGCTGGGACGTTGGTTGACCGAGCGTCAAAGCAATACGCCGCTGGCACGTTGGTTGACCGAGCGTGAAAGCAATACGCCGCTGGGACGTTGGTTGACCGAGCGTGAAAGCAATACGCCGCTGGGACGTTGTTGGACCGAGCGTGAAAGCAATACGCCGCTGGGACGTTGGTTGACCGAGCGTCAAAGCAATACGCCGCTGGGACGTTGTTGGACCGAGCGTGAAAGCAATACGCCGCTGGGACGTTGGTTGACCGAGCGTCAAAGCAATACGCCGCTGGGACGTTGTTGGACCGAGCGTGAAAGCAATACGCCGCTGGGACGTTGGTTGACCGAGCGTCAAAGCAATACGCCGCTGGGACGTTGGTTGACCGAGCGTCAAAGCAATACGCCGCTGGGACGTTGGTTGACCGAGCGTCAAAGCAATACGCCGCTGGGACGTTGTTGGACCGAGCGTGAAAGCAATACGCCGCTGGGACGTTGTTGGACCGAGCGTCAAAGCAATACGCCGCTGGGACGTTGGTTGACCGAGCGTGAAAGCAATACGCCGCTGGGACGTTGTTGGACCGAGCGTGAAAGCAATACGCCGCTGGGACGTTGGTTGACCGAGCGTCAAAGCAATACGCCGCTGGGACGTTGTTGGACCGAGCGTGAAAGCAATACGCCGCTGGGACGTTGGTTGACCGAGCGTCAAAGCAATACGCCGCTGGGACGTTGTTGGACCGAGCGTGAAAGCAATACGCCGCTGGGACGTTGGTTGACCGAGCGTCAAAGCAATACGCCGCTGGGACGTTGTTGGACCGAGCGTGAAAGCAATACGCCGCTGGGACGTTGGTTGACCGAGCGTCAAAGCAATACGCCGCTGGGACGTTGGTTGACCGAGCGTCAAAGCAATACGCCGCTGGGACGTTGGTTGACCGAGCGTCAAAGCAATACGCCGCTGGGACGTTGGTTGACCGAGCGTCAAAGCAATACGCCGCTGGGACGTTGGTTGACCGAGCGTGAAAGCAATACGCCGCTGGGACGTTGTTGGACCGAGCGTCAAAGCAATACGCCGCTGGGAAGTTGTTGGACCGAGCGTGAAAGCAATACGCCGCTGGGAAGTTGTTGGACCGAGCGTGAAAGCAATACGCCGCTGGGAAGTTGTTGGACCGAGCGTGAAACCAATACGCCGCTGGGACGTTGTTGGACCGAGCGTGAAAGCAATACGCCGCTGGGACGTTGGTTGACCGAGCGTCAAAGCAATACGCCGCTGGCACGTTGGTTGACCGAGCGTCAAAGCAATACGCCGCTGGGACGTTGGTTGACCGAGCGTCAAAGCAATACGCCGCTGGGACGTTGGTTGTACGATCGACAAAACCAATACGCCGCTGGCACGTTGTTGGACCGAGCGTGAAAGCAATACGCCGCTGGCACGTTGGTTGACCGAGCGTCAAAGCAATACGCCGCTGGGACGTTGGTTGACCGAGCGTCAAAGCAATACGCCGCTGGCACGTTGGTTGACCGAGCGTCAAAGCAATACGCCGCTGGGACGTTGGTTGACCGAGCGTCAAAGCAATACGCCGCTGGGACGTTGGTTGACCGAGCGTCAAAGCAATACGCCGCTGGGACGTTGGTTGACCGAGCGTGAAAGCAATACGCCGCTGGGAAGTTGTTGGACCGAGCGTGAAAGCAATACGCCGCTGGGACGTTGTTGGACCGAGCGTCAAAGCAATACGCCGCTGGGACGTTGGTTGACCGAGCGTCAAAGCAATACGCCGCTGGGACGTTGTTGGACCGAGCGTCAAAGCAATACGCCGCTGGGACGTTGGTTGACCGAGCGTCAAAGCAATACGCCGCTGGGACGTTGTTGGACCGAGCGTGAAAGCAATACGCCGCTGGGACGTTGTTGGACCGAGCGTCAAAGCAATACGCCGCTGGGAAGTTGTTGGACCGAGCGTGAAAGCAATACGCCGCTGGGACGTTGGTTGACCGAGCGTCAAAGCAATACGCCGCTGGGACGTTGTTGGACCGAGCGTGAAAGCAATACGCCGCTGGGACGTTGTTGGACCGAGCGTCAAAGCAATACGCCGCTGGGACGTTGGTTGACCGAGCGTGAAAGCAATACGCCGCTGGGACGTTGTTGGACCGAGCGTGAAAGCAATACGCCGCTGGGACGTTGGTTGACCGAGCGTCAAAGCAATACGCCGCTGGGACGTTGTTGGACCGAGCGTGAAAGCAATACGCCGCTGGGACGTTGGTTGACCGAGCGTCAAAGCAATACGCCGCTGGGACGTTGTTGGACCGAGCGTGAAAGCAATACGCCGCTGGGACGTTGTTGGACCGAGCGTCAAAGCAATACGCCGCTGGGAAGTTGTTGGACCGAGCGTGAAAG
>OZ018306.1:8393815-8409629 GCA_963969485.1 Nomada goodeniana | reverse complement strand
CCAGCGGCGTATTGCTTTGACGCTCGGTCCAACAACGTCCCAGCGGCGTATTGCTTTGACGCTCGGTCAACAACGTCCCAGCGGCGTATTGCTTTCACGCTCGGTCCAACAACGTCCCAGCGGCGTATTGCTTTCACGCTCGGTCCAACAACGTCCCAGCGGCGTATTGCTTTGACGCTCGGTCCAACAACGTCCCAGCGGCGTATTGCTTTCACGCTCGGTCAACCAACGTCCCAGCGGCGTATTGCTTTGACGCTCGGTCAAACAACGTCCCAGCGGCGTATTGCTTTGACGCTCGGTCCAACAACGTCCCAGCGGCGTATTGCTTTGACGCTCGGTCAACCAACGTCCCAGCGGCGTATTGCTTTCACGCTCGGTCCAACAACGTCCCAGCGGCGTATTGCTTTGACGCTCGGTCCAACAACGTCCCAGCGGCGTATTGCTTTGACGCTCGGTCAACCAACGTCCCAGCGGCGTATTGCTTTGACGCTCGGTCAACCAACGTCCCAGCGGCGTATTGCTTTCACGCTCGGTCCAACAACGTCCCAGCGGCGTATTGCTTTGACGCTCGGTCAACCAACGTCCAGCGGCGTATTGCTTTGACGCTCGGTAAACCAACGTCCCAGCGGCGTATTGCTTTCACGCTCGGTCCAATAACGTCCCAGCGGCGTATTGCTTTGACGCTCGGTCAACCAACGTCCCAGCGGCGTATTGCTTTGACGCTCGGTAAACCAACGTCCCAGCGGCGTATTGCTTTCACGCTCGGTCCAACAACGTCCCAGCGGCGTATTGCTTTGACGCTCGGTCAACCAACGTGCCAGCGGCGTATTGCTATGACGCTCGGTCAACCAACGTGCCAGCGGCGTATTGCTTTGACGCTCGGTCAACCAACGTCCCAGCGGCGTATTGCTTTGACGCTCGGTCCAACAACGTCCCAGCGGCGTATTGCTTTCACGCTCGGTCCAACAACGTCCCAGCGGCGTATTGCTTTGACGCTCGGTCCAACAACGTCCCAGCGGCGTATTGCTTTCACGCTCGGTCCAACAACGTCCCAGCGGCGTATTGCTTTGACGCTCGGACAACCAACGTCCCAGCGGCGTATTGCTTTCACGCTCGGTCCAACAACGTCCCAGCGGCGTATTGCTTTGACGCTCGGTCCAACAACGTCCCAGCGGCGTATTGCTTTGACGCTCGGTCAACCAACGTCCCAGCGGCGTATTGCTTTGACGCTCGGTCAACCAACGTCCCAGCGGCGTATTGCTTTCACGCTCGGTCCTACAACGTCCCAGCGGCGTATTGCTTTGACGCTCGGTCAACCAACGTCCCAGCGGCGTATTGCTTTGACGCTCGGTAAACCAACGTCCCAGCGGCGTATTGCTTTCACGCTCGGTCCAACAACGTCCCAGCGGCGTATTGCTTTGACGCTCGGTCAACCAACGTGCCAGCGGCGTATTGCTATGACGCTCGGTCAACCAACGTGCCAGCGGCGTATTGCTTTGACGCTCGGTCAACCAACGTCCCAGCGGCGTATTGCTTTGACGCTCGGTCCAACAACGTCCCAGCGGCGTATTGCTTTCACGCTCGGTCCAACAACGTCCCAGCGGCGTATTCCTTTCACGCTCGGTCCAACAACGTCCCAGCGGCGTATTGCTTTGACGCTCGGTCCAACAACGTCCCAGCGGCGTATTGCTTTCACGCTCGGTCAACCAACGTCCCAGCGGCGTATTGCTTTGACGCTCGGTCAACCAACGTCCCAGCGGCGTATTGCGTTGACGCTCGGTCAACCAACGTCCCAGCGGCGTATTGCTTTCACGCTCGGTCCAACAACGTCCCAGCGGCGTATTGCTTTGACGCTCGGTCAACCAACGTCCCAGCGGCGTATTGCTTTGACGCTCGGTCAACCAACGTCCCAGCGGCGTATTGCTTTCACGCTCGGTCCAACAACGTCCCAGCGGCGTATTGCTTTGACGCTCGGTCAACCAACGTGCCAGCGGCGTATTGCTATGACGCTCGGTCAACCAACGTGCCAGCGGCGTATTGCTTTGACGCTCGGTCAACCAACGTCCCAGCGGCGTATTGCTTTGACGCTCGGTCCAACAACGTCCCAGCGGCGTATTGCTTTCACGCTCGGTCCAATAACGTCCCAGCGGCGTATTGCTTTCACGCTCGGTCCAACAACGTCCCAGCGGCGTATTGCTTTGACGCTCGGTCAACCAACGTCCCAGCGGCGTATTGCTTTGACGCTCGGGCAACCAACGTCCCAGCGGCGTATTGCTTTCACGCTCGGTCCAACAACGTCCCAGCGGCGTATTGCTTTCACGCTCGGTCCAACAACGTCCCAGCGGCGTATTGCTTTGACGCTCGGTCCAACAACGTCCCAGCGGCGTATTGCTTTGACGCTCGGTCAACCAACGTCCCAGCGGCGTATTGCTTTCACGCTCGGTCCAACAACGTCCCAGCGGCGTATTGCTTTGACGCTCGGTCCAACAACGTCCCAGCGGCGTATTGCTTTGACGCTCGGTCAACCAACGTCCCAGCGGCGTATTGCTTTCACGCTCGGTCAACCAACGTCCCAGCGGCGTATTGCTTTGACGCTCGGTCCAACAACGTCCCAGCGGCGTATTGCTTTCACGCTCGGTCCAATAACGTCCCAGCGGCGTATTGCTTTCACGCTCGGTCCAACAACGTCCCAGCGGCGTATTGCTTTGACGCTCGGTCAACCAACGTCCCAGCGGCGTATTGCTTTGACGCTCGGGCAACCAACGTCCCAGCGGCGTATTGCTTTCACGCTCGGTCCAACAACGTCCCAGCGGCGTATTGCTTTCACGCTCGGTCCAACAACGTCCCAGCGGCGTATTGCTTTGACGCTCGGTCCAACAACGTCCCAGCGGCGTATTGCTTTGACGCTCGGTCAACCAACGTCCCAGCGGCGTATTGCTTTCACGCTCGGTCCAACAACGTCCCAGCGGCGTATTGCTTTGACGCTCGGTCCAACAACGTCCCAGCGGCGTATTGCTTTGACGCTCGGTCAACCAACGTCCCAGCGGCGTATTGCTTTCACGCTCGGTCAACCAACGTCCCAGCGGCGTATTGCTTTGACGCTCGGTCTAACAACGTCCCAGCGGCGTATTGCTATGACGCTCGGTGACGCTCGGTCAACCAACGTCCCAGCGCGTATTGCTTTGACGCTCGGTCCAACAACGTCCCAGCGGCGTATTGCTTTGACGCTCGGTCAACCAACGTCCCAGCGGCGTATTGCTTTGACGCTCGGTCAACCAACGTCCCAGCGGCGTATTGCTTTCACGCTCGGTCCAACAACGTCCCAGCGGCGTATTGCTTTGACGCTCGGTCAACCAACGTCCCAGCGGCGTATTGCTTTGACGCTCGGTAAACCAACGTCCCAGCGGCGTATTGCTTGCACGCTCGGTCCAACAACGTCCCAGCGGCGTATTGCTTTGACGCTCGGTCAACCAACGTGCCAGCGGCGTATTGCTATGACGCTCGGTCAACCAACGTGCCAGCGGCGTATTGCTTTGACGCTCGGTCCAATAACGTCCCAGCGGCGTATTGCTTTCACGCTCGGTCCAACAACGTCCCAGCGGCGTATTGCTTTGACGCTCGGTCAACCAACGTCCCAGCGGCGTATTGCTTTGACGCTCGGTAAACCAACGTCCCAGCGGCGTATTGCTTTCACGCTCGGTCCAACAACGTCCCAGCGGCGTATTGCTTTGACGCTCGGTCCAACAACGTCCCAGCGGCGTATTGCTTTCACGCTCGGTCCAATAACGTCCCAGCGGCGTATTGCTTTCACGCTCGGTCCAACAACGTCCCAGCGGCGTATTGCTTTGACGCTCGGTCCAACAACGTCCCAGCGGCGTATGCTTTGACGCTCGGTCAACCAACGTCCCAGCGGCGTATTGCTATGACGCTGGGTCAACCAACGTGCCAGCGGCGTATTGCTTTCACGCTCGGTCCAACAACGTCCAGCGGCGTATTGCTTTCACGCTCGGTCCAACAACGTCCCAGCGGCGTATTGCTTTGACGCTCGGTCCAACAACGTCCCAGCGGCGTATTGCTTTGACGCTCGGTCAACCAACGTCCAGCGGCGTATTGCTTTCACGCTCGTCCAACAACGTCCCAGCGGCGTATTGCTTTGACGCTCGGTCCAACAACGTCCCAGCGGCGTATTGCTTTGACGCTCGGTCAACCAACGTCCCAGCGGCGTATTGCTTTGACGCTCGGTCAACCAACGTCCCAGCGGCGTATTGCTTTCACGCTCGGTCCAACAACGTCCCAGCGGCGTATTGCTTTGACGCTCGGTCAACCAACGTCCCAGCGGCGTATTGCTTTGACGCTCGGTAAACCAACGTCCCAGCGGCGTATTGCTTTCACGCTCGTCCAACAACGTCCCAGCGGCGTATTGCTTTGACGCTCGGTCAACCAACGTGCCAGCGGCGTATTGCTATGACGCTCGGTCAACCAACGTGCCAGCGGCGTATTGCTTTGACGCTCGGTCAACCAACGTCCCAGCGGCGTATTGCTTTGACGCTCGGTCCAACAACGTCCCAGCGGCGTATTGCTTTCACGCTCGGTCCAATAACGTCCCAGCGGCGTATTGCTTTCACGCTCGGTCCAACAACGTCCCAGCGGCGTATTGCTTTGACGCTCGGTCAACCAACGTCCCAGCGGCGTATTGCTTTGACGCTCGGTAAACCAACGTCCCAGCGGCGTATTGCTTTCACGCTCGGTCCAACAACGTCCCAGCGGCGTATTGCTTTGACGCTCGGTCAACCAACGTCCCAGCGGCGTATTGCTTTCACGCTCGGTCCAACAACGTCCCAGCGGCGTATTCCTTTCACGCTCGGTCCAACAACGTCCCAGCGGCGTATTGCTTTGACGCTCGGTCCAACAACGTCCCAGCGGCGTATTGCTTTCACGCTCGGTCAACCAACGTCCCAGCGGCGTATTGCTTTGACGCTCGGTCAACCAACGTCCAGCGGCGTATTGCGTTGACGCTCGGTCAACCAACGTCCCAGCGGCGTATTGCTTTCACGCTCGGTCCAACAACGTCCCAGCGGCGTATTGCTTTGACGCTCGGTCAACCAACGTCCCAGCGGCGTATTGCTTTGACGCTCGGTCAACCAACGTCCCAGCGGCGTATTGCTTTCACGCTCGGTCCAACAACGTCCCAGCGGCGTATTGCTTTGACGCTCGGTCAACCAACGTGCCAGCGGCGTATTGCTATGACGCTCGGTCAACCAACGTGCCAGCGGCGTATTGCTTTGACGCTCGGTCAACCAACGTCCCAGCGGCGTATTGCTTTGACGCTCGGTCCAACAACGTCCCAGCGGCGTATTGCTTTCACGCTCGGTCCAATAACGTCCCAGCGGCGTATTGCTTTCACGCTCGGTCCAACAACGTCCCAGCGGCGTATTGCTTTGACGCTCGGTCAACCAACGTCCCAGCGGCGTATTGCTTTGACGCTCGGGCAACCAACGTCCCAGCGCGTATTGCTTTCACGCTCGGTCCAACAACGTCCCAGCGGCGTATTGCTTTCACGCTCGGTCCAACACGTCCCAGCGGCGTATTGCTTTGACGCTCGGTCCAACAACGTCCCAGCGGCGTATTGCTTTGACGCTCGGTCAACCAACGTCCCAGCGGCGTATTGCTTTCACGCTCGGTCCAACAACGTCCCAGCGGCGTATTGCTTTGACGCTCGGTCCAACAACGTCCCAGCGGCGTATTGCTTTGACGCTCGGTCAACCAACGTCCCAGCGGCGTATTGCTTTCACGCTCGGTCAACCAACGTCCAGCGGCGTATTGCTTTGACGCTCGGTCTAACAACGTCCCAGCGGCGTATTGCTATGACGCTCGGTCAACCAACGTCCCAGCGGCGTATTGCTTTGACGCTCGGTCCAACAACGTCCCAGCGGCGTATTGCTTTGACGCTCGGTCAACCAACGTCCCAGCGGCGTATTGCTTTGACGCTCGGTCAACCAACGTCCCAGCGGCGTATTGCTTTCACGCTCGGTCCAACAACGTCCCAGCGGCGTATTGCTTTGACGCTCGGTCAACCAACGTCCCAGCGGCGTATTGCTTTGACGCTCGGTAAACCAACGTCCCAGCGGCGTATTGCTTGCACGCTCGGTCCAACAACGTCCCAGCGGCGTATTGCTTTGACGCTCGGTCAACCAACGTGCCAGCGGCGTATTGCTATGACGCTCGGTCAACCAACGTGCCAGCGGCGTATTGCTTTGACGCTCGGTCAACCAACGTCCCAGCGGCGTATTGCTTTGACGCTCGGTCCAACAACGTCCCAGCGGCGTATTGCTTTCACGCTCGGTCCAATAACGTCCCAGCGGCGTATTGCTTTCACGCTCGGTCCAACAACGTCCCAGCGGCGTATTGCTTTGACGCTCGGTCAACCAACGTCCCAGCGGCGTATTGCTTTGACGCTCGGTAAACCAACGTCCCAGCGGCGTATTGCTTTCACGCTCGGTCCTACAACGTCCCAGCGGCGTATTGCTTTGACGCTCGGTCAACCAACGTCCCAGCGGCGTATTGCTTTGACGCTCGGTCCAACAACGTCCCAGCGGCGTATTGCTTTCACGCTCGGTCCAATAACGTCCCAGCGGCGTATTGCTTTCACGCTCGGTCCAACAACGTCCCAGCGGCGTATTGCTTTGACGCTCGGTCCAACAACGTCCCAGCGGCGTATTGCTTTGACGCTCGGTCAACCAACGTCCCAGCGGCGTATTGCTATGACGCTGGGTCAACCAACGTGCCAGCGGCGTATTGCTTTCACGCTCGGTCCAACAACGTCCCAGCGGCGTATTGCTTTCACGCTCGGTCCAACAACGTCCCAGCGGCGTATTGCTTTGACGCTCGGTCCAACAACGTCCCAGCGGCGTATTGCTTTGACGCTCGGTCAACCAACGTCCCAGCGGCGTATTGCTTTCACGCTCGGTCCAACAACGTCCCAGCGGCGTATTGCTTTGACGCTCGGTCCAACAACGTCCCAGCGGCGTATTGCTTTGACGCTCGGTCAACCAACGTCCCAGCGGCGTATTGCTTTGACGCTCGGTCAACCAACGTCCCAGCGGCGTATTGCTTTCACGCTCGGTCCAACAACGTCCCAGCGGCGTATTGCTTTGACGCTCGGTCAACCAACGTCCCAGCGGCGTATTGCTTTGACGCTCGGTAAACCAACGTCCCAGCGGCGTATTGCTTTCACGCTCGGTCCAACAACGTCCCAGCGGCGTATTGCTTTGACGCTCGGTCAACCAACGTCCCAGCGGCGTATTGCTATGACGCTCGGTCAACCAACGTGCCAGCGGCGTATTGCTTTCACGCTCGGTCCAACAACGTCCCAGCGGCGTATTGCTTTGACGCTCGGTCAACCAACGTCCCAGCGGCGTATTGCTTTGACGCTCGGTCCAACAACGTCCCAGCGGCGTATTGCTTTGACGCTCGGTCCAACAACGTCCCAGCGGCGTATTGCTATGACACTCGGTCCAACAACGTCCCAGCGGCGTATTGCTTTGACGCTCGGTCCAACAACGTCCCAGCGGCGTATTGCTTTGACGCTCGGTCAACCAACGTCCCAGCGGCCTATTGCTATGACGCTCGGTCAACCAACGTGCCAGCGGCGTATTGCTTTCACGCTCGGTCCAACAACGTCCCAGCGGCGTATTGCTTTGACGCTCGGTCAAACAACGTCCCAGCGGCGTATTGCTTTGACGCTCGGTCCAACAACGTCCCAGCGGCGTATTGCTTTGACGCTCGGTCAACCAACGTCCCAGCGGCGTATTGCTTTCACGCTCGGTCCAACAACGTCCCAGCGGCGTATTGCTTTGACGCTCGGTCCAACAACGTCCCAGCGGCGTATTGCTTTGACGCTCGGTCAACCAACGTCCCAGCGGCGTATTGCTTTGACGCTCGGTCAACCAACGTCCCAGCGGCGTATTGCTTTCACGCTCGGTCCAACAACGTCCCAGCGGCGTATTGCTTTGACGCTCGGTCAACCAACGTCCCAGCGGCGTATTGCTTTGACGCTCGGTAAACCAACGTCCCAGCGGCGTATTGCTTTCACGCTCGGTCCAATAACGTCCCAGCGGCGTATTGCTTTGACGCTCGGTCAACCAACGTCCCAGCGGCGTATTGCTTTGACGCTCGGTAAACCAACGTCCCAGCGGCGTATTGCTTTCACGCTCGGTCCAACAACGTCCCAGCGGCGTATTGCTTTGACGCTCGGTCAACCAACGTGCCAGCGGCGTATTGCTATGACGCTCGGTCAACCAACGTGCCAGCGGCGTATTGCTTTGACGCTCGGTCAACCAACGTCCCAGCGGCGTATTGCTTTGACGCTCGGTCCAACAACGTCCCAGCGGCGTATTGCTTTCACGCTCGGTCCAACAACGTCCCAGCGGCGTATTGCTTTGACGCTCGGTCCAACAACGTCCCAGCGGCGTATTGCTTTCACGCTCGGTCCAACAACGTCCCAGCGGCGTATTGCTTTGACGCTCGGTCAACCAACGTCCCAGCGGCGTATTGCTTTCACGCTCGGTCCAACAACGTCCCAGCGGCGTATTGCTTTGACGCTCGGTCCAACAACGTCCCAGCGGCGTATTGCTTTGACGCTCGGTCAACCAACGTCCCAGCGGCGTATTGCTTTGACGCTCGGTCAACCAACGTCCCAGCGGCGTATTGCTTTCACGCTCGGTCCTACAACGTCCCAGCGGCGTATTGCTTTGACGCTCGGTCAACCAACGTCCCAGCGGCGTATTGCTTTGACGCTCGGTAAACCAACGTCCCAGCGGCGTATTGCTTTCACGCTCGGTCCAACAACGTCCCAGCGGCGTATTGCTTTGACGCTCGGTCAACCAACGTGCCAGCGGCGTATTGCTATGACGCTCGGTCAACCAACGTGCCAGCGGCGTATTGCTTTGACGCTCGGTCAACCAACGTCCCAGCGGCGTATTGCTTTGACGCTCGGTCCAACAACGTCCCAGCGGCGTATTGCTTTCACGCTCGGTCCAACAACGTCCCAGCGGCGTATTCCTTTCACGCTCGGTCCAACAACGTCCCAGCGGCGTATTGCTTTGACGCTCGGTCCAACAACGTCCCAGCGGCGTATTGCTTTCACGCTCGGTCAACCAACGTCCCAGCGGCGTATTGCTTTGACGCTCGGTCAACCAACGTCCCAGCGGCGTATTGCGTTGACGCTCGGTCAACCAACGTCCCAGCGGCGTATTGCTTTCACGCTCGGTCCGACAACGTCCCAGCGGCGTATTGCTTTGACGCTCGGTCAACCAACGTCCCAGCGGCGTATTGCTTTGACGCTCGGTCAACCAACGTCCCAGCGGCGTATTGCTTTCACGCTCGGTCCAACAACGTCCCAGCGGCGTATTGCTTTGACGCTCGGTCAACCAACGTGCCAGCGGCGTATTGCTATGACGCTCGGTCAACCAACGTGCCAGCGGCGTATTGCTTTGACGCTCGGTCAACCAACGTCCCAGCGGCGTATTGCTTTGACGCTCGGTCCAACAACGTCCCAGCGGCGTATTGCTTTCACGCTCGGTCCAATAACGTCCCAGCGGCGTATTGCTTTCACGCTCGGTCCAACAACGTCCCAGCGGCGTATTGCTTTGACGCTCGGTCAACCAACGTCCCAGCGGCGTATTGCTTTGACGCTCGGGCAACCAACGTCCCAGCGGCGTATTGCTTTCACGCTCGGTCCAACAACGTCCCAGCGGCGTATTGCTTTCACGCTCGGTCCAACAACGTCCCAGCGGCGTATTGCTTTGACGCTCGGTCCAACAACGTCCCAGCGGCGTATTGCTTTGACGCTCGGTCAACCAACGTCCCAGCGGCGTATTGCTTTCACGCTCGGTCCAACAACGTCCCAGCGGCGTATTGCTTTGACGCTCGGTCCAACAACGTCCCAGCGGCGTATTGCTTTGACGCTCGGTCAACCAACGTCCCAGCGGCGTATTGCTTTCACGCTCGGTCAACCAACGTCCCAGCGGCGTATTGCTTTGACGCTCGGTCTAACAACGTCCCAGCGGCGTATTGCTATGACGCTCGGTCAACCAACGTCCCAGCGGCGTATTGCTTTGACGCTCGGTCCAACAACGTCCCAGCGGCGTATTGCTTTGACGCTCGGTCAACCAACGTCCCAGCGGCGTATTGCTTTGACGCTCGGTCAACCAACGTCCCAGCGGCGTATTGCTTTCACGCTCGGTCCAACAACGTCCCAGCGGCGTATTGCTTTGACGCTCGGTCAACCAACGTCCCAGCGGCGTATTGCTTTGACGCTCGGTAAACCAACGTCCCAGCGGCGTATTGCTTGCACGCTCGGTCCAACAACGTCCCAGCGGCGTATTGCTTTGACGCTCGGTCAACCAACGTGCCAGCGGCGTATTGCTATGACGCTCGGTCAACCAACGTGCCAGCGGCGTATTGCTTTGACGCTCGGTCAACCAACGTCCCAGCGGCGTATTGCTTTGACGCTCGGTCCAACAACGTCCCAGCGGCGTATTGCTTTCACGCTCGGTCCAATAACGTCCCAGCGGCGTATTGCTTTCACGCTCGGTCCAACAACGTCCCAGCGGCGTATTGCTTTGACGCTCGGTCAACCAACGTCCCAGCGGCGTATTGCTTTGACGCTCGGTAAACCAACGTCCCAGCGGCGTATTGCTTTCACGCTCGGTCCAACAACGTCCCAGCGGCGTATTGCTTTGACGCTCGGTCCAACAACGTCCCAGCGGCGTATTGCTTTCACGCTCGGTCCAATAACGTCCCAGCGGCGTATTGCTTTCACGCTCGGTCCAACAACGTCCCAGCGGCGTATTGCTTTGACGCTCGGTCCAACAACGTCCCAGCGGCGTATTGCTTTGACGCTCGGTCAACCAACGTCCCAGCGGCGTATTGCTATGACGCTGGGTCAACCAACGTGCCAGCGGCGTATTGCTTTCACGCTCGGTCCAACAACGTCCCAGCGGCGTATTGCTTTCACGCTCGGTCCAACAACGTCCCAGCGGCGTATTGCTTTGACGCTCGGTCCAACAACGTCCCAGCGGCGTATTGCTTTGACGCTCGGTCAACCAACGTCCCAGCGGCGTATTGCTTTCACGCTCGGTCCAACAACGTCCCAGCGGCGTATTGCTTTGACGCTCGGTCCAACAACGTCCCAGCGGCGTATTGCTTTGACGCTCGGTCAACCAACGTCCCAGCGGCGTATTGCTTTGACGCTCGGTCAACCAACGTCCCAGCGGCGTATTGCTTTCACGCTCGGTCCAACAACGTCCCAGCGGCGTATTGCTTTGACGCTCGGTCAACCAACGTCCCAGCGGCGTATTGCTTTGACGCTCGGTAAACCAACGTCCCAGCGGCGTATTGCTTTCACGCTCGGTCCAACAACGTCCCAGCGGCGTATTGCTTTGACGCTCGGTCAACCAACGTGCCAGCGGCGTATTGCTATGACGCTCGGTCAACCAACGTGCCAGCGGCGTATTGCTTTGACGCTCGGTCAACCAACGTCCCAGCGGCGTATTGCTTTGACGCTCGGTCCAACAACGTCCCAGCGGCGTATTGCTTTCACGCTCGGTCCAATAACGTCCCAGCGGCGTATTGCTTTCACGCTCGGTCCAACAACGTCCCAGCGGCGTATTGCTTTGACGCTCGGTCAACCAACGTCCCAGCGGCGTATTGCTTTGACGCTCGGTAAACCAACGTCCCAGCGGCGTATTGCTTTCACGCTCGGTCCAACAACGTCCCAGCGGCGTATTGCTTTGACGCTCGGTCAACCAACGTCCCAGCGGCGTATTGCTTTCACGCTCGGTCCAACAACGTCCCAGCGGCGTATTCCTTTCACGCTCGGTCCAACAACGTCCCAGCGGCGTATTGCTTTGACGCTCGGTCCAACAACGTCCCAGCGGCGTATTGCTTTCACGCTCGGTCAACCAACGTCCCAGCGGCGTATTGCTTTGACGCTCGGTCAACCAACGTCCCAGCGGCGTATTGCGTTGACGCTCGGTCAACCAACGTCCCAGCGGCGTATTGCTTTCACGCTCGGTCCAACAACGTCCCAGCGGCGTATTGCTTTGACGCTCGGTCAACCAACGTCCCAGCGGCGTATTGCTTTGACGCTCGGTCAACCAACGTCCCAGCGGCGTATTGCTTTCACGCTCGGTCCAACAACGTCCCAGCGGCGTATTGCTTTGACGCTCGGTCCAACAACGTCCCAGCGGCGTATTGCTTTGACGCTCGGTCAACCAACGTCCCAGCGGCGTATTGCTTTGACGCTCGGTCAACCAACGTCCCAGCGGCGTATTGCTTTCACGCTCGGTCCAACAACGTCCCAGCGGCGTATTGCTTTGACGCTCGGTCAACCAACGTCCCAGCGGCGTATTGCTTTGACGCTCGGTAAACCAACGTCCCAGCGGCGTATTGCTTTCACGCTCGGTCCAACAACGTCCCAGCGGCGTATTGCTTTGACGCTCGGTCAACCAACGTCCCAGCGGCGTATTGCTATGACGCTCGGTCAACCAACGTGCCAGCGGCGTATTGCTTTCACGCTCGGTCCAACAACGTCCCAGCGGCGTATTGCTTTGACGCTCGGTCAACCAACGTCCCAGCGGCGTATTGCTTTGACGCTCGGTCCAACAACGTCCCAGCGGCGTATTGCTTTCACGCTCGGTCAACCAACGTCCCAGCGGCGCATTGCTTTGACGCTCGGTCTAACAACGTCCCAGCGGCGTATTGCTATGACGCTCGGTCAACCAACGTCCCAGCGGCGTATTGCTTTGACGCTCGGTCCAACAACGTCCCAGCGGCGTATTGCTTTCACGCTCGGTCCAACAACGTCCCAGCGGCGTATTGCTTTGACGCTCGGTCAACCAACGTCCCAGCGGCGTATTGCTTTGACGCTCGGTCAACCAACGTGCCAGCGGCGTATTGCTTTGACGCTCGGTCAACCAACGTCCCGGCGGCGTATTGCTTTGACGCTCGGTCAACCAACGTCCCAGCGGCGTATTGCTTTGACGCTCGGTCCAACAACGTCCCAGCGGCGTATTGCTATGACACTCGGTCCAACAACGTCCCAGCGGCGTATTGCTTTGACGCTCGGTCCAACAACGTCCCAGCGGCGTATTGCTTTGACGCTCGGTCAACCAACGTCCCAGCGGCCTATTGCTATGACGCTCGGTCAACCAACGTGCCAGCGGCGTATTGCTTTCACGCTCGGTCCAACAACGTCCCAGCGGCGTATTGCTTTGACGCTCGGTCAAACAACGTCCCAGCGGCGTATTGCTTTGACGCTCGGTCCAACAACGTCCCAGCGGCGTATTGCTTTGACGCTCGGTCAACCAACGTCCCAGCGGCGTATTGCTTTCACGCTCGGTCCAACAACGTCCCAGCGGCGTATTGCTTTGACGCTCGGTCCAACAACGTCCCAGCGGCGTATTGCTTTGACGCTCGGTCAACCAACGTCCCAGCGGCGTATTGCTTTGACGCTCGGTCAACCAACGTCCCAGCGGCGTATTGCTTTCACGCTCGGTCCAACAACGTCCCAGCGGCGTATTGCTTTGACGCTCGGTCAACCAACGTCCCAGCGGCGTATTGCTTTGACGCTCGGTAAACCAACGTCCCAGCGGCGTATTGCTTTCACGCTCGGTCCAATAACGTCCCAGCGGCGTATTGCTTTGACGCTCGGTCAACCAACGTCCCAGCGGCGTATTGCTTTGACGCTCGGTAAACCAACGTCCCAGCGGCGTATTGCTTTCACGCTCGGTCCAACAACGTCCCAGCGGCGTATTGCTTTGACGCTCGGTCAACCAACGTGCCAGCGGCGTATTGCTATGACGCTCGGTCAACCAACGTGCCAGCGGCGTATTGCTTTGACGCTCGGTCAACCAACGTCCCAGCGGCGTATTGCTTTGACGCTCGGTCCAACAACGTCCCAGCGGCGTATTGCTTTCACGCTCGGTCCAACAACGTCCCAGCGGCGTATTGCTTTGACGCTCGGTCCAACAACGTCCTAGCGGCGTATTGCTTTCACGCTCGGTCCAACAACGTCCCAGCGGCGTATTGCTTTGACGCTCGGTCAACCAACGTCCCAGCGGCGTATTGCTTTCACGCTCGGTCCAACAACGTCCCAGCGGCGTATTGCTTTGACGCTCGGTCCAACAACGTCCCAGCGGCGTATTGCTTTGACGCTCGGTCAACCAACGTCCCAGCGGCGTATTGCTTTGACGCTCGGTCAACCAACGTCCCAGCGGCGTATTGCTTTCACGCTCGGTCCTACAACGTCCCAGCGGCGTATTGCTTTGACGCTCGGTCAACCAACGTCCCAGCGGCGTATTGCTTTGACGCTCGGTAAACCAACGTCCCAGCGGCGTATTGCTTTCACGCTCGGTCCAACAACGTCCCAGCGGCGTGTTGCTTTGACGCTCGGTCAACCAACGTGCCAGCGGCGTATTGCTATGACGCTCGGTCAACCAACGTGCCAGCGGCGTATTGCTTTGACGCTCGGTCAACCAACGTCCCAGCGGCGTATTGCTTTGACGCTCGGTCCAACAACGTCCCAGCGGCGTATTGCTTTCACGCTCGGTCCAACAACGTCCCAGCGGCGTATTCCTTTCACGCTCGGTCCAACAACGTCCCAGCGGCGTATTGCTTTGACGCTCGGTCCAACAACGTCCCAGCGGCGTATTGCTTTCACGCTCGGTCAACCAACGTCCCAGCGGCGTATTGCTTTGACGCTCGGTCAACCAACGTCCCAGCGGCGTATTGCGTTGACGCTCGGTCAACCAACGTCCCAGCGGCGTATTGCTTTCACGCTCGGTCCGACAACGTCCCAGCGGCGTATTGCTTTGACGCTCGGTCAACCAACGTCCCAGCGGCGTATTGCTTTGACGCTCGGTCAACCAACGTCCCAGCGGCGTATTGCTTTCACGCTCGGTCCAACAACGTCCCAGCGGCGTATTGCTTTGACGCTCGGTCAACCAACGTGCCAGCGGCGTATTGCTATGACGCTCGGTCAACCAACGTGCCAGCGGCGTATTGCTTTGACGCTCGGTCAACCAACGTCCCAGCGGCGTATTGCTTTGACGCTCGGTCCAACAACGTCCCAGCGGCGTATTGCTTTCACGCTCGGTCCAATAACGTCCCAGCGGCGTATTGCTTTCACGCTCGGTCCAACAACGTCCCAGCGGCGTATTGCTTTGACGCTCGGTCAACCAACGTCCCAGCGGCGTATTGCTTTGACGCTCGGGCAACCAACGTCCCAGCGGCGTATTGCTTTCACGCTCGGTCCAACAACGTCCCAGCGGCGTATTGCTTTCACGCTCGGTCCAACAACGTCCCAGCGGCGTATTGCTTTGACGCTCGGTCCAACAACGTCCCAGCGGCGTATTGCTTTGACGCTCGGTCAACCAACGTCCCAGCGGCGTATTGCTTTCACGCTCGGTCCAACAACGTCCCAGCGGCGTATTGCTTTGACGCTCGGTCCAACAACGTCCCAGCGGCGTATTGCTTTGACGCTCGGTCAACCAACGTCCCAGCGGCGTATTGCTTTCACGCTCGGTCAACCAACGTCCCAGCGGCGTATTGCTTTGACGCTCGGTCTAACAACGTCCCAGCGGCGTATTGCTATGACGCTCGGTCAACCAACGTCCCAGCGGCGTATTGCTTTGACGCTCGGTCCAACAACGTCCCAGCGGCGTATTGCTTTGACGCTCGGTCAACCAACGTCCCAGCGGCGTATTGCTTTGACGCTCGGTCAACCAACGTCCCAGCGGCGTATTGCTTTCAC
>OZ018306.1:8375540-8393615 GCA_963969485.1 Nomada goodeniana | reverse complement strand
GGACCGAGCGTCAAAGCAATACGCCGCTGGGACGTTGTTTGACCGAGCGTCAAAGCAATACGCCGCTGGGACGTTGTTGGACCGAGCGTGAAAGCAATACGCCGCTGGCACGTTGGTTGACCGAGCGTCATAGCAATACGCCGCTGGGACGTTGGTTGACCGAGCGTCAAAGCAATACGCCGCTGGGACGTTGTTGGACCGAGCGTCAAAGCAATACGCCGCTGGGACGTTGTTGGACCGAGTGTCATAGCAATACGCCGCTGGGACGTTGTTGGACCGAGCGTCAAAGCAATACGCCGCTGGGACGTTGGTTGACCGAGCGTCAAAGCAATACGCCGCCGGGACGTTGGTTGACCGAGCGTCAAAGCAATACGCCGCTGGCACGTTGGTTGACCGAGCGTCAAAGCAATACGCCGCTGGGACGTTGGTTGACCGAGCGTCAAAGCAATACGCCGCTGGGACGTTGTTGGACCGAGCGTGAAAGCAATACGCCGCTGGGACGTTGTTGGACCGAGCGTCAAAGCAATACGCCGCTGGGACGTTGGTTGACCGAGCGTCATAGCAATACGCCGCTGGGACGTTGTTAGACCGAGCGTCAAAGCAATGCGCCGCTGGGACGTTGGTTGACCGAGCGTGAAAGCAATACGCCGCTGGGACGTTGTTGGACCGAGCGTCAAAGCAATACGCCGCTGGGACGTTGGTTGACCGAGCGTCAAAGCAATACGCCGCTGGGACGTTGTTGGACCGAGCGTGAAAGCAATACGCCGCTGGCACGTTGGTTGACCGAGCGTCATAGCAATACGCCGCTGGGACGTTGGTTGACCGAGCGTCAAAGCAATACGCCGCTGGGACGTTGTTGGACCGAGCGTGAAAGCAATACGCCGCTGGGACGTTATTGGACCGAGCGTGAAAGCAATACGCCGCTGGGACGTTGTTGGACCGAGCGTCAAAGCAATACGCCGCTGGGACGTTGGTTGACCGAGCGTCAAAGCAATACGCCGCTGGCACGTTGGTTGACCGAGCGTCATAGCAATACGCCGCTGGCACGTTGGTTGACCGAGCGTCAAAGCAATACGCCGCTGGGACGTTGTTGGACCGAGCGTGAAAGCAATACGCCGCTGGGACGTTGGTTTACCGAGCGTCAAAGCAATACGCCGCTGGGACGTTGGTTGACCGAGCGTCAAAGCAATACGCCGCTGGGACGTTGTTGGACCGAGCGTGAAAGCAATACGCCGCTGGGACGTTGGTTGACCGAGCGTCAAAGCAATACGCCGCTGGGACGTTGGTTGACCGAGCGTCAAAGCAATACGCCGCTGGGACGTTGTTGGACCGAGCGTCAAAGCAATACGCCGCTGGGACGTTGTTGGACCGAGCGTGAAAGCAATACGCCGCTGGGACGTTGGTTGACCGAGCGTCAAAGCAATACGCCGCTGGGACGTTGTTGGACCGAGCGTCAAAGCAATACGCCGCTGGGACGTTGGTTGACCGAGCGTCAAAGCAATATGCCGCTGGGACGTTGGTTGACCGAGCGTCAAAGCAATACGCCGCTGGGACGTTGGTTGACCGAGCGTCAAAGCAATACGCCGCTGGGACGTTGGTTGACCGAGCGTGAAAGCAATACGCCGCTGGGACGTTGTTGGACCGAGCGTCAAAGCAATACGCCGCTGGGACGTTGTTGGACCGAGCGTGAAAGGAATACGCCGCTGGGACGTTGTTGGACCGAGCGTGAAAGCAATACGCCGCTGGGACGTTGTTGGACCGAGCGTCAAAGCAATACGCCGCTGGGACGTTGGTTGACCGAGCGTCAAAGCAATACGCCGCTGGGACGTTGTTGGACCGAGCGTCAAAGCAATACGCCGCTGGGACGTTGTTTGACCGAGCGTCAAAGCAATACGCCGCTGGGACGTTGTTGGACCGAGCGTGAAAGCAATACGCCGCTGGCACGTTGGTTGACCGAGCGTCAAAGCAATACGCCGCTGGGACGTTGTTGGACCGAGCGTCAAAGCAATACGCCGCTGGGACGTTGTTGGACCGAGTGTCATAGCAATACGCCGCTGGGACGTTGTTGGACCGAGCGTCAAAGCAATACGCCGCTGGGACGTTGGTTGACCGAGCGTCAAAGCAATACGCCGCCGGGACGTTGGTTGACCGAGCGTCAAAGCAATACGCCGCTGGCACGTTGGTTGACCGAGCGTCAAAGCAATACGCCGCTGGGACGTTGGTTGACCGAGCGTCAAAGCAATACGCCGCTGGGACGTTGTTGGACCGAGCGTGAAAGCAATACGCCGCTGGGACGTTGTTGGACCGAGTGTCAAAGCAATACGCCGCTGGGACGTTGGTTGACCGAGCGTCATAGCAATACGCCGCTGGGACGTTGTTAGACCGAGCGTCAAAGCAATGCGCCGCTGGGACGTTGGTTGACCGAGCGTGAAAGCAATACGCCGCTGGGACGTTGTTGGACCGAGCGTCAAAGCAATACGCCGCTGGGACGTTGGTTGACCGAGCGTCAAAGCAATACGCCGCTGGGACGTTGTTGGACCGAGCGTGAAAGCAATACGCCGCTGGCACGTTGGTTGACCGAGCGTCATAGCAATACGCCGCTGGGACGTTGGTTGACCGAGCGTCAAAGCAATACGCCGCTGGGACGTTGTTGGACCGAGCGTGAAAGCAATACGCCGCTGGGACGTTGGTTTACCGAGCGTCAAAGCAATACGCCGCTGGGACGTTGGTTGACCGAGCGTCAAAGCAATACGCCGCTGGGACGTTGTTGGACCGAGCGTGAAAGCAATACGCCGCTGGGACGTTATTGGACCGAGCGTGAAAGCAATACGCCGCTGGGACGTTGTTGGACCGAGCGTCAAAGCAATACGCCGCTGGGACGTTGGTTGACCGAGCGTCAAAGCAATACGCCGCTGGCACGTTGGTTGACCGAGCGTCATAGCAATACGCCGCTGGCACGTTGGTTGACCGAGCGTCAAAGCAATACGCCGCTGGGACGTTGTTGGACCGAGCGTGAAAGCAATACGCCGCTGGGACGTTGGTTTACCGAGCGTCAAAGCAATACGCCGCTGGGACGTTGGTTGACCGAGCGTCAAAGCAATACGCCGCTGGGACGTTGTTGGACCGAGCGTGAAAGCAATACGCCGCTGGGACGTTGGTTGACCGAGCGTCAAAGCAATACGCCGCTGGGACGTTGGTTGACCGAGCGTCAAAGCAATACGCCGCTGGGACGTTGTTGGACCGAGCGTCAAAGCAATACGCCGCTGGGACGTTGTTGGACCGAGCGTGAAAGCAATACGCCGCTGGGACGTTGGTTGACCGAGCGTCAAAGCAATACGCCGCTGGGACGTTGTTGGACCGAGCGTCAAAGCAATACGCCGCTGGGACGTTGTTGGACCGAGCGTGAAAGCAATACGCCGCTGGGACGTTGTTGGACCGTGCGTGAAAGCAATACGCCGCTGGCACGTTGGTTGACCCAGCGTCATAGCAATACGCCGCTGGGACGTTGGTTGACCGAGCGTCAAAGCAATACGCCGCTGGGACGTTGTTGGACCGAGCGTCAAAGCAATACGCCGCTGGGACGTTGTTGGACCGAGCGTGAAAGCAATACGCCGCTGGGACGTTATTGGACCGAGCGTGAAAGCAATACGCCGCTGGGACGTTGTTGGACCGAGCGTCAAAGCAATACGCCGCTGGGACGTTGGTTGACCGAGCGTCAAAGCAATACGCCGCTGGGACGTTGTTGGACCGAGCGTGAAAGCAATACGCCGCTGGGACGTTGGTTTACCGAGCGTCAAAGCAATACGCCGCTGGGACGTTGGTTGACCGAGCGTCAAAGCAATACGCCGCTGGGACGTTGTTGGACCGAGCGTGAAAGCAATACGCCGCTGGGACGTTATTGGACCGAGCGTGAAAGCAATACGCCGCTGGGACGTTGTTGGACCGAGCGTCAAAGCAATACGCCGCTGGGACGTTGGTTGACCGAGCGTCAAAGCAATACGCCGCTGGCACGTTGGTTGACCGAGCGTCATAGCAATACGCCGCTGGCACGTTGGTTGACCGAGCGTCAAAGCAATACGCCGCTGGGACGTTGTTGGACCGAGCGTGCAAGCAATACGCCGCTGGGACGTTGGTTTACCGAGCGTCAAAGCAATACGCCGCTGGGACGTTGGTTGACCGAGCGTCAAAGCAATACGCCGCTGGGACGTTGTTGGACCGAGCGTGAAAGCAATACGCCGCTGGGACGTTGGTTGACCGAGCGTCAAAGCAATACGCCGCTGGGACGTTGGTTGACCGAGCGTCAAAGCAATACGCCGCTGGGACGTTGTTGGACCGAGCGTCAAAGCAATACGCCGCTGGGACGTTGGTTGACCGAGCGTCATAGCAATACGCCGCTGGGACGTTGTTAGACCGAGCGTCAAAGCAATACGCCGCTGGGACGTTGGTTGACCGAGCGTGAAAGCAATACGCCGCTGGGACGTTGGTTGACCGAGCGTCAAAGCAATACGCCGCTGGGACGTTGTTGGACCGAGCGTCAAAGCAATACGCCGCTGGGACGTTGTTGGACCGAGCGTGAAAGCAATACGCCGCTGGGACGTTGGTTGACCGAGCGTCAAAGCAATACGCCGCTGGGACGTTGTTGGACCGAGCGTCAAAGCAATACGCCGCTGGGACGTTGTTGGACCGAGCGTGAAAGCAATACACCGCTGGGACGTTGTTGGACCGAGCGTGAAAGCAATACGCCGCTGGGACGTTGGTTGCCCGAGCGTCAAAGCAATACGCCGCTGGGACGTTGGTTGACCGAGCGTCAAAGCAATACGCCGCTGGGACGTTGTTGGACCGAGCGTGAAAGCAATACGCCGCTGGGACGTTATTGGACCGAGCGTGAAAGCAATACGCCGCTGGGACGTTGTTGGACCGAGCGTCAAAGCAATACGCCGCTGGGACGTTGGTTGACCGAGCGTCAAAGCAATACGCCGCTGGCACGTTGGTTGACCGAGCGTCATAGCAATACGCCGCTGGCACGTTGGTTGACCGAGCGTCAAAGCAATACGCCGCTGGGACGTTGTTGGACCGAGCGTGAAAGCAATACGCCGCTGGGACGTTGGTTGACCGAGCGTCAAAGCAATACGCCGCTGGGACGTTGGTTGACCGAGCGTCAAAGCAATACGCCGCTGGGACGTTGTTGGACCGAGCGTGAAAGCAATACGCCGCTGGGACGTTGGTTGACCGAGCGTCAACGCAATACGCCGCTGGGACGTTGGTTGACCGAGCGTCAAAGCAATACGCCGCTGGGACGTTGGTTGACCGAGCGTGAAAGCAATACGCCGCTGGGACGTTGTTGGACCGAGCGTCAAAGCAATACGCCGCTGGGACGTTGTTGGACCGAGCGTGAAAGGAATACGCCGCTGGGACGTTGTTGGACCGAGCGTGAAAGCAATACGCCGCTGGGACGTTGTTGGACCGAGCGTCAAAGCAATACGCCGCTGGGACGTTGGTTGACCGAGCGTCAAAGCAATACGCCGCTGGCACGTTGGTTGACCGAGCGTCATAGCAATACGCCGCTGGCACGTTGGTTGACCGAGCGTCAAAGCAATACGCCGCTGGGACGTTGTTGGACCGAGCGTGAAAGCAATACGCCGCTGGGACGTTGGTTTACCGAGCGTCAAAGCAATACGCCGCTGGGACGTTGGTTGACCGAGCGTCAAAGCAATACGCCGCTGGGACGTTGTAGGACCGAGCGTGAAAGCAATACGCCGCTGGGACGTTGGTTGACCGAGCGTCAAAGCAATACGCCGCTGGGACGTTGGTTGACCGAGCGTCAAAGCAATACGGCGCTGGGACGTTGTTGGACCGAGCGTCAAAGCAATACGCCGCTGGGACATTGTTGGACCGAGCGTGAAAGCAATACGCCGCTGGGACGTTGGTTGACCGAGCGTCAAAGCAATACGCCGCTGGGACGTTGTTGGACCGAGCGTGAAAGCAATACGCCGCTGGGACGTTGTTGGACCGAGCGTCAAAGCAATACGCCGCTGGGACGTTGTTGGACCGAGCGTGAAAGCAATACGCCGCTGGGACGTTGTTGGACCGAGCGTCAAAGCAATACGCCGCTGGGACGTTGGTTGACCGAGCGTCAAAGCAATACGCCGCTGGCACGTTGGTTGACCGAGCGTCATAGCAATACGCCGCTGGCACGTTGGTTGACCGAGCGTCAAAGCAATACGCCGCTGGGACGTTGTTGGACCGAGCGTCAAAGCAATACGCCGCTGGGACGTTGTTGGACCGAGCGTGAAAGCAATACGCCGCTGGGACGTTGTTGGACCGAGCGTCAAAGCAATACGCCGCTGGGACGTTGTTGGACCGAGCGTGAAAGGAATACGCCGCTGGGACGTTGTTGGACCGAGCGTGAAAGCAATACGCCGCTGGGACGTTGTTGGACCGAGCGTCAAAGCAATACGCCGCTGGGACGTTGGTTGACCGAGCGTCAAAGCAATACGCCGCTGGGACGTTGTTGGACCGAGCGTCAAAGCAATACGCCGCTGGGACGTTGTTTGACCGAGCGTCAAAGCAATACGCCGCTGGGACGTTGTTGGACCGAGCGTGAAAGCAATACGCCGCTGGCACGTTGGTTGACCGAGCGTCATAGCAATACGCCGCTGGGACGTTGGTTGACCGAGCGTCAAAGCAATACGCCGCTGGGACGTTGTTGGACCGAGCGTCAAAGCAATACGCCGCTGGGACGTTGTTGGACCGAGTGTCATAGCAATACGCCGCTGGGACGTTGTTGGACCGAGCGTCAAAGCAATACGCCGCTGGGACGTTGGTTGACCGAGCGTCAAAGCAATACGCCGCCGGGACGTTGGTTGACCGAGCGTCAAAGCAATACGCCGCTGGCACGTTGGTTGACCGAGCGTCAAAGCAATACGCCGCTGGGACGTTGGTTGACCGAGCGTCAAAGCAATACGCCGCTGGGACGTTGTTGGACCGAGCGTGAAAGCAATACGCCGCTGGGACGTTGTTGGACCGAGCGTCAAAGCAATACGCCGCTGGGACGTTGGTTGACCGAGCGTCATAGCAATACGCCGCTGGGACGTTGTTAGACCGAGCGTCAAAGCAATGCGCCGCTGGGACGTTGGTTGACCGAGCGTGAAAGCAATACGCCGCTGGGACGTTGTTGGACCGAGCGTCAAAGCAATACGCCGCTGGGACGTTGGTTGACCGAGCGTCAAAGCAATACGCCGCTGGGACGTTGTTGGACCGAGCGTGAAAGCAATACGCCGCTGGCACGTTGGTTGACCGAGCGTCATAGCAATACGCCGCTGGGACGTTGGTTGACCGAGCGTCAAAGCAATACGCCGCTGGGACGTTGTTGGACCGAGCGTGAAAGCAATACGCCGCTGGGACGTTATTGGACCGAGCGTGAAAGCAATACGCCGCTGGGACGTTGTTGGACCGAGCGTCAAAGCAATACGCCGCTGGGACGTTGGTTGACCGAGCGTCAAAGCAATACGCCGCTGGCACGTTGGTTGACCGAGCGTCATAGCAATACGCCGCTGGCACGTTGGTTGACCGAGCGTCAAAGCAATACGCCGCTGGGACGTTGTTGGACCGAGCGTGAAAGCAATACGCCGCTGGGACGTTGGTTTACCGAGCGTCAAAGCAATACGCCGCTGGGACGTTGGTTGACCGAGCGTCAAAGCAATACGCCGCTGGGACGTTGTTGGACCGAGCGTGAAAGCAATACGCCGCTGGGACGTTGGTTGACCGAGCGTCAAAGCAATACGCCGCTGGGACGTTGGTTGACCGAGCGTCAAAGCAATACGCCGCTGGGACGTTGTTGGACCGAGCGTCAAAGCAATACGCCGCTGGGACGTTGTTGGACCGAGCGTGAAAGCAATACGCCGCTGGGACGTTGGTTGACCGAGCGTCAAAGCAATACGCCGCTGGGACGTTGTTGGACCGAGCGTCAAAGCAATACGCCGCTGGGACGTTGGTTGACCGAGCGTCAAAGCAATATGCCGCTGGGACGTTGGTTGACCGAGCGTCAAAGCAATACGCCGCTGGGACGTTGGTTGACCGAGCGTCAAAGCAATACGCCGCTGGGACGTTGGTTGACCGAGCGTGAAAGCAATACGCCGCTGGGACGTTGTTGGACCGAGCGTCAAAGCAATACGCCGCTGGGACGTTGTTGGACCGAGCGTGAAAGGAATACGCCGCTGGGACGTTGTTGGACCGAGCGTGAAAGCAATACGCCGCTGGGACGTTGTTGGACCGAGCGTCAAAGCAATACGCCGCTGGGACGTTGGTTGACCGAGCGTCAAAGCAATACGCCGCTGGGACGTTGTTGGACCGAGCGTCAAAGCAATACGCCGCTGGGACGTTGTTTGACCGAGCGTCAAAGCAATACGCCGCTGGGACGTTGTTGGACCGAGCGTGAAAGCAATACGCCGCTGGCACGTTGGTTGACCGAGCGTCATAGCAATACGCCGCTGGGACGTTGGTTGACCGAGCGTCAAAGCAATACGCCGCTGGGACGTTGTTGGACCGAGCGTCAAAGCAATACGCCGCTGGGACGTTGTTGGACCGAGTGTCATAGCAATACGCCGCTGGGACGTTGTTGGACCGAGCGTCAAAGCAATACGCCGCTGGGACGTTGGTTGACCGAGCGTCAAAGCAATACGCCGCCGGGACGTTGGTTGACCGAGCGTCAAAGCAATACGCCGCTGGCACGTTGGTTGACCGAGCGTCAAAGCAATACGCCGCTGGGACGTTGGTTGACCGAGCGTCAAAGCAATACGCCGCTGGGACGTTGTTGGACCGAGCGTGAAAGCAATACGCCGCTGGGACGTTGTTGGACCGAGTGTCAAAGCAATACGCCGCTGGGACGTTGGTTGACCGAGCGTCATAGCAATACGCCGCTGGGACGTTGTTAGACCGAGCGTCAAAGCAATGCGCCGCTGGGACGTTGGTTGACCGAGCGTGAAAGCAATACGCCGCTGGGACGTTGTTGGACCGAGCGTCAAAGCAATACGCCGCTGGGACGTTGGTTGACCGAGCGTCAAAGCAATACGCCGCTGGGACGTTGTTGGACCGAGCGTGAAAGCAATACGCCGCTGGCACGTTGGTTGACCGAGCGTCATAGCAATACGCCGCTGGGACGTTGGTTGACCGAGCGTCAAAGCAATACGCCGCTGGGACGTTGTTGGACCGAGCGTGAAAGCAATACGCCGCTGGGACGTTGGTTTACCGAGCGTCAAAGCAATACGCCGCTGGGACGTTGGTTGACCGAGCGTCAAAGCAATACGCCGCTGGGACGTTGTTGGACCGAGCGTGAAAGCAATACGCCGCTGGGACGTTATTGGACCGAGCGTGAAAGCAATACGCCGCTGGGACGTTGTTGGACCGAGCGTCAAAGCAATACGCCGCTGGGACGTTGGTTGACCGAGCGTCAAAGCAATACGCCGCTGGCACGTTGGTTGACCGAGCGTCATAGCAATACGCCGCTGGCACGTTGGTTGACCGAGCGTCAAAGCAATACGCCGCTGGGACGTTGTTGGACCGAGCGTGAAAGCAATACGCCGCTGGGACGTTGGTTTACCGAGCGTCAAAGCAATACGCCGCTGGGACGTTGGTTGACCGAGCGTCAAAGCAATACGCCGCTGGGACGTTGTTGGACCGAGCGTGAAAGCAATACGCCGCTGGGACGTTGGTTGACCGAGCGTCAAAGCAATACGCCGCTGGGACGTTGGTTGACCGAGCGTCAAAGCAATACGCCGCTGGGACGTTGTTGGACCGAGCGTCAAAGCAATACGCCGCTGGGACGTTGTTGGACCGAGCGTGAAAGCAATACGCCGCTGGGACGTTGGTTGACCGAGCGTCAAAGCAATACGCCGCTGGGACGTTGTTGGACCGAGCGTCAAAGCAATACGCCGCTGGGACGTTGTTGGACCGAGCGTGAAAGCAATACGCCGCTGGGACGTTGTTGGACCGTGCGTGAAAGCAATACGCCGCTGGCACGTTGGTTGACCCAGCGTCATAGCAATACGCCGCTGGGACGTTGGTTGACCGAGCGTCAAAGCAATACGCCGCTGGGACGTTGTTGGACCGAGCGTCAAAGCAATACGCCGCTGGGACGTTGTTGGACCGAGCGTGAAAGCAATACGCCGCTGGGACGTTATTGGACCGAGCGTGAAAGCAATACGCCGCTGGGACGTTGTTGGACCGAGCGTCAAAGCAATACGCCGCTGGGACGTTGGTTGACCGAGCGTCAAAGCAATACGCCGCTGGGACGTTGTTGGACCGAGCGTGAAAGCAATACGCCGCTGGGACGTTGGTTTACCGAGCGTCAAAGCAATACGCCGCTGGGACGTTGGTTGACCGAGCGTCAAAGCAATACGCCGCTGGGACGTTGTTGGACCGAGCGTGAAAGCAATACGCCGCTGGGACGTTATTGGACCGAGCGTGAAAGCAATACGCCGCTGGGACGTTGTTGGACCGAGCGTCAAAGCAATACGCCGCTGGGACGTTGGTTGACCGAGCGTCAAAGCAATACGCCGCTGGCACGTTGGTTGACCGAGCGTCATAGCAATACGCCGCTGGCACGTTGGTTGACCGAGCGTCAAAGCAATACGCCGCTGGGACGTTGTTGGACCGAGCGTGCAAGCAATACGCCGCTGGGACGTTGGTTTACCGAGCGTCAAAGCAATACGCCGCTGGGACGTTGGTTGACCGAGCGTCAAAGCAATACGCCGCTGGGACGTTGTTGGACCGAGCGTGAAAGCAATACGCCGCTGGGACGTTGGTTGACCGAGCGTCAAAGCAATACGCCGCTGGGACGTTGGTTGACCGAGCGTCAAAGCAATACGCCGCTGGGACGTTGTTGGACCGAGCGTCAAAGCAATACGCCGCTGGGACGTTGGTTGACCGAGCGTCATAGCAATACGCCGCTGGGACGTTGTTAGACCGAGCGTCAAAGCAATACGCCGCTGGGACGTTGGTTGACCGAGCGTGAAAGCAATACGCCGCTGGGACGTTGGTTGACCGAGCGTCAAAGCAATACGCCGCTGGGACGTTGTTGGACCGAGCGTCAAAGCAATACGCCGCTGGGACGTTGTTGGACCGAGCGTGAAAGCAATACGCCGCTGGGACGTTGGTTGACCGAGCGTCAAAGCAATACGCCGCTGGGACGTTGTTGGACCGAGCGTCAAAGCAATACGCCGCTGGGACGTTGTTGGACCGAGCGTGAAAGCAATACACCGCTGGGACGTTGTTGGACCGAGCGTGAAAGCAATACGCCGCTGGGACGTTGGTTGCCCGAGCGTCAAAGCAATACGCCGCTGGGACGTTGGTTGACCGAGCGTCAAAGCAATACGCCGCTGGGACGTTGTTGGACCGAGCGTGAAAGCAATACGCCGCTGGGACGTTATTGGACCGAGCGTGAAAGCAATACGCCGCTGGGACGTTGTTGGACCGAGCGTCAAAGCAATACGCCGCTGGGACGTTGGTTGACCGAGCGTCAAAGCAATACGCCGCTGGCACGTTGGTTGACCGAGCGTCATAGCAATACGCCGCTGGCACGTTGGTTGACCGAGCGTCAAAGCAATACGCCGCTGGGACGTTGTTGGACCGAGCGTGAAAGCAATACGCCGCTGGGACGTTGGTTGACCGAGCGTCAAAGCAATACGCCGCTGGGACGTTGGTTGACCGAGCGTCAAAGCAATACGCCGCTGGGACGTTGTTGGACCGAGCGTGAAAGCAATACGCCGCTGGGACGTTGGTTGACCGAGCGTCAACGCAATACGCCGCTGGGACGTTGGTTGACCGAGCGTCAAAGCAATACGCCGCTGGGACGTTGGTTGACCGAGCGTGAAAGCAATACGCCGCTGGGACGTTGTTGGACCGAGCGTCAAAGCAATACGCCGCTGGGACGTTGTTGGACCGAGCGTGAAAGGAATACGCCGCTGGGACGTTGTTGGACCGAGCGTGAAAGCAATACGCCGCTGGGACGTTGTTGGACCGAGCGTCAAAGCAATACGCCGCTGGGACGTTGGTTGACCGAGCGTCAAAGCAATACGCCGCTGGCACGTTGGTTGACCGAGCGTCATAGCAATACGCCGCTGGCACGTTGGTTGACCGAGCGTCAAAGCAATACGCCGCTGGGACGTTGTTGGACCGAGCGTGAAAGCAATACGCCGCTGGGACGTTGGTTTACCGAGCGTCAAAGCAATACGCCGCTGGGACGTTGGTTGACCGAGCGTCAAAGCAATACGCCGCTGGGACGTTGTAGGACCGAGCGTGAAAGCAATACGCCGCTGGGACGTTGGTTGACCGAGCGTCAAAGCAATACGCCGCTGGGACGTTGGTTGACCGAGCGTCAAAGCAATACGGCGCTGGGACGTTGTTGGACCGAGCGTCAAAGCAATACGCCGCTGGGACGTTGTTGGACCGAGCGTGAAAGCAATACGCCGCTGGGACGTTGGTTGACCGAGCGTCAAAGCAATACGCCGCTGGGACGTTGTTGGACCGAGCGTGAAAGCAATACGCCGCTGGGACGTTGTTGGACCGAGCGTCAAAGCAATACGCCGCTGGGACGTTGTTGGACCGAGCGTGAAAGCAATACGCCGCTGGGACGTTGTTGGACCGAGCGTCAAAGCAATACGCCGCTGGGACGTTGGTTGACCGAGCGTCAAAGCAATACGCCGCTGGCACGTTGGTTGACCGAGCGTCATAGCAATACGCCGCTGGCACGTTGGTTGACCGAGCGTCAAAGCAATACGCCGCTGGGACGTTGTTGGACCGAGCGTCAAAGCAATACGCCGCTGGGACGTTGTTGGACCGAGCGTGAAAGCAATACGCCGCTGGGACGTTGTTGGACCGAGCGTCAAAGCAATACGCCGCTGGGACGTTGGTTTACCGAGCGTCAAAGCAATACGCCGCTGGGACGTTGGTTGACCGAGCGTCAAAGCAATACGCCGCTGGGACGTTGTTGGACCGAGCGTGAAAGCAATACGCCGCTGGGACGTTGGTTGACCGAGCGTCAAAGCAATACGCCGCTGGGACGTTGGTTGACCGAGCGTCAAAGCAATACGCCGCTGGGACGTTGTTGGACCGAGCGTCAAAGCAATACGCCGCTGGGACGTTGGTTGACCGAGCGTCATAGCAATACGCCGCTGGGACGTTGTTAGACCGAGCGTCAAAGCAATACGCCGCTGGGACGTTGGTTGACCGAGCGTGAAAGCAATACGCCGCTGGGACGTTGGTTGACCGAGCGTCAAAGCAATACGCCGCTGGGACGTTGTTGGACCGAGCGTCAAAGCAATACGCCGCTGGGACGTTGTTGGACCGAGCGTGAAAGCAATACGCCGCTGGGACGTTGGTTGACCGAGCGTCAAAGCAATACGCCGCTGGGACGTTGTTGGACCGAGCGTCAAAGCAATACGCCGCTGGGACGTTGTTGGACCGAGCGTGAAAGCAATACGCCGCTGGGACGTTGTTGGACCGAGCGTGAAAGCAATACGCCGCTGGGACGTTGGTTGCCCGAGCGTCAAAGCAATACGCCGCTGGGACGTTGGTTGACCGAGCGTCAAAGCAATACGCCGCTGGGACGTTGTTGGACCGAGCGTGAAAGCAATACGCCGCTGGGACGTTATTGGACCGAGCGTGAAAGCAATACGCCGCTGGGACGTTGTTGGACCGAGCGTCAAAGCAATACGCCGCTGGGACGTTGGTTGACCGAGCGTCAAAGCAATACGCCGCTGGCACGTTGGTTGACCGAGCGTCATAGCAATACGCCGCTGGCACGTTGGTTGACCGAGCGTCAAAGCAATACGCCGCTGGGACGTTGTTGGACCGAGCGTGAAAGCAATACGCCGCTGGGACGTTGGTTGACCGAGCGTCAAAGCAATACGCCGCTGGGACGTTGGTTGACCGAGCGTCAAAGCAATACGCCGCTGGGACGTTGTTGGACCGAGCGTGAAAGCAATACGCCGCTGGGACGTTGGTTGACCGAGCGTCAACGCAATACGCCGCTGGGACGTTGGTTGACCGAGCGTCAAAGCAATACGCCGCTGGGACGTTGGTTGACCGAGCGTGAAAGCAATACGCCGCTGGGACGTTGTTGGACCGAGCGTCAAAGCAATACGCCGCTGGGACGTTGTTGGACCGAGCGTGAAAGGAATACGCCGCTGGGACGTTGTTGGACCGAGCGTGAAAGCAATACGCCGCTGGGACGTTGTTGGACCGAGCGTCAAAGCAATACGCCGCTGGGACGTTGGTTGACCGAGCGTCATAGCAATACGCCGCTGGCACGTTGGTTGACCGAGCGTCAAAGCAATACGCCGCTGGGACGTTGTTGGACCGAGCGTGAAAGCAATACGCCGCTGGGACGTTGGTTTACCGAGCGTCAAAGCAATACGCCGCTGGGACGTTGGTTGACCGAGCGTCAAAGCAATACGCCGCTGGGACGTTGTAGGACCGAGCGTGAAAGCAATACGCCGCTGGGACGTTGGTTGACCGAGCGTCAAAGCAATACGCCGCTGGGACGTTGGTTGACCGAGCGTCAAAGCAATACGGCGCTGGGACGTTGTTGGACCGAGCGTCAAAGCAATACGCCGCTGGGACGTTGTTGGACCGAGCGTGAAAGCAATACGCCGCTGGGACGTTGGTTGACCGAGCGTCAAAGCAATACGCCGCTGGGACGTTGTTGGACCGAGCGTGAAAGCAATACGCCGCTGGGACGTTGGTTGACCGAGCGTGAAAGCAATACGCCGCTGGGACGTTGTTGGACCGAGCGTCAAAGCAATACGCCGCTGGGACGTTGTTGGACCGAGCGTGAAAGGAATACGCCGCTGGGACGTTGTTGGACCGAGCGTGAAAGCAATACGCCGCTGGGACGTTGTTGGACCGAGCGTCAAAGCAATACGCCGCTGGGACGTTGTTGGACCGAGCGTGAAAGGAATACGCCGCTGGGACGTTGTTGGACCGAGCGTCAAAGCAATACGCCGCTGGGACGTTGTTTGACCGAGCGTCAAAGCAATACGCCGCTGGGACGTTGTTGGACCGAGCGTGAAAGCAATACGCCGCTGGCACGTTGGTTGACCGAGCGTCATAGCAATACGCCGCTGGGACGTTGGTTGACCGAGCGTCAAAGCAATACGCCGCTGGGACGTTGTTGGACCGAGCGTCAAAGCAATACGCCGCTGGGACGTTGTTGGACCGAGTGTCATAGCAATACGCCGCTGGGACGTTGTTGGACCGAGCGTCAAAGCAATACGCCGCTGGGACGTTGGTTGACCGAGCGTCAAAGCAATACGCCGCCGGGACGTTGGTTGACCGAGCGTCAAAGCAATACGCCGCTGGCACGTTGGTTGACCGAGCGTCAAAGCAATACGCCGCTGGGACGTTGGTTGACCGAGCGTCAAAGCAATACGCCGCTGGGACGTTGTTGGACCGAGCGTGAAAGCAATACGCCGCTGGGACGTTGTTGGACCGAGCGTCAAAGCAATACGCCGCTGGGACGTTGGTTGACCGAGCGTCATAGCAATACGCCGCTGGGACGTTGTTAGACCGAGCGTCAAAGCAATGCGCCGCTGGGACGTTGGTTGACCGAGCGTGAAAGCAATACGCCGCTGGGACGTTGTTGGACCGAGCGTCAAAGCAATACGCCGCTGGGACGTTGGTTGACCGAGCGTCAAAGCAATACGCCGCTGGGACGTTGTTGGACCGAGCGTGAAAGCAATACGCCGCTGGCACGTTGGTTGACCGAGCGTCATAGCAATACGCCGCTGGGACGTTGGTTGACCGAGCGTCAAAGCAATACGCCGCTGGGACGTTGTTGGACCGAGCGTGAAAGCAATACGCCGCTGGGACGTTGGTTTACCGAGCGTCAAAGCAATACGCCGCTGGGACGTTGGTTGACCGAGCGTCAAAGCAATACGCCGCTGGGACGTTGTTGGACCGAGCGTGAAAGCAATACGCCGCTGGGACGTTATTGGACCGAGCGTGAAAGCAATACGCCGCTGGGACGTTGTTGGACCGAGCGTCAAAGCAATACGCCGCTGGGACGTTGGTTGACCGAGCGTCAAAGCAATACGCCGCTGGCACGTTGGTTGACCGAGCGTCATAGCAATACGCCGCTGGCACGTTGGTTGACCGAGCGTCAAAGCAATACGCCGCTGGGACGTTGTTGGACCGAGCGTGAAAGCAATACGCCGCTGGGACGTTGGTTTACCGAGCGTCAAAGCAATACGCCGCTGGGACGTTGGTTGACCGAGCGTCAAAGCAATACGCCGCTGGGACGTTGTTGGACCGAGCGTGAAAGCAATACGCCGCTGGGACGTTGGTTGACCGAGCGTCAAAGCAATACGCCGCTGGGACGTTGGTTGACCGAGCGTCAAAGCAATACGCCGCTGGGACGTTGTTGGACCGAGCGTCAAAGCAATACGCCGCTGGGACGTTGTTGGACCGAGCGTGAAAGCAATACGCCGCTGGGACGTTGGTTGACCGAGCGTCAAAGCAATACGCCGCTGGGACGTTGTTGGACCGAGCGTCAAAGCAATACGCCGCTGGGACGTTGTTGGACCGAGCGTGAAAGCAATACGCCGCTGGGACGTTGTTGGACCGAGCGTGAAAGCAATACGCCGCTGGCACGTTGGTTGACCCAGCGTCATAGCAATACGCCGCTGGGACGTTGGTTGACCGAGCGTCAAAGCAATACGCCGCTGGGACGTTGTTGGACCGAGCGTCAAAGCAATACGCCGCTGGGACGTTGTTGGACCGAGCGTGAAAGCAATACGCCGCTGGGACGTTATTGGACCGAGCGTGAAAGCAATACGCCGCTGGGACGTTGTTGGACCGAGCGTCAAAGCAATACGCCGCTGGGACGTTGGTTGACCGAGCGTCAAAGCAATACGCCGCTGGGACGTTGTTGGACCGAGCGTGAAAGCAATACGCCGCTGGGACGTTGGTTTACCGAGCGTCAAAGCAATACGCCGCTGGGACGTTGGTTGACCGAGCGTCAAAGCAATACGCCGCTGGGACGTTGTTGGACCGAGCGTGAAAGCAATACGCCGCTGGGACGTTATTGGACCGAGCGTGAAAGCAATACGCCGCTGGGACGTTGTTGGACCGAGCGTCAAAGCAATACGCCGCTGGGACGTTGGTTGACCGAGCGTCAAAGCAATACGCCGCTGGCACGTTGGTTGACCGAGCGTCATAGCAATACGCCGCTGGCACGTTGGTTGACCGAGCGTCAAAGCAATACGCCGCTGGGACGTTGTTGGACCGAGCGTGCAAGCAATACGCCGCTGGGACGTTGGTTTACCGAGCGTCAAAGCAATACGCCGCTGGGACGTTGGTTGACCGAGCGTCAAAGCAATACGCCGCTGGGACGTTGTTGGACCGAGCGTGAAAGCAATACGCCGCTGGGACGTTGGTTGACCGAGCGTCAAAGCAATACGCCGCTGGGACGTTGGTTGACCGAGCGTCAAAGCAATACGCCGCTGGGACGTTGTTGGACCGAGCGTCAAAGCAATACGCCGCTGGGACGTTGGTTGACCGAGCGTCATAGCAATACGCCGCTGGGACGTTGTTAGACCGAGCGTCAAAGCAATACGCCGCTGGGACGTTGGTTGACCGAGCGTGAAAGCAATACGCCGCTGGGACGTTGGTTGACCGAGCGTCAAAGCAATACGCCGCTGGGACGTTGTTGGACCGAGCGTCAAAGCAATACGCCGCTGGGACGTTGTTGGACCGAGCGTGAAAGCAATACGCCGCTGGGACGTTGGTTGACCGAGCGTCAAAGCAATACGCCGCTGGGACGTTGTTGGACCGAGCGTCAAAGCAATACGCCGCTGGGACGTTGTTGGACCGAGCGTGAAAGCAATACGCCGCTGGGACGTTGTTGGACCGAGCGTGAAAGCAATACGCCGCTGGGACGTTGGTTGCCCGAGCGTCAAAGCAATACGCCGCTGGGACGTTGGTTGACCGAGCGTCAAAGCAATACGCCGCTGGGACGTTGTTGGACCGAGCGTGAAAGCAATACGCCGCTGGGACGTTATTGGACCGAGCGTGAAAGCA
>OZ018306.1:8356924-8375340 GCA_963969485.1 Nomada goodeniana | reverse complement strand
AATACGCCGCTGGGACGTTGTTGGACCGAGCGTGAAAGCAATACGGCGCTGGGACGTTGTTGGACCGAGCGTCAAAGCAATACGCCGCTGGGACGTTGTTGGACCGAGCGTGAAAGCAATACGCCGCTGGGACGTTGTTGGACCGAGCGTCAAAGCAATACGCCGCTGGGACGTTGTTGGACCGAGCGTGAAAGCAATACGCCGCTGGGCACGTTGGTTGACCGAGCGTCAAAGCAATACGCCGCTGGGACGTTGTTGGACCGAGCGTCAAAGCAATACGCCGCTGGGACGTTGTTGGACCGAGCGTCAAAGCAATACGCCGCTGGGACGTTGTTGGACCGAGCGTGAAAGCAATACGCCGCTGGGACGTTGTTGGACCGAGCGTCAAAGCAATACGCCGCTGGGACGTTGTTGGACCGAGCGTCAAAGCAATACGCCGCTGGGACGTTGTTGGACCGAGCGTCAAAGCAATACGCCGCTGGGACGTTGTTGGACCGAGCGTGAAAGCAATACGCCGCTGGGACGTTGTTGGACCGAGCGTCAAAGCAATACGCCGCTGGGACGTTGTTGGACCGAGCGTGAAAGCAATACGCCGCTGGGACGTTGTTGGACCGAGCGTGAAAGCAATACGCCGCTGGGACGTTGTTGGACCGAGCGTCAAAGCAATACGCCGCTGGGACGTTGTTGGACCGAGCGTGAAAGCAATACGCCGCTGGCACGTTGGTTGACCGAGCGTCAAAGCAATACGCCGCTGGGACGTTGGTTGACCGAGCGTCAAAGCAATACGCCGCTGGGACGTTGGTTGACCGAGCGTCAAAGCAATACGCCGCTGGCACGTTGGTTGACCGAGCGTCATAGCAATACGCCGCTGGGACGTTGTTGGACCGAGCGTCAAAGCAATACGCCGCTGGGACGTTGTTGACCGAGCGTCAAAGCAATACGCCGCTGGCACGTTGGTTGACCGAGCGTCAAAGCAATACGCCGCTGGGACGTTGTTGGACCGAGCGTGAAAGCAATACGCCGCTGGGACGTTGTTGGACCGAGCGTCAAAGCAATACGCCGCTGGGACGTTGTTGGACCGAGCGTGAAAGCAATACGCCGCTGGCACGTTGGTTGACCGAGCGTCATAGCAATACGCCGCTGGCACGTTGGTTGACCGAGCGTCATAGCAATACGCCGCTGGCACGTTGGTTGACCGAGCGTCAAAGCAATACGCCGCTGGGACGTTGTTGGACCGAGCGTGAAAGCAATACGCCGCTGGGACGTTGTTGGACCGAGCGTCAAAGCAATACGCCGCTTGGACGTTGTTGGACCGAGCGTCAAAGCAATACGCCGCTGGGACGTTGTTGGACCGAGCGTGAAAGCAATACGCCGCTGGGACGTTGTTGGACCGAGCGTCAAAGCAATACGCCGCTGGGACGTTGGTTGACCGAGCGTCATAGCAATACGCCGCTGGGACGTTGTTGGACCGAGCGTGAAAGCAATACGCCGCTGGGACGTTGTTGGACCGAGCGTCAAAGCAATACGCCGCTGGGACGTTGTTGGACCGAGCGTCAAAGCAATACGCCGCTGGGACGTTGTTGGACCGAGCGTGAAAGCAATACGCCGCTGGCACGTTGGTTGACCGAGCGTCATAGCAATACGCCGCTGGGACGTTGTTGACCGAGCGTGAAAGCAATACGCCGCTGGGACGTTGTTGGACCGAGCGTCAAAGCAATACGCCGCTGGGACGTTGTTGGACCGAGCGTGAAAGCAATACGCCGCTGGGACGTTGTTGGACCGAGCGTCAAAGCAATACGCCGCTGGGACGTTGTTGGACCGAGCGTCAAAGCAATACGCCGCTGGGACGTTGTTGGACCGAGCGTCAAAGCAATACGCCGCTGGGACGTTGTTGGACCGAGCGTGAAAGCAATACGCCGCTGGGACGTTGTTGGACCGAGCGTCAAAGCAATACGCCGCTGGGACGTTGTTGGACCGAGCGTGAAAGCAATACGCCGCTGGCACGTTGGTTGACCGAGCGTCATAGCAATACGCCGCTGGGACGTTGGTTGACCGAGCGTCAAAGCAATACGCCGCTGGGACGTTGGTTGACCGAGCGTCAAAGCAATACGCCGCTGGCACGTTGGTTGACCGAGCGTCATAGCAATACGCCGCTGGGACGTTGTTGGACCGAGCGTCAAAGCAATACGCCGCTGGGACGTTGCTGGACCGAGCGTCAAAGCAATACGCCGCTGGGACGATGTTGGACCGAGCGTCATAGCAATACGCCGCTGGGACGTTGTTGGACCGAGCGTGAAAGCAATACGCCGCTGGGACGTTGTTGGACCGAGCGTCAAAGCAATACGCCGCTGGGACGTTGTTGGACCGAGCGTGAAAGCAATACGCCGCTGGCACGTTGGTTGTCCGAGCGTCATAGCAATACGCCGCTGGCACGTTGGTTGACCGAGCGTCATAGCAATACGCCGCTGGGACGTTGTTGGACCGAGCGTCAAAGCAATACGCCGCTGGGACGTTGTTGGACCGAGCGTGAAAGCAATACGCCGCTGGGACGTTGTTGGACCGAGCGTCAAAGCAATACGCCGCTGGGACGTTGGTTGACCGAGCGTCAAAGCAATACGCCGCTGGGACGTTGTTGGACCGAGCGTCAAAGCAATACGCCGCTGGGACGTTGTTGGACCGAGCGTGAAAGCAATACGCCGCTGGGACGTTGTTGGACCGAGCGTCAAAGCAATACGCCGCTGGGACGTTGTTGGACCGAGCGTCAAAGCAATACGCCGCTGGGACGTTGTTGGACCGAGCGTGAAAGCAATACGCCGCTGGGACGTTGTTGGACCGAGCGTGAAAGCAATACGCCGCTGGCACGTTGGTTGACCGAGCGTCATAGCAATACGCCGCTGGCACGTTGGTTGACCGAGCGTCAAAGCAATACGCCGCTGGGACGTTGTTGGACCGAGCGTCAAAGCAATACGCCGCTGGGACGTCGTTGGACCGAGCGTCAAAGCAATACGCCGCTGGGACGTTGGTGGACCGAGCGTGAAAGCAATACGCCGCTGGGACGTTGTTGGACCGAGCGTCAAAGCAATACGCCGCTGGGACGTTGTTGGACCGAGCGTGAAAGCAATACGCCGCTGGCACGTTGGTTGACCGAGCGTCATAGCAATACGCCGCTGGGACGTTGTTGGACCGAGCGTGAAAGCAATACGCCGCTGGGACGTTGTTGGACCGAGCGTGAAAGCAATACGCCGCTGGGACGTTGTTGGACCGAGCGTGAAAGCAATACGGCGCTGGGACGTTGTTGGACCGAGCGTCAAAGCAATACGCCGCTGGGACGTTGTTGGACCGAGCGTCAAAGCAATACGCCGCTGGGACGTTGTTGGACCGAGCGTCAAAGCAATACGCCGCTGGGACGTTGTTGGACCGAGCGTGAAAGCAATACGCCGCTGGGACGTTGTTGGACCGAGCGTGAAAGCAATACGCCGCTGGGACGTTGTTGGACCGAGCGTCAAAGCAATACGCCGATGGGACGTTGTTGGACCGAGCGTCAAAGCAATACGCCGCTGGGACGTTGTTGGACCGAGCGTGAAAGCAATACGCCGCTGGCACGTTGGTTGACCGAGCGTCATAGCAATACGCCGCTGGCACGTTGATTGACCGAGCGTCATAGCAATACGCCGCTGGCACGTTGGTTGACCGAGCGTCAAAGCAATACGCCGCTGGGACGTTGTTGGACCGAGCGTGAAAGCAATACGCCGCTGGGACGTTGTTGGACCGAGCGTCAAAGCAATACGCCGCTTTGACGTTGTTGGACCGAGCGTCAAAGCAATACGCCGCTGGGACGTTGTTGGACCGAGCGTGAAAGCAATACGCCGCTGGGACGTTGTTGGACCGAGCGTCAAAGCAATACGCCGCTGGGACGTTGGTTGACCGAGCGTCATAGCAACACGCCGCTGGGACGTTGTTGGACCGAGCGTGAAAGCAATACGCCGCTGGGACGTTGTTGGACCGAGCGTCAAAGCAATACGCCGCTGGGACGTTGTTGGACCGAGCGTGAAAGCAATACGCCGCTGGCACGTTGGTTGACCGAGCGTCATAGCAATACGCCGCTGGGACGTTGGTTGACCGAGCGTGAAAGCAATACGCCGCTGGGACGTTGTTGGACCGAGCGTGAAAGCAATACGCCGCTGGGACGTTGTTGGACCGAGCGTGAAAGCAATACGCCGCTGGGACGTTGTTGGACCGAGCGTCAAAGCAATACGCCGCTGGGACGTTGTTGGACCGAGCGTCAAAGCAATACGCCGCTGGGACGTTGTTGGACCGAGCGTCAAAGCAATACGCCGCTGGGACGTTGTTGGACCGAGCGTGAAAGCAATACGCCGCTGGGACGTTGTTGGACCGAGCGTCAAAGCAATACGCCGCTGGGACGTTGTTGGACCGAGCGTGAAAGCAATACGCCGCTGGCACGTTGGTTGACCGAGCGTCATAGCAATACGCCGCTGGGACGTTGGTTGACCGAGCGTCAAAGCAATACGCCGCTGGGACGTTGGTTGACCGAGCGTCAAAGCAATACGCCGCTGGCACGTTGGTTGACCGAGCGTCATAGCAATACGCCGCTGGGACGTTGTTGGACCGAGCGTCAAAGCAATACGCCGCTGGGACGTTGTTGGACCGAGCGTGAAAGCAATACGCCGCTGGGACGTTGTTGGACCGAGCGTCAAAGCAATACGCCGCTGGGACGTTGTTGGACCGAGCGTGAAAGCAATACGCCGCTGGGACGTTGTTGGACCGAGCGTCAAAGCAATACGCCGCTGGGACGTTGTTGGACCGAGCGTCAAAGCAATACGCCGCTGGGACGTTGTTGGACCGAGCGTGAAAGCAATACGCCGCTGGGACGTTGTTGGACCGAGCGTCAAAGCAATACGCCGCTGGGACGTTGTTGGACCGAGCGTGAAAGCAATACGCCGCTGGGACGTTGTTGGACCGAGCGTCAAAGCAATACGCCGCTGGGACGTTGTTGGACCGAGCGTGAAAGCAATACGCCGCTGGGACGTTGTTGGACCGAGCGTGAAAGCAATACGCCGCTGGGACGTTGTTGGACCGAGCGTGAAAGCAATACGCCGCTGGGACGTTGTTGGACCGAGCGTCAAAGCAATACGCCGATGGGACGTTGTTGGACCGAGCGTCAAAGCAATACGCCGCTGGGACGTTGTTGGACCGAGCGTGAAAGCAATACGCCGCTGGCACGTTGGTTGACCGAGCGTCATAGCAATACGCCGCTGGCACGTTGATTGACCGAGCGTCATAGCAATACGCCGCTGGCACGTTGGTTGACCGAGCGTCAAAGCAATACGCCGCTGGGACGTTGTTGGACCGAGCGTGAAAGCAATACGCCGCTGGGACGTTGTTGGACCGAGCGTCAAAGCAATACGCCGCTTTGACGTTGTTGGACCGAGCGTCAAAGCAATACGCCGCTGGGACGTTGTTGGACCGAGCGTGAAAGCAATACGCCGCTGGGACGTTGTTGGACCGAGCGTCAAAGCAATACGCCGCTGGGACGTTGGTTGACCGAGCGTCATAGCAACACGCCGCTGGGACGTTGTTGGACCGAGCGTGAAAGCAATACGCCGCTGGGACGTTGTTGGACCGAGCGTCAAAGCAATACGCCGCTGGGACGTTGTTGGACCGAGCGTGAAAGCAATACGCCGCTGGCACGTTGGTTGACCGAGCGTCATAGCAATACGCCGCTGGGACGTTGGTTGACCGAGCGTGAAAGCAATACGCCGCTGGGACGTTGTTGGACCGAGCGTGAAAGCAATACGCCGCTGGGACGTTGTTGGACCGAGCGTGAAAGCAATACGCCGCTGGGACGTTGTTGGACCGAGCGTCAAAGCAATACGCCGCTGGGACGTTGTTGGACCGAGCGTCAAAGCAATACGCCGCTGGGACGTTGTTGGACCGAGCGTCAAAGCAATACGCCGCTGGGACGTTGTTGGACCGAGCGTGAAAGCAATACGCCGCTGGGACGTTGTTGGACCGAGCGTCAAAGCAATACGCCGCTGGGACGTTGTTGGACCGAGCGTGAAAGCAATACGCCGCTGGCACGTTGGTTGACCGAGCGTCATAGCAATACGCCGCTGGGACGTTGGTTGACCGAGCGTCATAGCAATACGCCGCTGGGACGTTGGTTGACCGAGCGTCAAAGCAATACGCCGCTGGCACGTTGGTTGACCGAGCGTCATAGCAATACGCCGCTGGGACGTTGTTGGACCGAGCGTCAAAGCAATACGCCGCTGGGACGTTGTTGGACCGAGCGTCAAAGCAATACGCCGCTGGGACGATGTTGGACCGAGCGTCATAGCAATACGCCGCTGGGACGTTGTTGGACCGAGCGTGAAAGCAATACGCCGCTGGGACGTTGTTGGACCGAGCGTCAAAGCAATACGCCGCTGGGACGATGTTGGACCGAGCGTGAAAGCAATACGCCGCTGGCACGTTGGTTGACCGAGCGTCATAGCAATACGCCGCTGGCACGTTGGTTGACCGAGCGTCATAGCAATACGCCGCTTTGCACGTTGGTTGACCGAGCGTCATAGCAATACGCCGCTGGGACGTTGGTTGACCGAGCGTCAAAGCAATACGCCGCTGGGACGTTGTTGGACCGAGCGTGAAAGCAATACGCCGCTGGGACGTTGTTGGACCGAGCGTCAAAGCAATACGCCGCTGGGACGTTGTTGGACCGAGCGTCAAAGCAATACGCCGCTGGGACGTTGTTGGACCGAGCGTGAAAGCAATACGCCGCTGGGACGTTGTTGGACCGAGCGTCAAAGCAATACGCCGCTGGGACGTTGGTTGACCGAGCGTCAAAGCAATACGCCGCTGGGACGTTGTTGGACCGAGCGTGAAAGCAATACGCCGCTGGGACGTTGTTGGACCGAGCGTCAAAGCAATACGCCGCTGGGACGTTGTTGGACCGAGCGTCAAAGCAATACGCCGCTGGGACGTTGTTGGACCGAGCGTGAAAGCAATACGCCGCTGGCACGTTGGTTGACCGAGCGTCATAGCAATACGCCGCTGGCACGTTGGTTGACCGAGCGTCAAAGCAATACGCCGCTGGGACGTTGTTGGACCGAGCGTGAAAGCAATACGCCGCTGGGACGTTGTTGGACCGAGCGTCAAAGCAATACGCCGCTGGGACGTTGTTGGACCGAGCGTCAAAGCAATACGCCGCTGGGACGTTGTTGGACCGAGCGTGAAAGCAATACGCCGCTGGGACGTTGTTGGACCGAGCGTGAAAGCAATACGCCGCTGGGACGTTGTTGGACCGAGCGTCAAAGCAATACGCCGCTGGGACGTCGTTGGACCGAGCGTCAAAGCAATACGCCGCTGGGACGTTGTTGGACCGAGCGTGAAAGCAATACGCCGCTGGGACGTTGTTGGACCGAGCGTCAAAGCAATACGCCGCTGGGACGTTGTTGGACCGAGCGTGAAAGCAATACGCCGCTGGCACGTTGGTTGACCGAGCGTCATAGCAATACGCCGCTGGGACGTTGTTGGACCGAGCGTGAAAGAAATACGCCGCTGGGACGTTGTTGGACCGAGCGTGAAAGCAATACGCCGCTGGGACGTTGTTGGACCAAGCGTGAAAGCAATACGGCGCTGGGACGTTGTTGGACCGAGCGTCAAAGCAATACGCCGCTGGGACGTTGTTGGACCGACCGTGAAAGCAATACGCCGCTGGGACGTTGTTGGACCGAGCGTCAAAGCAATACGCGGCTGGGACGTTGTTGGACCGAGCGTGAAAGCAATACGCCGCTGGCACGTTGGTTGACCGAGCGTCATAGCAATACGCCGCTGGGACGTTGTTGGACCGAGCGTCAAAGCAATACGCCGCTGGGACGTTGTTGGACCGAGCGTCAAAGCAATACGCCGCTGGGACGATGTTGGACCGAGCGTCATAGCAATACGCCGCTGGGACGTTGTTGGACCGAGCGTGAAAGCAATACGCCGCTGGGACGTTGTTGGACCGAGCGTCAAAGCAATACGCCGCTGGGACGATGTTGGACCGAGCGTGAAAGCAATACGCCGCTGGCACGTTGGTTGACCGAGCGTCATAGCAATACGCCGCTGGCACGTTGGTTGACCGAGCGTCATAGCAATACGCCGCTGGCACGTTGGTTGACCGAGCGTCATAGCAATACGCCGCTGGGACGTTGGTTGACCGAGCGTCAAAGCAATACGCCGCTGGGACGTTGTTGGACCGAGCGTGAAAGCAATACGCCGCTGGGACGTTGTTGGACCGAGCGTCAAAGCAATACGCCGCTGGGACGTTGTTGGACCGAGCGTCAAAGCAATACGCCGCTGGGACGTTGTTGGACCGAGCGTGAAAGCAATACGCCGCTGGGACGTTGTTGGACCGAGCGTCAAAGCAATACGCCGCTGGGACGTTGTTGGACCGAGCGTGAAAGCAATACGCCGCTGGCACGTTGGTTGACCGAGCGTCATAGCAATACGCCGCTGGCACGTTGGTTGACCGAGCGTCAAAGCAATACGCCGCTGGGACGTTGTTGGACCGAGCGTGAAAGCAATACGCCGCTGGGACGTTGTTGGACCGAGCGTGAAAGCAATACGCCGCTGGGACGTTGTTGGACCGAGCGTCAAAGCAATACGCCGCTGGGACGTTGTTGGACCGAGCGTGAAAGCAATACGCCGCTGGGACGTTGTTGGACCGAGCGTGAAAGCAATACGCCGCTGGGACGTTGTTGGACCGAGCGTCAAAGCAATACGCCGCTGGGACGTCGTTGGACCGAGCGTCAAAGCAATACGCCGCTGGGACGTTGTTGGACCGAGCGTGAAAGCAATACGCCGCTGGGACGTTGTTGGACCGAGCGTCAAAGCAATACGCCGCTGGGACGTTGTTGGACCGAGCGTGAAAGCAATACGCCGCTGGCACGTTGGTTGACCGAGCGTCATAGCAATACGCCGCTGGGACGTTGTTGGACCGAGCGTGAAAGCAATACGCCGCTGGGACGTTGTTGGACCGAGCGTGAAAGCAATACGCCGCTGGGACGTTGTTGGACCGAGCGTGAAAGCAATACGCCGCTGGGACGTTGTTGGACCGAGCGTGAAAGCAATACGCCGCTGGGACGTTGTTGGACCGAGCGTCAAAGCAATACGCCGCTGGGACGTCGTTGGACCGAGCGTCAAAGCAATACGCCGCTGGGACGTTGTTGGACCGAGCGTGAAAGCAATACGCCGCTGGGACGTTGTTGGACCGAGCGTCAAAGCAATACGCCGCTGGGACGTTGTTGGACCGAGCGTGAAAGCAATACGCCGCTGGCACGTTGGTTGACCGAGCGTCATAGCAATACGCCGCTGGGACGTTGTTGGACCGAGCGTGAAAGAAATACGCCGCTGGGACGTTGTTGGACCGAGCGTGAAAGCAATACGCCGCTGGGACGTTGTTGGACCAAGCGTGAAAGCAATACGGCGCTGGGACGTTGTTGGACCGAGCGTCAAAGCAATACGCCGCTGGGACGTTGTTGGACCGACCGTGAAAGCAATACGCCGCTGGGACGTTGTTGGACCGAGCGTCAAAGCAATACGCGGCTGGGACGTTGTTGGACCGAGCGTGAAAGCAATACGCCGCTGGCACGTTGGTTGACCGAGCGTCATAGCAATACGCCGCTGGGACGTTGTTGGACCGAGCGTCAAAGCAATACGCCGCTGGGACGTTGTTGGACCGAGCGTCAAAGCAATACGCCGCTGGGACGATGTTGGACCGAGCGTCATAGCAATACGCCGCTGGGACGTTGTTGGACCGAGCGTGAAAGCAATACGCCGCTGGGACGTTGTTGGACCGAGCGTCAAAGCAATACGCCGCTGGGACGATGTTGGACCGAGCGTGAAAGCAATACGCCGCTGGCACGTTGGTTGACCGAGCGTCATAGCAATACGCCGCTGGCACGTTGGTTGACCGAGCGTCATAGCAATACGCCGCTGGGACGTTGTTGGACCGAGCGTGAAAGCAATACGGCGCTGGGACGTTGTTGGACCGAGCGTGAAAGCAATACGCCGCTGGGACGTTGTTGGACCGAGCGTGAAAGCAATACGCCGCTGGGACGTTGTTGGACCGAGCGTCAAAGCAATACGCCGCTGGGACGTTGTTGGACCGAGCGTGAAAGCAATACGCCGCTGGGACGTTGTTGGACCGAGCGTCATAGCAATACGCCGCTGGGACGTTGTTGGACCGAGCGTGAAAGCAATACGCCGCTGGCACGTTGGTTGACCGAGCGTCATAGCAATACGCCGCTGGGACGTTGGTTGACCGAGCGTCAAAGCAATACGCCGCTGGGACGTTGGTTGACCGAGCGTCAAAGCAATACGCCGCTGGCACGTTGGTTGACCGAGCGTCATAGCAATACGCCGCTGGGACGTTGTTGGACCGAGCGTCAAAGCAATACGCCGCTGGGACGTTGTTGGACCGAGCGTCAAAGCAATACGCCGCTGGGACGATGTTGGACCGAGCGTCATAGCAATACGCCGCTGGGACGTTGTTGGACCGAGCGTGAAAGCAATACGCCGCTGGGACGTTGTTGGACCGAGCGTCAAAGCAATACGCCGCTGGGACGATGTTGGACCGAGCGTGAAAGCAATACGCCGCTGGCACGTTGGTTGACCGAGCGTCATAGCAATACGCCGCTGGCACGTTGGTTGACCGAGCGTCATAGCAATACGCCGCTGGCACGTTGGTTGACCGAGCGTCATAGCAATACGCCGCTGGGACGTTGGTTGACCGAGCGTCAAAGCAATACGCCGCTGGGACGTTGTTGGACCGAGCGTGAAAGCAATACGCCGCGGGGACGTTGTTGGACCGAGCGTCAAAGCAATACGCCGCTTTGACGTTGTTGGACCGAGCGTCAAAGCAATACGCCGCTATGACGTTGTTGGACCGAGCGTGAAAGCGATACGCCGCTGGGACGTTGTTGGACCGAGCGTCAAAGCAATACGCCGCTGGGACGTTGGTTGACCGAGCGTCATAGCAACACGCCGCTGGGACGTTGTTGGACCGAGCGTGAAAGCAATACGCCGCTGGGACGTTGTTGGACCGAGCGTCAAAGCAATACGCCGCTGGGACGTTGTTGGACCGAGCGTGAAAGCAATACGCCGCTGGCACGTTGGTTGACCGAGCGTCATAGCAATACGCCGCTGGGACGTTGGTTGACCGAGCGTGAAAGCAATACGCCGCTGGGACGTTGTTGGACCGAGCGTCAAAGCAATACGCCGCTGGGACGTTGTTGGACCGAGCGTGAAAGCAATACGCCGCTGGGACGTTGTTGGACCGAGCGTCAAAGCAATACGCCGCTGGGACGTTGGTTGACCGAGCGTCAAAGCAATACGCCGCTGGGACGTTGTTGGACCGAGCGTGAAAGCAATACGCCGCTGGGACGTTGTTGGACCGAGCGTCAAAGCAATACGCCGCTGGGACGTTGTTGGACCGAGCGTGAAAGCAATACGCCGCTGGGACGTTGTTGGACCGAGCGTCAAAGCAATACGCCGCTGGGACGTTGTTGGACCGAGCGTCAAAGCAATACGCCGCTGGGACGTTGGTTGACCGAGCGTCAAAGCAATACGCCGCTGGGACGTTGTTGGACCGAGCGTGAAAGCAATACGCCGCTGGGACGTTGTTGGACCGAGCGTCATAGCAATACGCCGCTGGCACGTTGGTTGACCGAGCGTCATAGCAATACGCCGCTGGGACGTTGGTTGACCGAGCGTCAAAGCAATACGCCGCTGGGACGTTGTTGGACCGAGCGTGAAAGCAATACGCCGCTGGGACGTTGTTGGACCGAGCGTCAAAGCAATACGCCGCTGGGACGTTGTTGGACCGAGCGTCAAAGCAATACGCCGCTGGGACGTTGTTGGACCGAGCGTGAAAGCAATACGCCGCTGGGACGTTGTTGGACCGAGCGTCAAAGCAATACGCCGCTGGGACGTTGTTGGACCGAGCGTGAAAGCAATACGCCGCTGGCACGTTGGTTGACCGAGCGTCATAGCAATACGCCGCTGGCACGTTGGTTGACCGAGCGTCAAAGCAATACGCCGCTGGGACGTTGTTGGACCGAGCGTGAAAGCAATACGCCGCTGGGACGTTGTTGGACCGAGCGTCAAAGCAATACGCCGCTGGGACGTTGTTGGACCGAGCGTCAAAGCAATACGCCGCTGGGACGTTGTTGGACCGAGCGTGAAAGCAATACGCCGCTGGGACGTTGTTGGACCGAGCGTGAAAGCAATACGCCGCTGGGACGTTGTTGGACCGAGCGTCAAAGCAATACGCCGCTGGGACGTCGTTGGACCGAGCGTCAAAGCAATACGCCGCTGGGACGTTGTTGGACCGAGCGTGAAAGCAATACGCCGCTGGGACGTTGTTGGACCGAGCGTCAAAGCAATACGCCGCTGGGACGTTGTTGGACCGAGCGTGAAAGCAATACGCCGCTGGCACGTTGGTTGACCGAGCGTCATAGCAATACGCCGCTGGGACGTTGTTGGACCGAGCGTGAAAGCAATACGCCGCTGGGACGTTGTTGGACCGAGCGTGAAAGCAATACGCCGCTGGGACGTTGTTGGACCGAGCGTGAAAGCAATACGGCGCTGGGACGTTGTTGGACCGAGCGTCAAAGCAATACGCCGCTGGGACGTTGTTGGACCGAGCGTGAAAGCAATACGCCGCTGGGACGTTGTTGGACCGAGCGTCAAAGCAATACGCGGCTGGGACGTTGTTGGACCGAGCGTGAAAGCAATACGCCGCTGGCACGTTGGTTGACCGAGCGTCATAGCAATACGCCGCTGGGACGTTGTTGGACCGAGCGTCAAAGCAATACGCCGCTGGGACGTTGTTGGACCGAGCGTGAAAGCAATACGCCGCTGGGACGTTGTTGGACCGAGCGTGAAAGCAATACGCCGCTGGGACGTTGTTGGACCGAGCGTCAAAGCAATACGCCGCTGGGACGTTGTTGGACCGAGCGTGAAAGCAATACGCCGCTGGGACGTTGTTGGACCGAGCGTCAAAGCAATACGCCGCTGGGACGTTGTTGGACCGAGCGTGAAAGCAATACGCCGCTGGGACGTTGTTGGACCGAGCGTCAAAGCAATACGCCGCTGGGACGTTGTTGGACCGAGCGTCAAAGCAATACGCCGCTGGGACGTTGTTGGACCGAGCGTGAAAGCAATACGCCGCTGGGACGTTGTTGGACCGAGCGTCAAAGCAATACGCCGCTGGGACGTTGTTGGACCGAGCGTGAAAGCAATACGCCTCTGGCACGTTGGTTGACCGAGCGTCATAGCAATACGCCGCTGGGACGTTGGTTGACCGAGCGTCAAAGCAATACGCCGCTGGGACGTTGGTTGACCGAGCGTCAAAGCAATACGCCGCTGGCACGTTGGTTGACCGAGCGTCATAGCAATACGCCGCTGGGACGTTGTTGGACCGAGCGTCAAAGCAATACGCCGCTGGGACGTTGGTTGACCGAGCGTCATAGCAATACGCCGCTGGCACGTTGGTTGACCGAGCGTCAAAGCAATACGCCGCTGGGACGTTGTTGGACCGAGCGTGAAAGCAATACGCCGCTGGGACGTTGTTGGACCGAGCGTGAAAGCAATACGCCGCTGGGACGTTGTTGGACCGAGCGTCAAAGCAATACGCCGCTGGGACGTTGTTGGACCGAGCGTGAAAGCAATACGCCGCTGGCACGTTGGTTGACCGAGCGTCATAGCAATACGCCGCTGGCACGTTGGTTGACCGAGCGTCATAGCAATACGCCGCTGGCACGTTGGTTGACCGAGCGTCAAAGCAATACGCCGCTGGGACGTTGTTGGACCGAGCGTGAAAGCAATACGCCGCGGGGACGTTGTTGGACCGAGCGTCAAAGCAATACGCCGCTTTGACGTTGTTGGACCGAGCGTCAAAGCAATACGCCGCTATGACGTTGTTGGACCGAGCGTGAAAGCGATACGCCGCTGGGACGTTGTTGGACCGAGCGTCAAAGCAATACGCCGCTGGGACGTTGGTTGACCGAGCGTCATAGCAACACGCCGCTGGGACGTTGTTGGACCGAGCGTGAAAGCAATACGCCGCTGGGACGTTGTTGGACCGAGCGTCAAAGCAATACGCCGCTGGGACGTTGTTGGACCGAGCGTGAAAGCAATACGCCGCTGGCACGTTGGTTGACCGAGCGTCATAGCAATACGCCGCTGGGACGTTGGTTGACCGAGCGTGAAAGCAATACGCCGCTGGGACGTTGTTGGACCGAGCGTCAAAGCAATACGCCGCTGGGACGTTGTTGGACCGAGCGTGAAAGCAATACGCCGCTGGGACGTTGTTGGACCGAGCGTCAAAGCAATACGCCGCTGGGACGTTGGTTGACCGAGCGTCAAAGCAATACGCCGCTGGGACGTTGTTGGACCGAGCGTGAAAGCAATACGCCGCTGGGACGTTGTTGGACCGAGCGTCAAAGCAATACGCCGCTGGGACGTTGTTGGACCGAGCGTGAAAGCAATACGCCGCTGGGACGTTGTTGGACCGAGCGTCAAAGCAATACGCCGCTGGGACGTTGTTGGACCGAGCGTGAAAGCAATACGCCGCTGGGACGTTGTTGGTCCGAGCGTGAAAGCAATACGCCGCTGGGACGTTGTTGGACCGAGCGTGAAAGCAATACGCCGCTGGGACGTTGTTGGACCGAGCGTCATAGCAATACGCCGCTGGGACGTTGTTGGACCGAGCGTGAAAGCAATACGCCGCTGGCACGTTGGTTGACCGAGCGTCAAAGCAATACGCCGCTGGGACGTTGGTTGACCGAGCGTCAAAGCAATACGCCGCTGGCACGTTGGTTGACCGAGCGTCATAGCAATACGCCGCTGGGACGTTGTTGGACCGAGCGTCAAAGCAATACGCCGCTGGGACGTTGTTGGACCGAGCGTCAAAGCAATACGCCGCTGGGACGATGTTGGACCGAGCGTCATAGCAATACGCCGCTGGGACGTTGTTGGACCGAGCGTGAAAGCAATACGCCGCTGGGACGTTGTTGGACCGAGCGTCAAAGCAATACGCCGCTGGGACGATGTTGGACCGAGCGTGAAAGCAATACGCCGCTGGCACGTTGGTTGACCGAGCGTCATAGCAATACGCCGCTGGCACGTTGGTTGACCGAGCGTCATAGCAATACGCCGCTGGCACGTTGGTTGACCGAGCGTCATAGCAATACGCCGCTGGGACGTTGGTTGACCGAGCGTCAAAGCAATACGCCGCTGGGACGTTGTTGGACCGAGCGTGAAAGCAATACGCCGCTGGGACGTTGTTGGACCGAGCGTCAAAGCAATACGCCGCTGGGACGTTGTTGGACCGAGCGTCAAAGCAATACGCCGCTGGGACGTTGTTGGACCGAGCGTGAAAGCAATACGCCGCTGGGACGTTGTTGGACCGAGCGTCAAAGCAATACGCCGCTGGGACGTTGTTGGACCGAGCGTGAAAGCAATACGCCGCTGGCACGTTGGTTGACCGAGCGTCATAGCAATACGCCGCTGGCACGTTGGTTGACCGAGCGTCAAAGCAATACGCCGCTGGGACGTTGTTGGACCGAGCGTGAAAGCAATACGCCGCTGGGACGTTGTTGGACCGAGCGTCAAAGCAATACGCCGCTGGGACGTTGTTGGACCGAGCGTCAAAGCAATACGCCGCTGGGACGTTGTTGGACCGAGCGTGAAAGCAATACGCCGCTGGGACGTTGTTGGACCGAGCGTGAAAGCAATACGCCGCTGGGACGTTGTTGGACCGAGCGTCAAAGCAATACGCCGCTGGGACGTCGTTGGACCGAGCGTCAAAGCAATACGCCGCTGGGACGTTGTTGGACCGAGCGTGAAAGCAATACGCCGCTGGGACGTTGTTGGACCGAGCGTCAAAGCAATACGCCGCTGGGACGTTGTTGGACCGAGCGTGAAAGCAATACGCCGCTGGCACGTTGGTTGACCGAGCGTCATAGCAATACGCCGCTGGGACGTTGTTGGACCGAGCGTGAAAGCAATACGCCGCTGGGACGTTGTTGGACCGAGCGTGAAAGCAATACGCCGCTGGGACGTTGTTGGACCGAGCGTGAAAGCAATACGGCGCTGGGACGTTGTTGGACCGAGCGTCAAAGCAATACGCCGCTGGGACGTTGTTGGACCGAGCGTGAAAGCAATACGCCGCTGGGACGTTGTTGGACCGAGCGTCAAAGCAATACGCGGCTGGGACGTTGTTGGACCGAGCGTGAAAGCAATACGCCGCTGGCACGTTGGTTGACCGAGCGTCATAGCAATACGCCGCTGGGACGTTGTTGGACCGAGCGTCAAAGCAATACGCCGCTGGGACGTTGTTGGACCGAGCGTGAAAGCAATACGCCGCTGGGACGTTGTTGGACCGAGCGTGAAAGCAATACGCCGCTGGGACGTTGTTGGACCGAGCGTCAAAGCAATACGCCGCTGGGACGTTGTTGGACCGAGCGTGAAAGCAATACGCCGCTGGGACGTTGTTGGACCGAGCGTCAAAGCAATACGCCGCTGGGACGTTGTTGGACCGAGCGTGAAAGCAATACGCCGCTGGGACGTTGTTGGACCGAGCGTCAAAGCAATACGCCGCTGGGACGTTGTTGGACCGAGCGTCAAAGCAATACGCCGCTGGGACGTTGTTGGACCGAGCGTGAAAGCAATACGCCGCTGGGACGTTGTTGGACCGAGCGTCAAAGCAATACGCCGCTGGGACGTTGTTGGACCGAGCGTGAAAGCAATACGCCTCTGGCACGTTGGTTGACCGAGCGTCATAGCAATACGCCGCTGGGACGTTGGTTGACCGAGCGTCAAAGCAATACGCCGCTGGGACGTTGGTTGACCGAGCGTCAAAGCAATACGCCGCTGGCACGTTGGTTGACCGAGCGTCATAGCAATACGCCGCTGGGACGTTGTTGGACCGAGCGTCAAAGCAATACGCCGCTGGGACGTTGGTTGACCGAGCGTCATAGCAATACGCCGCTGGCACGTTGGTTGACCGAGCGTCAAAGCAATACGCCGCTGGGACGTTGTTGGACCGAGCGTGAAAGCAATACGCCGCTGGGACGTTGTTGGACCGAGCGTGAAAGCAATACGCCGCTGGGACGTTGTTGGACCGAGCGTCAAAGCAATACGCCGCTGGGACGTTGTTGGACCGAGCGTGAAAGCAATACGCCGCTGGCACGTTGGTTGACCGAGCGTCATAGCAATACGCCGCTGGCACGTTGGTTGACCGAGCGTCATAGCAATACGCCGCTGGCACGTTGGTTGACCGAGCGTCAAAGCAATACGCCGCTGGGACGTTGTTGGACCGAGCGTGAAAGCAATACGCCGCGGGGACGTTGTTGGACCGAGCGTCAAAGCAATACGCCGCTTTGACGTTGTTGGACCGAGCGTCAAAGCAATACGCCGCTGGGACGTTGTTGGACCGAGCGTGAAAGCGATACGCCGCTGGGACGTTGTTGGACCGAGCGTCAAAGCAATACGCCGCTGGGACGTTGGTTGACCGAGCGTCATAGCAACACGCCGCTGGGACGTTGTTGGACCGAGCGTGAAAGCAATACGCCGCTGGGACGTTGTTGGACCGAGCGTCAAAGCAATACGCCGCTGGGACGTTGTTGGACCGAGCGTGAAAGCAATACGCCGCTGGCACGTTGGTTGACCGAGCGTCATAGCAATACGCCGCTGGGACGTTGGTTGACCGAGCGTGAAAGCAATACGCCGCTGGGACGTTGTTGGACCGAGCGTCAAAGCAATACGCCGCTGGGACGTTGTTGGACCGAGCGTGAAAGCAATACGCCGCTGGGACGTTGTTGGACCGAGCGTCAAAGCAATACGCCGCTGGGACGTTGGTTGACCGAGCGTCAAAGCAATACGCCGCTGGGACGTTGTTGGACCGAGCGTGAAAGCAATACGCCGCTGGGACGTTGTTGGACCGAGCGTGAAAGCAATACGCCGCTGGGACGTTGTTGGACCGAGCGTCAAAGCAATACGCCGCTGGGACGTTGTTGGACCAAGCGTCAAAGCAATACGCCGCTGGGACGTTGTTGGACCGAGCGTCAAAGCAATACGCCGCTGGGACGTTGTTGGACCGAGCGTGAAAGCAATACGCCGCTGGGACGTTGTTGGACCGAGCGTGAAAGCAATACGCCGCTGGCACGTTGGTTGACCGAGCGTCATAGCAATACGCCGCTGGCACGTTGGTTGACCGAGCGTCAAAGCAATACGCCGCTGGCACGTTGGTTGACCGAGCGTCATAGCAATACGCCGCTGGCACGTTGGTTGACCGAGCGTCAAAGCAATACGCCGCTGGGACGTTGTTGGACCGAGCGTCAAAGCAATACGCC